>JAYESA010000013.1:45331727-45454227 GCA_036927795.1 Iris macrosiphon
ATAGGATAATATTAATAAAGTAGGGGAGGATGTTAGTATGTTACTAATGTTATTAGTGTATATCGGAGGAGATTTAAATCTCCTTCGATGTTTGATCCAAGGATTATCTGGAGAACAAAAGTCATACATCGGAGGAGATTTAAATGGTCTTGTTGGAAAATAGGCCAAGTATTATGATAGTGTATGGAGGTTTTGGGTATGGAAATTTGAACAAAGAGGGTAATAAAATCTTTTGAGTTTGCATTTTGGTGTGTGACCTTATAATAACATACTTGTTTAGGAAGAGAGGAAATTAGTTACTTTTAAGAGTGGACCCAATATTAACCAAGTAGATTATTTTCTTACTAGGAAGGTATATAGACTAAGATGTAAAGATTTTAAAGTAATACCAAGAGAAAGCTTACACAGCATAAGTTGATGGTATAAGACATACTATTAGGAAATACAAGAGAAAGATTATGATAGACAAGATATTGAGAACTAGATGGAGTAACACGAAAGAAGAATTTGCTAAGTTTTAAAGATGGAATGATAAAGGAAGCAAGATTGACAATAGAAAAGGTACTATGTGGCATGATAAGCTATGTCAAATTATATAGAGAACATAGCAGATGATATTATATAGGAGATCTACAGGAAATAGGTGGCCTTCGAAAGAGTGTTGGTTTTGGAATGAGAAAGCCCCAAAAGTAATTAGAAATAAAAAGATTACATATAGATATTCAAAATAAAGTGTAAAAATATAGCGCTTTGAGAAATATAAATATAAATTAGCAAATAAGGAACTACGAAAGCAATTAGCAAAATTAAATCTAAGGCCTATGATCACTTGTATGTATAAGAGGATAGAAACTAAAGGAGAAAATGATATTTATAGGCTTGCTAAGATTAGGGAAATGAGGAGTAGAGACTTAGGTAATATTAAATGTATCAAGAGTGAAGACCAAAAATAGTAGTTAAAAAATAGATAATATTAAGAAGAGGCAGGGTATTTATGTAGAAATTGATTTTCCTTTATCCATATATGTTTACAATTGTACATATAAATAGTAGAGGTTTATAAGACAACTGAGTAATTACACAATGAATGCATTGCATAATCTTAGCTAATTCAAAATTCAAACAAACTATTTGATAGGAGTGAGTGAAGGAGATGATTGGGTTGCTTTAATGCTAGGCATGATTTGAGGAGAAGATGATTCTCTCTAACAGCCCCCCTCAAACTTGACGGTCCTAGACTGACAAGTTTGACGAAAAGAAGAGAGTGGCAAGACTTGTGAAGTGGTTTGGTGAGTAAGTTAGCCAGTTGATCCTTGGAGGGAATAAAGCAGACACGGTGACTTCCACGAGCAACCTTTTCTCGAACATAGTGATAGTCGAGCTCTATGTGCTTAGTTCAGACATGGAGAACAGGATTAGAGGCCATATAGGTGGTACTCAGATTATCACAGTATAGTAAAACAAGAAATTTGATCTGAGCACCAACATGTAATTAGTACCCCAACCAATTGGATTCGGCACTAGCATGTGCAAGAGGCCTATACTCGGATTCAGCACTAGAACGAGCAATTGTAGGTTGCTTTTTAGAGCACCAAGAGATGAGATTCGAACCAAGATAGACAAGATAGCCGGAGGTTGAGCGACGAGAATCGGGATAACCAGCCAATCAACATTGGAGTAAGCAGAAAGATGAATTGGTTGACGTTGTGGAATAAATAAGAGACCATGATCAATTAAGCCTTTGATGTAACGAAGGATTCGTTTGGCAGCAACAAGGTCAGGGGCACGTGGCTGGGCATGAACTGAGATATTGTATTCACAGCAAACGCAAAGTCGGGTCTTGTGATGGTGAGATACTACAAGGACCCAACAAGTTAACGGAAGATATTGGGATTCTCAAGGATCTCACCATCATGAGCAGTGAGAACAGACTTGGCAGACATTGGTGTATTCTCAGGTTTGCTGTCAAGAAGGTCATGCTTTGATAGAATATCATGAGAATATTCAACTTAGTTGAAATGCAGCCAATGATCAAGAGTGGTGACTTGCAACCCGAGGAAGTAATAAAGAGGACCTAAATCCTTGATATCAAAACCGCGTCCAAGAGCATCTATAAAGCTTTGTAGAAGACGATCATTGCTACCCGTTACCACAATATCATCAACATATAGTAGGAAATAAATTGTGTGTATGCCATGACGATAAATGAATTAAGATGAATCAATAATGCTTTGAACGAAACCAAAAGAAAGAAGAAAAGTACTCATTCGATGAAACCAGGCACGGGAAGCTTGTTTGCGGCCGTGAAGATCTTTGTTGAGCATGCAGACATGAGAGAGCCGAGAATGATCGATGAAGCCTGGCAGTTGGAGTATGTACACATCTTCCTGGAGAAAGCCATGAAGGAAAGCATTCTTGACGTCTAATTAATGAAGAGACCACCCTCGAGACACAACAAGAGTAATAATAGTACGAATGGTAGTCGGTTTAGTTACGGGACTGAAAGTTTCATCGTAATCGATATCTTGCTGTTGGTGGAATCCCTTGGCAATTAGACGCGCCTTGTAGCGCTCCACCAAGCCATCAGACTTCTGTTTCACCTGAAATACCCATTTGCAACCCACTGTATTCTGTGTGGGGGAGGAAGGCACAAGGCTCCAAGTATTGTTTTTCAATGGGGCATTAATCTCTTCTGTCATGGATGCACGCCATTCTGGTTTTTGAGATGCTTGAGAGTAGTAGGTGGGCTCTGCCATATTGACCAAGTGAGTAGTGCACGAGGGAGAGGATAATTGATGGTGCCATCGGTGCGAGTTTTGAGTCGGAAAGTGCCATCTCGAGATCGAGTAATCATGGGATGAGTCGAGGGAGGACAGTCGACCCGATTTGGAACATGTGAGTCGGCAGCTGAAATCGGTGATAGTGAAGGGGTCGACGTCTCTGTATTTGGAACTGGAGAGGATGGGCACAGAGGAGCTAAGTGTGCCAATGGAATAAGTGAAGGAGATGATATTGATTCTGGTGGACCAGTGTCAGATGGGGATGACAATGGGCTCAACAGATAGGCCTGCGAGGGAATGAGAGTGGATAATGTGATGAAGTCAAGTGGTCCAGTGCTGGAGTTGGATTGTACCTGCAATGCTTTAAAAGGAAAATAATTTTCGTTAAATAAAATATGACAGGACACAGGCCCATGAAGCATCAGATAATCGGGTCCCAGGCCATGAAGGGTTGCAACAACCAAGTCAGCATCAGCTACAGGTTGATTGACGGAGGCCAGAGAGTCAGCAATTGATTTGGCTTGCTTAAGGTAAGCATCGACTGATTGAGAACTCTTTTGGAGATCAAAAAGTTGCAACTTCAGGCTAGTGGTGCTAGCGACTGATTTCTGAGAGAAATGTCTTTCGAGGCAATCCCAAATTGCCTTGCAGTTGTCGAAACCAATGGTGAGACGAGCAACATTTTCAGTCAGAGATGTGGTGAGAATACTGACTATTTGTTGATCTGTTGTGAACCATTTGTCATGAGCAGGCTTAGGGATGGTGGCGGCTGGCCGGCCTTCAGTTGCCGGGGATTGGATGGTAGCACTTGGTTCCGGGATGGAACCATCAATATAGCTACAAAGCTTAGTTCCATGGAGAAAGGGTTTGATTTGTCGAAGACAAACCAAATAGTATGTCGTATTAAGTTTGATGAATTGGGAAGAGTTTTGAGTGATGTTGGTTGAAGAGAAAGAAGAAGAATCTGCCATGTGGGAAGAGAGGAAGGAATAGAAGAGAAGAATGAGATACTAAAAAAGAAAAGGAAGAAGAGGATAGAAGCAGGAGACTGAGAAGAGGAAAGAAGGACTGAAGACACAGGTAAGATCATAGACCGAGCTCTGATACCATGTAGAAATTGATTTTCCTTGATCCATATATGTTTACAATTGTACATATAAATAATGGAGGCTTACAAGACAACTGAGTAATTACACAATGAATGATATGCATAATCTTAGCTAATTCAAAATTCAAAATTCAAAATTCAAATGAATGCTACGCATAATCTTAGCTAATTCAAAATTCAAACAAAATATTTGATAGGAGTGAATGAAGGAGATGATTGGGCTGCTTTAATGTTAGGCATGATCTGAGGAGAAGATTAATTCTCTCTAACAATTTATTCTCACAAGTTGTCATCGAGAATAACCTAAAAAGTTTTAATATTGAAGCAAATGAGTTAGTTCTATTCTGGATATGTTATAGAATGCTATTGTCGTATAGTTAGGACATCAAAAGTTAAGGAAGCTTAGAAGAAAACGAAAAAGCAAAAAGATGAAATTCCTATTGAGATTTGAAAATGTTTAAGAGAGTATGATATGATTAACTAATTTATTTAACCAAATTCTGAGGACTAGGAAAATGCATGATGGCTAGAGAAGTAGTATTCTAGATCCTATATATAAATAACAAGGGAGATTTGTACTAACTATTGAGGAACCAAGCTTATGTGCCATACCACGCAACTCTTGGAGAGAGCAATTGAGCAACAAAGAAAACAAGTATTTTATAGAATCAATTTGGTTTTATGTCAGGGAGAACTACTATGGAAGCTAAGAAGTAAGAACATCGATAGAAAAACTTAGAGAATTGAAGGGGAAACTGCATACGATTTTATTGATTTAGAAAAGACTTGTGATACACTAACCAGGAAAATAATGTAGCAAATTTTGGAAAAGAAAAAAAAGTCCTAATAGTTATTTTGAGATTATAAAGTATATGTATCATGGACTTATGACTATAATGTGGAGCATTGATGAGATACCACACTATTTCGTGTAACTATTGGTTTACATCAAGAATCAACATCAAGTTCTTACATGTTCGTGTTGGTTATTTATTTAATTACTAGGAATATTCAAGATGAAGTTCCATAGTGTATGTTGTTTGCAGATGATATTGTAATAGTTGATGAGACTAAATAAGAGTTGGACTATAAAATAAAATTATAGAGAGAAAACCGGGAGTCTTAAGGGTTCTACAATTAGTAGGACAAAATTTAAGTATATGAAATGTAAGTTCAAACAAAGGTCAAGGAAAAATGAAAGACTACACCTTGATGGATAAGAGATACCTAAGAGCGAAAGTTTTTGTTATTTATTATCTATAATTCATCATGATAGAGGGATTAAGGATTATTTTCATAGAATTAACACATGATGGTTGAAATGGAATGGTGCTTTTGGAGTGTTTTATGATTGCAATATATCATTGAAGTAGAAAGGAAAGCTCTATAGGAGGCTACAAGACTAGTCATACTTTATGGATCAGAGTGTTGGACAGTTAAAATAAAATAATCGTAGCTGATAAAAATGTTAAGATGGATGACTGGATTCATAAAAAGTTGGAGATAGCACGAATTGAGAATAAGATGATAAATAATTGCTAAGGTGATTAGGCCATGTATAACCTTCATTTTTTTTTATAATTAGCATGTTAATTAGACAATTAAATTAGTGCTAAGTATATTAGTAGTTAAATCTTCTAATTAAGAATTAAATAGGTTAATCATATAAAACAAAAGTGTCATGAGAAGTCAAATCCAATTTGGATTGTTTCACATATAAAACAAGTTGTCATAGGAAGACAATTCCAATTTGAATTGGTAAGGGTAAGTTCGTCATTTCAATCACAAACCTCATGATTACATTCATCACCATTCACCCCCTAACCCTATTACATCATCACTTACATCACACCCTAACCCTATTACATCATCGCTTGCATCACACCCTAACCCTATTACATCATCATGACATCATCACCCTTCTACACCCTTCCATGTGACATCATCCATGACATCACCCCACATGAGAATCCATCCCCCTCACATGCCCTCACCCAATCTCCTTCTCACACATCACCACTCCCCACACCCCTCCCTCATCCCTCTCTCACATAGTCCCAACTCCTCTCACATGGCCTCCAACATCCTTGTAAAGACAACCCTACACACCTTTCCCATACCATCCCCTCATTCCCCCACCTCTACATAGCTCAAAAGCCTCCTTGTATAAGCCTTGGTTCTTTATTGGATCAACAAGGTAATCCTTATTGTCTTCAATTTTCATTTCTAACTAGGATATATATATATATATATATATATATATATATATATATGTGTGTGTGTGTGTGTGTGTGTGTGTGTGTGAAGGGAGGGGGGGTGTTGTCTGCAGCAACAACAGTCGTAGCAGCAACAACAGAAGCATGCAGCAGCAGCTGTAGCAGAAGCAGTAAGCAGCAGCAGCAGCAGCAGCAACAACAACAAAGCTCTACCTATATATATATATATATATATATATTGTTACTAAAAAGTACTTATAATATAAATAAATATTATTTTCCAGAGATTTATAAGAGAAGAAATAAACAAAAACGAAATTTGTTACCGGCCTCCGGGGAAGTCGTGCATGAAGCACTGCCCTAAGAGTTGATCCGAGGTCTATGTGCAGACATTTCTCGGAAGCTCCTAGTGGTAAAACCCCCTGACTACCGGGTTCTCTTCGTTGCACACAACTCGGAGAGAGACCGAACTTAGCTCTGCCCAGAGCAAGGATTCAGAGAACAGAATGGTTTGAGAGAAGAGAGATAGAGGTTTCACGTAGGAGAGTTTTCTATATAAAATAAAGGAGAAGGAGACCAAATAAATAGGCTGAAGCTGTTGCAAGGTTCAATGAATCTGGCCACAGATAGGGTACTTAATGGCTCATAAACAGGCCATTAAGGAGCAAATAAAATGTGGAAAAAAGCTGTCAAAAGAGCTGTTGCAAGGTTCAATGAATCTGGACATGCGCCTCAACGTTCAAATTTGAAAGAGCCAAATCGGTTCAAAAAATAAAGAGCAGCAAAAAGATTTTTTGGATTCCAGTCCGAACTCGAAGAGTAAATTGGATCGGCATTCGGCGCCCGCAGGTGTGGGCACGTACCCGCACCCGTTACGCGCGCCGAACCGAACCGAGCCGAGCCGGGCGGCGGCGGCGGCGCGCGCGTGTGGCCCAAGGGATTCCCCACACAACATCTTTAAGAAAGCAATGAAGAGGAAATAATATATACACACAAGGAGGGGTTGGCCCATCCGATGTGGGACTAAAGGAAAGAAGAAAATTGAGCTTTTGCTCAAGCAAAGCTAACAATCCCCCCCCCAAAAGGTCAAGTTCCGAAATAGAAGTGACAAAGAAATTAAAAGGAAGAGTTTCTGGGCAGGTATATACTATGCATAGATGAAATGGAATACAGCCTTGAATCTCACTTAGTGACTATTGTCTTTGTCTGAAGAAGTGCTTGATAGACTATGCCTTGAATCAGACTTCTTTCACCAGATTCAAAAAATAGCACACATAGTACGCTAGAGGTTCTGGGTCTAACGGGTGGCGTTTTTGGTTGGCCATGCGCACTAATCCAATTCATGAGAGTTGTCTAGGATCGCCCTGTCCCATAGTCGCGGCCTTCACGACCTCTCATATAGGTAAGTCCTTAAGGGTTGGTGATAGGTTTCAACCCCGCATATCAGCTTGGACCTATTAAGAGTTTTTTAAAACTCATCATAACCATATCACTCAAGAACACTGTCACCATAGGGATGGGGAATCATTGTACGCATGTACAGCCACTTGGGCATTTTAGAGTGAGATTTTAATCTCAGGTCAGTGTTCCATAAAAGTCACCTAAGTCCAGCTTGTTCCTACCCATTGAACCGGCTTCTTGGGATCTCCAGTCAGACTCGGTTGGGTTGCCACTGCTGGTGACTTTACTTATGGGCTTAACCCCATCCCCCTCGATGATTCTAGGATCAAAGTCCTAGACAGACCCTTCGTCAAGTGGTCTGCAAGATTCTTTTCTGACTTTATATAGTCAAGAACCACATATTTGCCCAATAGGCTCTTTATAGACTTGAAGCGCAGCTGCAGGTGCCTGTTCATCTTAGCATTCACAGAATCATGCTTTAGTAGTTCCATAACAGATTTATTATCACAGTTTATAGAAATTGCAGGAACAGGATTAATAGAAATAGGTATATGCATAATAAGGTTTCTTAGCCATTCGGCTTCTGTACATGTAGTGTCCAAGGCTATCATTTCGGAGTCCATTGTACTCATAGCTATGATAGTTTGTTTACATGAGCCCCCAGGAGATTGCAGCTCCTCCTAGAGTAAAAACATATCCAGTAGTAGATTTTACATCATGTGAGTCAGTTACCCAGTTTGCATCTGAATAACCTTCTATGATATCAGGGTGTCTATTATAGTGCAACATATAATCTAGAGTACCCCTAAGATATCTAAATACCCTTTCTAATGCTATCCAGTGTAACTGATTTGGGTTACTAGTATATCTACTTAGTCTCCCAACAGCAAATGAAATATCAGGTCTGGTCCTATTTGATATATACATGAGAGAACCTATCATCTGAGAATATATGTGTTGTTCTATAGGAGAACCCTCATTCTTCTTTAGAACAACACTACTGTCATAAGGAGTAAGGGCAGATTTTTTATCAAAAAATTCAAATTTTCTTAGCATTTTCTCGATAGAGTGTGCTAAGGATAGAGTATAGCCCTCCTTGTATTTGGACAGTTGCATGCCTAGAATCAAGTTGGCTTCACCTAGATCTTTCATATCAAACTGGCTGGATAAATAGTCCTTGGTATTAGTAATCAATTCTAGTGATGATCCAAAAATAAGGATGTCATCTAATGATTCAGACAAAGCGCTTAGAATTCTGTGGAAGCAGTGGTAGTCTATTTCCTTAGGTGTTTTGGGTTTAGAGGAGCTGGTGGATTTGGACACTCCTACGTCAGACTCGGTGTCATCAGAATCATTTGTGTTAGGTGTGGAACCATCAATGGCTGAGATCAGCCCTAAAGTTGTGAGCCAAAACTTCATTTGACTCTGTCATCTCTTAAAATAGGTCCCGTTGAACTTAGCAGGTTTAACAGTGAAAGTCTCATCCTTGCCAGTCATGATTGCTATTGAGAAAAACTGAAACTGAAAGATATGTATTTACTCAATAACAATGTCCAATGATTTAGAAAATAGTTCAAGTGATTTTGCTAATCAATCTTAAAATCTTTAGTCTATCAAGTGTAGATTAACTTGGGTTAGCTATAGGGGCCGGTTCCCAGCTAGCGGTGGTCCGAAGACACTTAAATACCGTGTCGCTTAGGGCTATTTACACCCGGTTGACAGAAGGACCCTTTCGGCTTATTCCCAAATTTATCTTTACTTTTAGAATTAAGACTCAAAGTAATTTGCAATTTCACTTTAACTATTTATTTACTTGTAGAAAATAATTTCTATTGTTCTAAGATGCAGTAGAAATATGTTCAAACACTATTTTCACAAGGCAAGGTATTTAAACAACTTGATATGTAAGAAATTGTTCAATTATAATTGAAATTTTAAAAATGATGCAAGTTGTTTCAGAATCTTATTCAAATAAAAAGTACTAAAGTTATTTAATTATTTCCTAGTCACAAAAATTGTCTTTAAACAACTATGAACAATATAGTTGCAAACAAACATATTAAGCAACTAAGCTACAGCAGAAATAATTTTATTGGTAGAAATAATTTTATTGCAAACAAGCAGAATAAGCAACTATGAACTTGTTATTCTATTGTTACAGTAGAAATAATTTTATTGCTACAGTAAAAATACTTTTATTGCTAGAAATTTTTTTTTATTGCAAACAACAAGGATAAGTAACTATGAATTAGTTATTCTACGATTAACAATAATTTTTCGTAACAGGAAATTGGATCAACTCTTAGATTGTTACTAAAAAGTACTTATAATATAAATAAATATTATTTTCCAGAAATTTATAAGAGAAGAAATAAACAAAAACGAATTTTGTTACCGGCCTCCGGGGAAGTCGTGCATGAAGCACTGCCCTAAGAGTTGATCCGAGGTCTATGTGCAGACGTTTCTCGGAAGCTCCTAGTGGTAAAATCCCCTGACTACCGGGTTCTCTTCGTTGCACACAACTCGGAGAGAGAGACCGAACTTAGCTCTGCTCAGAGCAAGGATTCAGAGAACAGAATGGTTTGAGAGAAGAGAGATAGAGGTTTCACGTAGGAGAGTTTTCTATATAAAATAAAGGAGAAGGAGACCAAATAAATAGGCTGAAGCTGTTGCAAGGTTCAATGAATCTGGCCACAGACAGGGTACTTAATGGCTCATAAACAGGCCATTAAGGAGCAAATAAAATGTGAAAAAAAGCTGTCAAAAGAGTTGTTGCAAGGTTCAATGAATCTGGACATGAGCCTCAACGTTCAAATTTGAAAGAGCCAAATGGGTTCAAAAAATAAAGAGCAGCAAAAAAATATTTTGGATCCCAACCCGAACCCGAAGAGTAAATTGGATCGGCATTCGGCACCCGCAGGTGTGGGCACGTACCCGCTCCCGTTACGCGCGCCGAATCGAACAGAACCGAGCCGAGCCGGGCCGGGCGGCGGCGACGGCGCGCGCGTGTGGCCCAAGGGGTTCCCCACACAACATCTTTAAGAAAGCAATGAAGAGGAAATAATATATCAAGGTTCAAAGTATCGGTATCGGAATCGGTATCGGTCCATTCCTGTGAGTATCGGGATCGGCGGTATCGGTAGTATCGACGGTTTCGAATCGGAGTATCGGATTTTTTGGTATCGGAAAGCAAACAACTATTAGTAAATTATTAACATTTTAGAAAATATATTTTATACATTTATGCATAATTTAAAGTATTTACAGTGTTGTTTCTTAGTATTATTGAAATTGAATGAAATAATAGTCACCCTTGTCGATTAATTTATATGCGATAGATAAGTTTTCCTCTTTTATATGCTTTTACAACCTTACTATGCTTTTACACCCTTGCTAATTGGTTTTTTAATTCAATTTTCTTTGCCGATTTGACCGGAAAAGAGACCTCTAATGTCGGTACCAGTCAGTATCGGATATCGGTCGGTATCGGATCGGGACATGACAAACAGTATCGGTATCGGCCGTATCGGATCGGTATCGGCCGATACTTCAAACTATGTAATATATACACACAAGGAGGGGTTGGCCCATCCGATGTGGGACTAAAGGAAAGAAGGAAATTGAGCTTTTGCTCAACCAAAGCTAACATATATATATATATATATATATATATATATATATATATATATATATATATATATATATACTATATTTGTATTTATATATATATATATATGGGTAAACGGGATATGAGCCATAGGCTCATATTCCTACATGAGTCATGCACACGTGGACCAATAGGAATGGATTCCTACATCCCATGTGCACCCATGTGCACTAATACATTACATTCCTATTGGTTCACATGTGCATTGGCTCATGTAGGAATATGAGCCTATGGCTCATATCCCTTTTTTCCTATATATATATATAGGATACTAGGATACCAAATGGTCCATATATATATATATATATATATATATATTATAGGTATGACCTAGTCTAGTCACACCTATAACTAGAATTGGCATAGAATTAACCTAGGAACCCATTTTAATCCAATGGATTGAATCTATCTAATTATATTTCACTTATTGATATGGATTATTCATGATATAGGTTGTTTGGGCTCTGTCACAGACTCTGACTTATTTCACTAGCATCGAACGACAGGCGAGTACAGTCTCTGATAGTTTTCTTTACTGATGATTCCTATATTACATGTAGTAGTAATGTTGTACTTGATTCCTGACACGATGGTACACGGATTAGTAAATCTTGTTGTTTATGTTTTAGACCTTGATCTTGTGTAACACTCAAATATTACTTTGTGATTCATGTATACTAGTCGGGGTATGGAAATACTAGTTTGAAATGTGATCATAACCTTAAATCATGTGCAAGTATAATTCTTGTGGAAAGCTAATCATACACTTCACGTGTGGTTAGCCAGACTCCTATTGTGCTTATCCCAAGCCGATCACATAATCAAAACTAGTATTTCAAAACATTAAGTGATTATCGATTTCCTTGTTTTACTCTTTACCTATTGATACAAGTCATATTATTCATGTTTATTCATTTTTCCTGTTCATTTCTTACCATGCTTGATATCAGTTTATTTTATCCATCACATTTACTATTAATGTTTTATAGTCCTTATCATGTATTGAAACTGCTGTTAGAGTTGTACTCGTTCCAATCATGACTGGATAATATTTTAAGCAACGATTATGAGGACATGTGCCCAACTTATTATGGATTGCCAGAGAGTAGCTTAGAGCCTGATCCTATCCTTCAGGAGGATCGGGAAGTGGTGCAGCATGAGACGTAGCCATTTAGTTAAGCTACAGTTTTACCAGAGTTATCTCCCGGAGACCTTTGTTTTTATTGTATGCTAGAAAAGTTTAAACTTAATACTGTAATGTAACTCATATATATATATATATAACATCTTGTTTATATCTACCTTAGTTTTTGTAACATTTTACTTTATAGTGTGTGAGATGTTGGATATTACAGTGATATTGCTAGACAGCGTTCTACCGCCGACACTGTGGCATAGGCTGGACGTACCCACGTACTCGTACATAAATCACCTAATGCAGGTCGTGACACGTTTTTAGGGTGGCCCATGCAGGTCAGACTTCTCAATAAATGTGATGTCATAATAGTACTTAGGACTATAGTACTATTACGAGCATTCAATAGGATATAGGATATTAAGTAAAAGGAGAATACCCAATCACAACTGGGAATTCCAAACCAATTTGAAATTGTTGACCTTGTTCATTCCAAATAATTTAAGTCTTCCATAATTCCTATCCTTAAAAATCTTTCAGAATGGCACCCATGACCCGAACTCGTAATTTGAGAACTTGTGTGCTCTTTGATACCTCTCCAAAACCATGAGGTATTCCTTCTTCTTTCATATTCCATCTTAAATTTTGAGGACGAAACTTTTCTACGGGAGGTAGATTTGTAACCTTCATTTTTTTTATAATTAGCATGTTAATTAGACAATTAAATTAGTGCTAAGAATAATTAGTAGTTAAACCTTCTAATTAAGAATTAAATTAGGTTAATCATATAAACACAAAAGTGTAATGAGAAGTCAAATGCAATTTGGATTGTTCCACATATAAAATAAGTTGTCATAGGAAGACAATTCCAATTTGAATTGGTAAGGGTAAGTTGGTCATTTCAATCCCAAACCTCATGATTACATTCATCACCATTCACCCCCTAACCCTATTACATCATCACTTACATCACACCCTAACCCAATTACATCATCACTAACATCATACCCTAACCCTATTACATTATTGCTTACATCACGCCCTAATCATATTACATCATCGCTTACATCACACCCTAACCCTATGACAACATCAATGACATCATCACCCTTCTACGTCCTTCCATGTGACATCATCCATGACATCATACCCCCGCATGACATCATCCATGACATCACCCCACATGGAAACCCATCCCCCTCACATGCCATCACCCAATTTCCTTCTCACACATCACCACTCCCTACACCCATCCCTCATCCCTCTCTTACATAGTCCCAACTCCTCTCACATGGCCTCCAACACCCCTTCTTCCTCTCCTTTCCTATATAGAGACAACCCTACACACATTTCCCATACCATCCCCTATTTTCCCCACCTCTATATAGCTCAAAAGCCTCCTTATAGAAGCCTTGGTTCTTCATTAGATCAACAAGGTAATTCTTATTGTCTTCAATTTTCATTTCTAACTAGGATAAGTGTAGGATATGTGGGTGTGGGTGAAGGGGGGTGATGTCTGCAGCAACAACAGAAGAAGCATGCAACAACAGCTATAGCAGAAGCAGTAAGCAGCAACAGTTGTAGCAGAAGCAGTATGCAGTTGTAGCAAGTTGCAGCAACAACAACAAAGCTCTACCTATATATAGTATATGTATACTTTATATATATCTATATATGTATACTATACATGTACACTATATATATATATATATATATATATATATATATATATATATATATATATATATATATATTAGAAAAAAGGTAATTCTATTTGTAAACGGATAGTGTTACAGACCCTTGACCTCATTTGTTGCCGTATATATATAATCACCTATATATATATATATATATATATATATATATATATATATATATAAAGTATAGGCATCCCCACACCTTTTGCATTCCCAAGCATCCTCCTATTCACACCCGTTGGATGTGCTTTAAGTCATCTAATCTTAACCATTAGTATCAACGGTTAAGATTAGATGACTTAAAGCACCATCCAACGGTGTGAGTAGGAATTATATATATATATATATATATATATATATATATATATATATATATATTGTAATTACTTATATATCTATATACGTATTTATTTTTACCTATGTACCTATATATGCATGTATCTATATACATGTATATAGTATAGTATCCACATGGGCTATTCGGTATCCTAGTATCCTAGGATAATTGGTATGGGTGTCCTAGGTATATATGCATGTATCTATATAGTATAGTATCTATATGGGCTATTTGGTATCCTAGTATCCTAGGATAATTTGTATGGGGTGTCCTAGGTATAAATGATAACTAAATAAGTTATATTATAGGTATGACCTAGTCTAGTCACACCTATAACTAGAATTAGCATAGAATTGGCCTAGGAACCCATTTTAACCCAATGGATTGAATCTATCTAATTACATTTCACCTATTGATATGGATTATTCATGATATATGTTGTTTGGGCTCGTCACAGACTCTGACTTATTTCACCAGCATCGGACAACAGGCGAGTAGTCTCTGATGGTTTTCTTTACTGATGATTCCTATATTACATGTAGTAGTAATGTTGTACTTGATTCCTAACACGATGATACACAGATTAGTAAATCTTGTTGTTTATGTTTTAGAAATTAATCTTGTGTAACACTCCAATATTACTTTGTGATTCATGTATACTAGTCGGGGCTGAGAAATACTAGTTTGAAATGTGATCATACCCTTAAATCCTGTGCAAGTATAATTCTTGTAGAAAGCTAATCATACACTTCACGTGTGGCTAGCCAGACTCTCATTGTGCTTATCCCAAGCCGATCATATAATCAAAACTAGTATTTCAAAATACTTAGTGATTATCGATTTCCTTGTCTTACTCTTTACCTATTGATACAAGTCATATTATTCCAGTTTATTCATTTTTCATGTTTATTTCTTACCATGCTTTGATATCAATTTATTTTATCCATCACATTTACTATTAATATTTTATAGTCCTTATCATGTATTGAAACTGCTATTAGAGTTGTACTCGTTCCAATCCTGACTGGATAATATTTCAGGCAACGATTATGAGGACATGTGCCAACCTAATATGGATTGCCAGAGAGTAGCTTAGAGTCTGATCCTACCCTTCAGGAGGATCGGAAAGTGTTGCAGCAGGAGACTTAGCTATTTAGTTAAGCTAAGTTATCTCCCGGAGACCTTTGTTTTTATTGTATGCTAAAAAAGTTTGAACTTAATACTGTAATGTAACTCATGTATATATGACATCTTGTTTCTATCTAACTTAGTTTTTGTGATTGAGTATGATACATATTTTACTTTATATTGTGTGAGATATTGGATATTACAGTGATATTGCTAGACATCGTTCTATCGCCGACACTGCGGCGTAGGCTGGACGTGCCCACGTACTCGTACCCAAATCTCCGGGTGCGGGTCGTGACACCATGTTAGCTCTGTTTCCCAGCATCGATATTTATGGATATTTGAGTGTATATATCGTATTTTGTCATATTTAGTATTTTGAGTTTTCGTTCATGCATCTTGTATTCTCGTTCCACTATCGCATGCTCATGTTCGTGATAATACTGACTAGCATCGATATATAGATTTCTTGCATTGGTTTGGCTTCGTGGTTTTCAGAATTTGTGTCTCGAGTATTGCGCGAGCATATTGCTCATGTGATAATCGAAGTGCTTTAAATGGATTAATAGACCTATGCAACAAATTAAGTTTTCATGGTCTTGATATAACCCACCATTAGACTACCCTAGACCTATAAAGACCCCTAACAATGATTTAGACTTGTGCTAGGACCAGCTCGCAGATTAGGAACTCTAGAACTAGGTTATAACCTGATTTTCTGAGCCAACAATATGTTAGCCCAATGATTATTGAGTAGTTTGATTACGACTAATCCATTAAGTTTCTCATTAAATAATCACTAATGGTTAATACTTGATTAAGGCACGTGCTAACTATTTCTTATTCTCATTATCCACGCTTGTAATTCACGAGATCTTTGTTAGTGTCAGATATACATATAATTGTTTGCTATTATGTATATTGTTTTGTATAGCTAAATAAAAACCCTAATGCTAGAAAATAATGATTATTAAACATAAGATAATTACTTCTTTAGGATAAATCATAGGATGTCTATTTACAACCAAATAGAAAATCTAATCCTTAACAGCTAACTAATCCTAAAAGGAATCAACTTAATTTTTTAGGATAAGCCCTAAAGTATCTCTGACCAAGGAGAAATCCTTGTATAATCCTAACTATCCTAAACCAAACCAATTAGTTTACAAGAACTAATGTTTTGCATCAACATCCCAATCACTGATTCACTGGCATGCAACAATGTGAGGAAGATATCTCCAAGTGATGCTTCAACTGATAAAAAAAGAGATGCAAAATTAATAATATTAAGTAATTTGAAATAGAGTATTATTATATATAAAATTAATCATATCATTAAGCATTGTGAGCAATCTCCATCCTATTAAGTAGGCTGGCTCTCCATATCAGTCTTCACCCTTGTTACAAGGGAATTGAGTAGACTGAGGATAGGAAAGTCTGTGTGTCAATCCAAGATCCCAAGTACATAAAGGCAAGGAAAGTCTCTGTGTCAACAAAATGATGACCATTTTAGTTGGTAGTTTAAAAAAGGATATGACAACAAATACTGGAGTAGCAATAAAGCTATACTATTTGTGGAGGCAAAAGAGTAAGTCTAAGATTAGTAACGCCTAGCCCAGGTCAAGATCAAATTGTGCTCATGGTCATGCTAGAGGAAATTGATCAACTACATAACAACCCATTTCCTTGAAACCAGCAAAACTCATTCAACGAGTTGGTCCAAACTCTAATTTATAAATCTAGCAAGTTCTTAGTACAATTCCTTTGGGAAACTTACCAATGGATCATCTAATCCTCATACTACTGTCAAACTACTAGCACATCTAATTAGGGAAAGTAATTATCACTAATACATACTTCATAATTCATTGAACATACTTGGTATTTACCTTTTCCGTTTTTGTTACGTTATAAGCTTTTGTTACGTTATACAGGATTATTTTGTAACTTATAGACGATGTGTAGCCGTTACTCATTCTTCTATCTCGAAGATTCTTGCATGTACTTCCAGTGCACTATTCTTCAGGTTCATGCACTCCGTTCAGAAAACGCGCAATTCACAGCCATGAATGTTTTAATAAATATTTGTCCGATAAGTAAGCTCGTCGAAGAGATATCTACAGTGGACAAGGTATAAATCACCATCGTCCCTGTAAAAGGCATAGAATAGTACCAATGTTTGCACACAATATGGAGGCTCTTAGGCAGGCGACCTGGGAAAACAGAGAGAACTTCCGAAGGAGTAGTCTTCCTTCCAGAGTACAATTTTATGGCAAAGCTCCAAGTGAAGGATGCTGCGAGCCCGTGTGGATAGACTTCCCCGCTTTGACGGTAGAGCTACTCCAGAGGGCCTTCGAAGAGAGGATGCCTGTAATTAGCACAGAGATTGACAACCGGAAGTGCATCATCGCATTCTCAGCAATGGTTATGCTCGATGCCTCAACAAAATGCATACAATCAATTGCATGGATGGATGTCGATGGCAGGTGGTTCTTTCCGCAGTCCAAGATAGAGTGTGATATATGTAATGTAATCACCCAAGGGATGGTTACTGGACCATCATTCCACATAAAATATCAACCGGACCATCAAGGAAGCATTGCTCGCTTCCTATCAATCCTTCCCGACTTGAACTTAATGCCTCCTGAGTGGTACAAATCTCCATGAGGTAAGAGGTACATCAAGTAGGTGACTGAGGTGTCAAGGTTCTAAAAGGTTCTCTCTCTCCCTTCAACAATTGTAAGCTAAAATCTAAGGGTTCTCTCTCCCCCTTCAACGATTGTAAGCTAAAATCTAAGGATTCTCTCTCTTCCTTCAACAATTGTAGGCTAAAAACTACGGGTTCTCTCCAACATTTATAAGCTAAAATCTAAGGGTACTTTCTCTCATTCTTCTGCATTTCTTTTCTTAATAGCTACCAATAATTGTAACCTGGAATGTAAGGGTGAATCAATCAAGTAAAAACATACTCTACGTTCTGCTCTCTTACAGATGAATTAGTAATGGCATCTTCTTCATTATTCCAAATTCTCAATAAACGTGGGCACCTATGTTGCAAGGACACCGATGCGATGATGTAAGGACAGCGACACAGATACAACACCTGTTTTTGTGTGTCCTAGTGTCTTTTTGAGTGACCAGGTTTTGGCTGATAGGTGTCTGACACGAGATGGTCCAGATTTTTGGAGCGTCTGTGCTTCCTAGGTCAGCACTCACTCTGAAAAGTCTTACTACTTTGAATGAATTGTTGTCCCCCAATGTCATTGCCAATGCTGGATAAGGTAAGGATCAAAAATCAATTAGCAAGACCTATATGATTGACAAAAAATAGAAAACACCCTAAGATAGCAACATAATAACATACTAAGAGTTGTGTTCTTTCTTATTCAGCAAAGTAGTCTTAAGATTGTGATACTACAGCACCCAAAGAACTTATATTGGCTAAAACATTCAGCCTCTCCCAAAAGAAAATAATCATGTAAACATGGAAAGAATCTCGTAAAAAGGTTCTACAAAATTTTGGCCAATGGATTAGGATGAGCATAAATCAAAGGAAAATTGGGAGTGAGAATGATTTCTACAAAATAATCATCAAAGTTTCTTCATCTACGAATCAGGAACACTCCAAGGACAGAAGCGGTGTCCGTCTCACGTCATGTCAGACATGTATCCAACATGACACAAACACTCCAAAATACAACAAGACATACTAAATTCATTATTGTGTCCATATGGATGTGTACATATTGCATATTGTCGTTTTTGTGTCCATGCAACAGTCTTTTATACTCATAATCTTGTTGGGTTCCAGTCTCGATTTGAGATGTGGAAGAACAGTCTAGAGTGTTGTGAAGCGTCGATTGGAGTTGCGGCGAAGATGACGGAGAATCGGTAGCTGAACAGGGGCTCAAAACATAGCCAAAACAGTAACTGCGGTAAGTCGGTGGTATACCGTCGGTATTCCGGATAAGAAATTTGTGCTATAACACATTTTGAGGGTCTGGCAGTACACCGTGGTATACCAGTGGTATACCGCATGTCGGAATTTGGTTCAGGTATGGGTCCTGTTTCAACATATGTTTTGGACCGTTTCATCGATCTGGACAGTTAGCCAAAGGTTCAAAGTATCGATGTCGGAATCGATATCGGACCATTCCTACGAGTATCGGTATCGACGTTATCGGTAGTATCGGCGGTTTTGGATCGGAGTATCGGATTTTTTTTGTATCGGAAAGTAAATAGCTATTAGTAAAATATTAATATTTTATAAAATATATTTTATACATTTAGACATAATTTTAAGTATTTTCAGTGTTATTTCTTAATAGTTTTGAAATTGAATGAAATAGTAGTCACCATTGCCGATTGATTTACATACGATAGATAAGTTTTTCTCTTTAACATGTTTTTTACAACCTGACTATGCTTTTACACCTTGCTAAGTGGTCTTTTTCGTTCAAATTTCTCTGTAGAATTGACCGAAAAGAGACCTTCAATATCGGTATCGGTCAGTATCTGGTATCGGTCGGTATCGGATTGAGACATGTCAAACCGTATCGATATCGGCCATATCGGATCGGTATCGGCCGATACTGCAAACTATGCAGTCAAGATTGGTGCTGGGCTAATTTAGGGAATTCCTAACACTAAATTAGGTTTTCTTAACCTATATAAGGAGACTATGGAAAGTTGCTCAAGGGATGATCAAGGGGAGATTTAAGGAGGCAGTCCACAAAATCTAAGAAAAAAATGTACTTTGCTCTTAGTGCTCGCTTTTCAAGATAGTTGGAAGGAAAGATTTGTTCGAAAAGTCTTCTTCTTCGTTCAGGTAAATCGTCATAGGGTTTGGCCTTCTTGAGATTTTTATGAGGGGTTGAACTTTACGGCAAATGATACAACATATTAGTAATCAATCTTGTAATAGGTGCCGTAGTCATCACATATACAGTGTATTTGATTTGTCTTGGTTCTTGCGTGAGTTTGTGGTTCTTTATCATTAACTAGGTGTTAGTGTCGTTTCTGTGGTGTTTTTTCTATCGAATCTTGTATCATTGAGATATATAAATTGGAACTTGTCCAGGTGCCGTAATCACCACATATACATTATATTTGATCTGTTATGGTTTTTGCGTGAGTTTGTGGTTCGTTATCATCAAGTGGGTGTTAGTATCGTTTCGGTGACGTGTTTTCTGTCGACTATTCTTTAATCTACTAAAAAAATCATTTTAAAGAATTTTCCTACTCTTTTTCTTACTATCCACTAGATGAAACATTGCGCCTAAAAATCCCATCGTTTTCCTTCTAAACAAGCACAGAATAAAAAAGCATTGCACCTTTCCTTTCCGATAAACAAAAATTTTAACCCCAAAAGCAAAAAAATCACAATAACAAGAAAAACAAAATCAGAGCAATAACCTCAAGGAATTAGCAAATCAAACCATTAAAATAAAAAAAATTACCAGATGAAACCAAATAATTTGTACCTGATCAACCACCACCGCAGGTGAGCTTGGCTGCTATCTCGGAATCTGACGGTAGACATGATGTGTATAAGTTTTGAGGGTTTCTTGTTTGGGGAGAGAATCTTTCTGTATTCCTCTTCTTCATTTTGTCTAAATTCTCTTTCCATATTTGAATTGGGTACATTTCTGGTACAAATTTATCCCCTTGTCCAAATTTAGAAATTTGAATTTGCATACTTGCATTTTACAACAAAATTTATTCTCTCGTAAATCCTAAGATTTGGATCCAACTCTCCCCCAAAGCGTCTGGCACTGCACACTGTGCCTTAGAGCCCATTTTTGTTCACTTAAACCAAAATTAGGATACATATTCATCTTCCACTCAAATATTACCACGTGTTAAATTAATGATAAAAATTAGGAAGCCACCAAACCACTCTCAAAGTGGTTTGTTAAACTAGTGGTAGAATGAATGTTGACCTTTTTTAGGCTGAATTGTAATTTGAAACCGTAAACTATTCTAGTTTTTAACGTGTTATTCTAAACTTTTTTATTCGACAAATTGATACAATCAACTATTGAATATTTTTAACTTAATATCAAAATATTAAAAAAGACAACTCCTTCCTTCCCAACCCAACCCTCACCCCCCCCCTCCCGCCCCCTCCACTCCCACACCCACCCACCCACCCCCCTCGCCACCCACCACCCCAACGATTGCACCGAAGAGTCTGTAGCACGGTCCGCAAGTGCTCTGCATGTTCCTCCTTATTCTTCAAGTACACCAAGATATCATCAATGAACACTACTACAAACTTGTCGAGATATGGCCGGAACACACGATTCATTAAGTCCATAAAGGCGGCAGGGGCATTGGTCAGTCCGAATGGCATGACCAAAAACTCATAGTGGCCGTAGCGAGTGCGAAAGCCTGACTTTGGCACGTCGTCCGGCTTGATCTTGAGCTGATGGTAACCCGAGCGAAGATCAATTTTTAAAAATACCGTCGGACCTTGTAGTTGATCAAAGAGGTCATCGATCCTGGGAAGGGGGTACTTGTTTCGAACAATAGCCTTATTCAATTCACGATAGTCGATGCAGAGCCGCATCGAGCCATCCTTTTTCTTTACAAACAATACAGGCGCTCCCCATGGAGAAATGCTAGGACGAATATACCCATGATCTAACAATTCTTGCAATTGGACCTTTAACTCTTTTAGTTCTGTCGGGGCCATTCGCTACGGAGCCTTGGAAATTGGTCGAATCTCTGAAAATGAATCAATAGTGAAATATATCTCTCGGTCGGACGGCATGTCGGACAACTCATCTGAAAACACATCAGGAAAATTCGTCACAACGGAAGTAGACTCTACGTTTGCGCAATCTCGTTGTGTGTCTCGAACGGACGCCAAGTACCCATCACAACCGGAATGTATCATCCGTCGAGCAGACATTGCAGAGATCACCATGCAGGCATTCGGCGCTCTCGACGGTGGACTGCACGCATAGAAAAATTCGATCTCACTAGGTAGACGAAACAGGACTTTCTTTTTCTCACAATCAATGGTAGCCGAACAAGCGCCGAATCAATCCATCCCCAGAATGATGTCGTAGTCCCTGATGTCTAAGACTATCGCATCAAGTGATAATTTTCTTTCTCCGATGGAAATGTTACCTTCACGACAAACTAAGTGAACCGACAAATCCACGTCCGATGGAGTACTGACGCTAAGGTTTAGGCCTAGCGGTGTCATAGGAAATGTGTTCTCGGCGGCAAAATCCGCCGCAATAAAACTATGTGTGGCACCAGAATCAAACAATACTCGAGCATGTACATTATTAAAAAATAATATACCTAACACCATCGTGTTTGATGCGAACGCCTCTTCCCGAGTCAGAGCATAGACCCGGCCTTGAGCGTTATGTGGTGCCGTCTAGTTCGCTCGAGGTGCTTGACCCTGATTTTGAGACGGACGATGTTGTTGCTGTGGACGGCATGAAGGGGGATCGTTGGGGCTATCCCGACAATCCCGAGCTACGTGGCCAAACTTACCACAAACGAAATATCCCCCTTTTCGAATACAACAATCATTGACATGGTGTCCTGGCTTGTGGCAGTAGGCACTAGGTGGCCCTTGGTTCTTCCCTGGATCATGGTCCTGAGAGCCATCGTTATTGTGGTACTTATGCGCATTGTTACCACCTGTGTTGCTAGGACGCTTGTGATGGAAATTTTGCACAACACCAGTGCGAACTGGGGGGTACTGCGACTCTAGGGAGAGGGCGTGGTTTAGAGACTCTCGCATGGTACGGTACTGAGGGACGACAATGTGGGTACGAATAGAAGGTCGCAGTCCTATCTCAAACCTTCGAGCTCGACTTTCGGTGTCACAGAGATGAGACTTAGCAAAATTTGCAAGCATGTTGAATTCTGCGGCGTA
This sequence comes from Iris macrosiphon, assembly GCA_036927795.1. Lineage (NCBI taxonomy): Eukaryota > Viridiplantae > Streptophyta > Magnoliopsida > Asparagales > Iridaceae > Iris > Iris macrosiphon. The sequence continues at coordinate 45,355,100 of JAYESA010000013.1, forward strand.
CTGTCGCACCGTCATATTTCCTTGTTGAAGATATATAAATTCGTCTTCCTTCTCGCGACGGACGGCGGGTGGAAGGTACTCCTCTTCGAAGGATTTACAGAACACAGACCAAGAGATAGTCGTCTTGTCATCTTCACTCAATATAGCTTTTTTGTGCATATCCTACCAGTCATGTGCGTTTAAACGGAGCTGAAGCTGAGCGCAAGCAACTATCTTCGTCTCATCCATGCGAAGCACTTCAAAGTGGTCCTCTAACTCAACCAGCCAATCCAACGCCACGGAGGGGTCCTCAGTCCCTTTGAAGGTTGCATGACACATCTTCTTAAACTCTGATATTTGAAGAATGGAATCCTTCTCGTCTGAGGGCAAAGGTTCCTGAGAGCCCTGAAGTCCCGCGGCCTCGGCTACAACTGGCACTGTCGCGGCGGCCGTTGATGCAGAATGGTTATTGGCGACGAGCGTCATCACAATCGTTTGTAAGGTATCCATTTGCTTCTGTTGTGCCTCGGCCTGAGTCCGCTGCGCCTGAACTTGAGCCTCAATCCGGGACTCGAATTAGCTTTGACATAGTTTCGCCTGCCTCTGCTACGTTTCTATCAAACGCATCATCCGCTCGAACGGATCGACAGAGGGCACGGCTGCTGGACTTCCCGAGCTGCCCGAAGTACCGGAACTACTCCCTTGCACCTGCGCCACTACCTGCGCTTGTGCATCCGGCTCTGAGGCCATTTCTTGAAAGAAAAGTAACTTACATCAGTCTCAAAACATATTATGGACTCACTGTATGGAACACATCTCATTTTGACCAAGCGAATTCAAGAGTTCAACTAGGAGGGACAGGGTCGTTTCAAGAAAACTCTTATGACACGAAGGTCAAAGGATCTGAACCATGCTCTGATACCACTATGGCATACCCCAATTTTTTGCTAAATCGATAATCGTCCCCCGAGCGTGATGCCCTGCACACGTAAGGCGTGCGCGCACAAGGCCTAGGCATAATGATATACTTTAGAAACATATGCAATAGAGTATGCAAATGAGATATCACACATTAAGATATAAAAAAGTTCTCTTTATTGATAATGAACATCTGGTTACAGACTCTTGACTCAAAAAGTAATAAGGATGCCGCACGGGCTTACAACTTGGACGCAAAATGAGATAGTCGATTCATACATTACATCCCTTACTAATATTTCAAAAGAACAAACCACCTTGGGTGCGTGTTAGCACCATCGCCTAGGAGCTTCAAAAAGGTATGTGCGAGCTCCTTGAGATTATGTACTTTGGCTCCAAAAGTCACAAATACGAACGCACCAGATCAGTGAAAGGTTAGGGGAAGCTTCAGCTCCTCGTCACGTCGCCTTGGCTCGGGGAACCTACTGCAACGAGGTTCAGTACTTCGAAAAGTACCGGTGAGGGCGAAGTAACCCAACATACCAAATCGATATCGTATTCATGTGAACATACAACATTATTATTATGTGATCTTTATATCTTGTCTTAGTTCAATTCTTTATATATACGATAGAATGGAATGACATAACAAAATGTGCCACCGTTCGGTGACTTTTACCTGCACCGTCTGAACCACCTGTACAAAACTTACCATGACCTTCCCTACCACGAAGACATAGTTAGTTTGCACAGTTTAAATATACATAAGGATCACTGTCTTGACTAGCCATCATGGACTATAGTCTGGGTAGACGGCGATGCTTGCAGCGCATGTAGCGAGCCCCGCTACAAACTCCCGTCTCACCCGTGCTAAGTTGCTAGCATGACTAATTGTTGTTCCGCCCTGGACGAATCGACTCCGGTGCCCCGACGACCGTTCACAGGAACCATATACCTTGTGCACAAGTTGTCCATGACCATTGATGATCTAAATACTAAGTTAACATACGAAATATTTTAAGACATCAACATGAACATAACTACTTTAGCACAGTACGATGGCATAGTCTACTAGCTGATATGATCAAATCGCAAATTATGTACTACCCATTGAACAATTATAGATGAATAAGTTCTAACTATAATTGAACACAAAATAGATACATGTATAGCGGACAAGCACGCAACAATATGACCGTATAGAAATTTATGTGACAAGAATTAAGTGTTTCAAGTCTACTTCTTCTTTTATCTTGACTCAATTTTATTCTTTTGGTATCGTTGATCGAAACGCACAAACGAGTCAAATTATTAGGAATGAAGACTTGGAAGAAGAGCACAATTCGGGAGTAAGGCCACTCACTTAGTTGGTGAATCGGGAAAGAGAATGAGGAGATCTTTAAGACTCTGCTTGCACGTCGCCTATGCGATCACCTGCACCCACCAACAGATGATCAATATCTCTTGCCTCGGTTTCCAAGGGTTCGATACGAAATGCGAAATTCAAAGAACAAAGACAATAAAATCCATTGAAACCGTTCAAGAAAACGCAAGTCACAAAACCAACAAGAAATCAACCAAGCGGCATAAAAAATAGGCAAAGAAACCAGCACAACGGAAATGTCCCTCTCGACTCGGCCGCCGAGTCCTTCCTTGAGGCACGATCCGCTGAATGTGGGACCTGATTCCGAAGAAACCAATCCATAACAAGGAAATGATCTTGATTCATTCTGTCCCGATCGACGATACCAAGTATTTCTTATAAATAATGTTAATGCTTTGGGTCAAATATTTTATATATCACTAAAATATTGAAGGGGTAGTTTGCATATCCAAAACAAGTACTTAATTGATTTAAGTAGGTTTTAGTGAATATGAACGCATGGAAATATGTCTCTTGATCATTGAAAAGTTTCCATGAAAACCTTACATTATATAGTTGTCAAAATTTCCATTTAACTTAGGCAGCAGGTATCAATCTGAGTTCTCAAATTGGAAACAGTAATCATAACTAGCATCCACTGTCTAAGTAGATGTAATGCTGCTTATCCTGTACAAAAGTTCACTAGGCTGGGCTTATGCTAGAGATAGATGTCTAGTTAATCTCACAGATGTTAAAAAAATTTTATATCGAGTATATAAAGATCCTTCTGAAGTACTACAACTGCTATGTATCTTACATCATTGTCACTTTCTATGAGGATTCAGATCTTCTTTACTGGTTAATAGTGTGCCGCCTGATACGTGTTGTGTAATTCTGGTTTCGTTACTTGAAACTTTTTTGGTTCAATAATTTTGTCTTTTCTTATAATTTTTTCTTTTATATTGCTGCATGGCTCCCATGGTTCCTTGATATCTTAAAGAGTTGTTACCAATCACTATTCTTATTATGGCAAACTTTTGGTGCATGTGCTTCAGTGTACTTTTCTTGTATAGTCTTTTTTTTTCTTTTGTTGCATAAGCATGAGCTACCAACTTTTACGACCGGGTCAACCTTCTTTTCATCTCCATTTGTTTTGTTGTCCATTGATCTAACAATTGGTATCCAGGTTTATATGACATATTTTACTCTCATGTCGATTTTATGATTTATTCAAAGATGCCTTATGAAATGTAGGGAAGCTAACTTTGATCTGGATCTGGAGGACATTATGGTCATGGAAGCAATCTGTCTCTCTCTCTCCAGGTGATGAGATCATAAACATTTCTGAAATTAAGCAGAGGAATTCTGAGACAATCATACTTCTCTCTCTCTTCGTTCTAAAAGTGCATTATAAGTTGTCATGTTAGAAGAATTGTACAGAAACTGAATTCATTCTCTTTCCATTGGAGCAATGTGCCAGTCAACTGATTTCATAAACACTTTAGGGAGCATTTGGTTACTTCTAATTAAACTATTTGACCCTACTTGTTACTCATATAAATATTTTGTTTTTCAGAATAGACTCCACCGTTAATTCAAATTTTGTTGAATTGGTTATTATAAAAGGTTTGAGATTTTGGGTTTCAAGTTTAGTTTGGCTCTTATCTTATAATAACTGTTTTCGTTTGACCATTTGATTTCAAGTATGGCTGTATCAACCAAAACTAACAAAATCTTGTATAGTATAAAATGGAAGAACAGGAATAAGGAAAAATGAAGAAAATAAAAATGTATAGGCAGAACCAGGACAATCAATGTATAGGATATAACTGTTGCCGCATTAAGTAAGATTTTTTGTTAATTAACTTCAGTCTGAATGAAAGTGAAATAGTTACGAATAAATAAATCTGCTGACTGCCTTATAAGGACAAGCTGATAAGTTTTCATAGTATTGTGGTTCTCAATTATCAAGTGGACCTATTGAGTTAGGAATACTTGTGCTATTTGGAATCATGTAGGGCATGAAAAACTTGAGCTGTTATCACAAGCTAAACTATTCGGTTTCTCATTCAGATTCTCAAGGTCAGTAAGGTTATATTAAGCAAAAATCTAATTTGCTTTCCTTGTGGTGTGATTTATGATTGGTGGATCCTCAACCAAAGATTTGACAATCTAGTTCTTAAAACAAGGATGTTCACTTTTTATGTTGTTTAGATGCAAACTGTAAAGCACAAGCCCAAAAAGAAGTTTCTAGGTGCATAGGGAACTCAATTTTTTTTTATATATTTATTACCTGTATGATTTTAAGGATAAATATGAGTATCAGGTGTTAAGGTGCCTAATTGCCAACATAAACACAAATATGAATTGTATTTATATGCGCGTAATTGCTTGGACTAAATTTTTTTAGCTCGAATTGGAGGTTGTAACATTGATAGAGTTGATTTCTGGTTGAGTTGATTCAACTACTTGCTTTGAAAACAAATTAGGACTACAAACATTCTTATAGAAAAAAAGTTAGCCTTGACACCTTTCATTATAATTATCTTCGGTTACTTGAAAAGTTGTGTGTCTTATGTGGCTTTTCTATTATCCTCTTCTATAAAAATTTGATCGATCCATTTGATAAAGATCTTACAAAAAGTTAAGCTGGCTTTTGGCTACCTAAGGCTGGGTTTGGGATTGCTTATTGGTGCCAGCTTATGCTTTTTCTTCTTCTTGGAAAGCAATCTAAGTTGTTTGGTAAGACAACCTATCAAAAAACTTTTGAAAATTGGTTCACTTTTTGAGCTGATTTTGAAAGTAATGAAATGAAGGAGGGTGCTTACAAAATCTGCTGCAGCTTATTAAACCCATTTTTACATAAATGCCTAATTTCCTTAAATTCTCCATTATCTATCCTTTTACCTGTATATTTTTGTCATTTCCAATAATTTCAGGTTTGAAAAGTAGGTTTTACCTAACATCTTTCTGCTTTTGACAACATTGTATTTACCAAAACAACTTTTGGCAGCTTTTGAGAGCAACTTATTAACTTCCGCTTTTGACAACACTTTTAATAGGCATCAATCCAAACCAAACCCAAATAATCCTCCTTTATTCTGGCTTGGCACAAAACGTAAAAAAAAGCTGACATTAAGTGTAACACAGACAAAGAGGATCCTAGTTAAAGGAGCTGCTAGAAGTAAGAATAGATATAAATAAAAGTGGATTGATGCTGTCATCGACTGCTGCCAGTTGCTAATGTTACAGAGATGTCACTTAAAGAGAAAAATGGAAGAAAGGATTCATATAGCTGATTCCAAAAGTTTACGTGGCTTTGTTGTTGTATACTAATTCAATCAAGTTGCGGTGGATTTTCCAAACATTCCTTAGGTAGTCCCGTCGTTCCTCGTGAGTCATGAATTCAGAGCATTGTACATTAATGAAGGTGTAGAAATATCAGATTCCTCTAGACCCAAAACTTTTCTATCCTGATGAAACCGGTAGCTAGCTGAACTAGTCTGTATACTTTCTTCTTGACCATGTTTGAACATTTTGTCAAGTGGGGACACACAACCTTGTTTCCCACCTATTTACTCCTTACTATCATAGTCTATCAGACCTCAAGCCGTCAGGAATTTGTACTTCACAAGGAATCATGTGGTGGAAAATTTCAAGGCTCATCTCTTTGGTTCTTATAGTATTCACATCAACTTAGCATGAGATTAGGAAATCTAGCTACTTTTGAAATATTTATATCCAAAAGAACTATTATTTTATACTTGACAACTGGGAATTTGTAGGAGATGTATGTATAACTGTATATATCTTGGATGGATGAGGATGACTTACCACTATCCAAGTGATAAGTGTTACAAAATGCTTTTTCGTAGAGGTATATTATCCTGATTAGGCTGAAGGTGTGGCTATTTTTATTAATTATGATGACTACAGTATGAACATTGAACATGATAAATTTGGTTGCATGAGCTTAAACTACACGACCAGAAAGGTAGGTTTACCTAAATCCCAACTGACCTAGGTTTTATGGCGAGACCCACTTGCACATAGGTATTGTCAGGAACTTATCACCAACACCAGTGGGTCGACAACTGGTCATAAAAGAATCTTCTTTATGGAGCAATTTTTATGGAGATATTTGAACTACGGATAGATTTGTATGTCATGCACATGGGTCTTTGAAGTATTTACATATCTACAAAATATACCGACTTTTTTTAGCTGTGTTGCATGGATAGTTCCTCCAGAGGACTGTGCCCTTATCTGTATCTGACATGACACTTTCTCGACACTCGTGACAGATATGATTGCCATGTCTCGGCTCCAAAGAGACCCTAAACATGGTTGAAAGTGATTTTATGTGGTCTTGCCAAACATATTAAAGATAGGAGAGTAAAATTTCTTTGTATCAAATGATTCAAATCCTTTATAGAACTTTCTGAACATAGTTACAAGCCAAAAACAAAATGCACAAAAATGGATATTAGTAAAAATCACGCTTTCTAGACACTCGTGACAGACATGATGTCCATATCTAGGCTCCAAAGAGACCCTAAACATTGGAAGTGATATTGCATGGTCTTGCCAAACATATTTAAGACAGGAAAAAGTAAATTGTATCAAATGATTCAAATCCTTTATAGAACTTAACATAGTTACAAGCCAAAAAAAAGCACAAATCTGGATATTAGTAAAAATCCAATGCATATAGATATGTTTCATGTGTGTATGACAGTATACGTGCCTCACCCGTATCCTAAATGTTCATAAAAAGATTGTATTCCGAACCGGGTCCATGCCCGTTTCTAAGCATCCTAGCTTCTTAGTTTTACCTTTTCTGAACATTCTATTTGACAGTCTCTTAGTTACTTGATACCTGTGCCTGGTATCCAAGAAAATTGAAATGGAGTTATATGTGGGCAATTGGTTAATTTCCAGTAATCTCCGCAAGGGAATTGATTAAAGTATGAACTGGTTGTTCACTTGAAATCAACATTCTCTAATGACGAAAGATCGATTGGTGGTTAGCTAGATCTACCTTGTTGTCATACCACAAAAAAAAAAATAAGCCTCCAATTTCACTTAGGAAAACTCTACACAAAGTGGTAGCATGTTAGGGTTTGCTAAAGGCTGTCCCGTTCGTCTTTGTAAAACAATAAGATACAGCAGAATGAAACATTCCTATGCTCCCAACTTATATTGCATGTTATTTCTTTTTATTTAATCTCTCTGGTGTGCAATTTAAGTTGATTCTATAAAAATTATACCGCTGCCTAAATCCAGCTCTCGACAAATAATGGATCTTCAACCTGCGTTGGCATGTTGAATAATATAAATATATAATCCCCATCCCTCACCAACACTCTAGAGTTTTGGTGTAGTGGCACGAGACTTCAACAAAAGTTAACAATCATCATTATTTACCTTCAGCCCTCTTTGCTCTTATAACCTTTTCTCACTTGAGCCTATTTCTCTGTCCCCTTATCATTCTGTTACATGTGCCCCTTTCCATGCATAGCCATTGGACTGACTTTCAAAGAATTAGTAGAAGGCAGGGAAACATCTTGCACTGACTTCAATACAAGATTACAAGGTGAAGAATCAGGATTACATAGCTGTTGTTTGTGTTAGAAGGTCTGCAGACTTCAGCATGGATACTCCAAATCTGGTGCCATTGCTGTTGTGCACTTGTTGGATACGAATTACACATACCCAGACAATTCAAAAGGGCATGCTAAAATCAGTGTTGTGTGTTTCCAGTGCGGCAGTGCCTCTTATAGTATCCATATCAACGCAATATAGATATAAATCTGATTAATGGCATTTGAAGTTCCAGTCTATATCATGCGACTATATATTTTTTAGAATAAAGATAAAGCTACTTATACTCTTTATGCCTTCATCTATTGCACATCATAAAAATGAAGTTCCTGCCATATTTTGAAGATACTTAATGAGCTCCTATTCTCTCAAAGCATATAATAAAGAAAAATAGCAGGCATAGCTGCGCCAGCTCTGATGTTGCAGTCGATGCAGCAGGGGCCAACGTGGTTTGTTCTTAAATTTGTTTTTTCATTCTATTTCTGTTCTTTCTCAAAGTTCGCTCTCATGTTGTTCCTCTATACATATGTACAAAAGGGTGAGGTAGAAAGCGAAATACGAAGATCACATCCCATTTGAGTGTGGGTGGGTATATAAGAAGCTGATAGTTTAAAGGTAATGCAATGTGTAATAATGTGATTTCTGCTTTTTGTCCCAAACTTGAATCTTGCTTAGCTGTTTGTTAAGCAAATTGAAAAGGTGCTATACTTGATTGTTACTTTTGTGAACTTTAGATTTGTTTGGTCACTTGAGTTGGTGATACAACTTGGTAGATGACTATTTCATGTGTTTGTTTCTACTTCAAATTGTAGTACATTAATATGATTATACATGAAATTTATGTAGGCTTTATTGAAGTAGGCTTCAAATTTGTTTGGCCACTTTTTTCTTCCTCTCTTTATTTAAGTAGGCTTTATTGAAGTAGACTGTAGTTCTGGGAACCTAGGCCGATCATATTTCTGATTGTTAGCTGATTAGTTTCATCTACTCTTCCCAATGGCTTCTATGTACCGTCTTTTTTGGACCAAATTTGTGATATATTTATTACGAGTGCACTCTTAGTGTCGTTACCATCGACCTGTATTAAGTTATTGACTTAGTCTTTCTCTGATTTGTAATTATCTCTAACTATGATTGTAGGGATTCAGTTGTAACCTCATGAGTTAGTTTATTTGTACTTATCTCTAACCATGATGGTAGGGATTCAGTTGTAACCTCATGAGTTAGTTTTGATGTAAACTCTGCTATATAAAGGCTCACACATCAAAATAATAAACGGAACCTTTTTCCCATATTTATCTTTTCTTTACATGGTATCAGAATAGCCTAAATCGATCCTACGCTATGTCTTCCGAAAACAACCAGATTACTCCTTCCGCTACTCAAATCTTGTTCACTGCTTCTGGTGGCGCCGCGGCCAACCTTCAATTCCCGGCGCTAGCAGTCCGTCTCGATTGCTCCAATTACTCTCTATGGCGCGACACTATTCGCTCGGCTCTTGAGGCTTATGAGCTTGAGGGATTTCTTGTCGCTGGTGGTGCTCCTCCGTCGACTGTTTCATCGGCCGCAGATCTATCAACCACCACCAGCCCGAATCCTGACTTTGTTGCTTGGAAGCGCAAGGACCGACTGGTCCAAATCTCAGTGCCACTTTTCTTACTGCAAACCCGGTCTTTCACCAACGGTCCAAGCACATCAAAATCGACTATCACCTTGTTCGGGAACAAGATAGCGGACATTTTTACCAAAGCTGTTGGCTCCTCACGGTTTCAAAACTTACGGTCCAAGCTTCTCGTTCATACTCGATCGTGAGCTTGCGGGAGGGTATTAAGTTATTGACTTAGTCTTTCTCTGATTTGTAATTATCTCTAACCATGATTGTAGGGATTCAGTTGTAACCTCATGAGTTAGTTTATTTGTACTTATCTCTAACCATGATTATAGGAATTCAATTGTAATCTCATGAGTTAGTTTTGATGTAAACTCTGCTACATAAAGGCTCACGCATCAAAATAATAAACGGAACCTTTTTCCCATATTTATCTTTTCTTTACAACCTGTGATTGATATTACTGTCGACAGTTGTCAAAGTTCCAAGATTTGGCATACAATGTTCTGTGGGATCTCTTGCAGTGATGCAAGCAAACTTGATCATGGGTTTTCGTTGATGCCGAATGATACTTCATGATATGTTGATGTTGCATCCACTTCATGATTTTGATAGTTTTTAGTTATGATAAGCTTACAATCTCATGATAATGCTAAGGGCGTTAGGGATTTTGAGCTGCACCGCAATGTGATTACACTAAACTCTATTCTGCGACAGAGTTTTAGATGTCTAAACAGCTTTGATTGCTCTAATCCTCATTACAAATATCTAGTTTTTAGTACACTACTACTCGTTGTTTGTTTTGTGTTCTAAGTCTAAAACTCAAATTTTTGTTCAGATTCGATTTGAGCGATTTGTTTTACCTCTGAATATTTTAGAGCCAAAACTCACACGTTGTCTTTGAAATTATTGACAACCAAATCAAGGACGGTTCGGACGGAACCATGACTCGTGTTGGACAGGGACTGAACGCCCAAATACATAAAAATAATAATAATCATCATCACATCATAAAAGCGATAACAAGCCAATTTTATTAATATTCTTTCAAGAGGAGCTTCAAAATTGAATTAAAATACAAAAATCATAATAAGTATGTAACCAATATTTATTATATAGATAGGGAAGAAGTTGAATTAAACTTGAATTATTTAAAAAAAAAAATTAGGGAGGGGGTTGGAGTGGGTGGGGGGTTGTTGAGGGAGCAGGGCCCCTTTGGACTTTAGGTAGCTCCGTCCCTGAACCAAACAACATGTAATATTTGTGGGCTCTTGATAAATGCACTACAAAAATGACTCGAGGCAATCCAAATTTTCACCATTGATAATTACAAGTTTGCCACTCCCAAAAAGTACTCATCGGGCTGTCCATTTTTAATTGATTTTTTTTACAATCAGGACTGTCAAAATTTTGACAATCCTACCAATTGGAAGGACTGTCAAAATTTTGACTGTCATAAAAAAATATTTTAATTTTTTAGGACTGTTAAAATTTTGACAGTCCTTCCAATTAGTAGGACTGTCAAAATTTTGACAGTCCGGAAGGAAGGGCAACGCGAGGTGACATGAGGGCTGGGCTGCGTGGAGGCCGGAAGGGGGGACGAGGCAGAGGAGCGGGAGGGGGAGGAGGAGGAGGAGGAGGAGGAGGAGGCAGCGGCGGCGGGAGGCGGGGGAGGAGGCGAAGACGCGCGCGCGATGGAGGACGGGGCCACTACTACCCGCGGGGGCGGCGGTGGAGGACGGAGCCGCTACTGCGCGCAGGGGCGACGGTGAACGGTGGAGACGGCGGGGAGCGGTGGAGGACGGAACCGTTGCTTCGTGCGGCGACGGACGGTGTGGGCGGCGACGAGCGGTGGAGGAGCGAGAGGGGGAGCAGGAGGAGGAAGGTGAAGATGGTGGACAGTTCTAGTAAAATTTAGACTAGCCTGAGTAATTTTTTTTTATAATTGGACTAACATCAATACTGGACTAGTTCTGAGTTTACTTTGTAGTGCCTTTATCACAGGCGTATTTGTGAAGTCTGAAACTTTTTTCAAATCAAAATTCGGAGGTGCAAACAAACAACACGAAGTTGATGAAAACCTTTCTCTACTATTATCGACTACTATTAAATCGTAGCTAACAACTTAGCTTTTAGGTCGAAGGAGACAATCATGTAAATTGTTAAAGGAAATTTCAACACCAGAAACCACATTGCAAATTTCAACTTAGCTTGGTTTGAATTATAAAATTTATTTTCAAATTTTTTGAATGCTTGAAAAAACAATATTACAGGAAATCATGGAAAACTTATTCCCCAAAAGTAGGTGGGCATATTCATTTTTCATGAAAATAAACAGGTCCAGCTCAAATTTGGGTCAAAGTTCGATCGACTCCAGAATCAACCAATGGGTATTTAATTTTTTTGCTTTTGTTTTTTCCTTTTTTTTTTTCGTATTTTTCATATTTTTTCTTTGTTTTTTTTTTTTTTCATTTTTTCATTTTTTTTTCGTTTTTACTTCATTATTTTTTATTTTTATAAATTTTTTAATTTTTTTTTTAAATGTTGGGTCCCTATGAATTTGAGTTTGTTTCAATTCAAATCGGATCGTAAAAATTTAATTTATTAGTAGAAAATTATGATGTCAATCAGTTTTGAACTATGTTGTATTGAATGGGAGTCTACCGTCTTAACAAACTACACTATAAAAAAATTACAAGTAAAAAATCTAATCTCAAAATTTTTAATTTCCGAGAATATAAAATTTACTGGTATATATGCCACGTAGAAACGCAGCTAAGGAGCATCACATAAGCTATGAAGATTTGTTCGTTGAGGATCTAGCTGTTTGAATACAAATTTGGATGCAATATGATATTTATTCATTATAATGTAAATGGTTATTGTTTTTCCAACTTGCTTTCATAGCTCAGTTGGTTAGAGCACCCGTTTAGTAAGCGGGAGGTCTTGAGTTCAAATCTCAATGAAAGCATTTATTTGATGTTTTTTTATGCTAGTCTTGTACTATAGGTCACTATTATACAAAATAGGCCTTGACCATTCTTGTACGCTCCTTTTGAAGAGCAAATCCAAACTTAAACGTCATATCTCTACTAATATAAGGTGTTCTAAAAATGACTTAAGATTGAGCCGTCAAAGCTAAATACTATTACTAATTATAAAAATATTTATTTAACTGTCTAATATAATTTATTTAAAATTAAACAACTCTAATATAAGTGATTAAGGTGTGAGCATTTTTTGTTGTTGTGTGAGTTTAATTTTTAAGTACGATAATATTTATAATAAATTTATATTTAAAAAAATTATGTCCATTTTTTTTACGTGCGTACAATACACGTGCACGTTATTAGTATATTTGTAATACTTCATTCGGTTGCCTGTTTTTAGTTGTCCATAGAAAAGAAAAGAGGGGTCAACGAGTAGGTGTTTCCCATCTATACCAAAGACAAACAACTCATATGTTATTCAAACGTGGGAAGCCTACATAATAAGAGCAAGCAACATGTGACCAGAGGGAAGACCAATACTTCTTTTTCTTGTCACGCAAACCAGTTCAATCAATCGATCATATGTTTAAGAAACTGACATTAATAACTTCTTTTTTTTTCTTTTTTAGGAACTTTATTCAAAGGCTGACTTATTATGTTGCTTACTTATCTAACTTTGATATACTTTCTTTCTTTCAAGATAAAGAGAATAGCGCGTTTCTTACACCACCATTTCTAAGATATCTATTATTTTTATATTATTGTCTTGTACCTCTAGAGCTTATTATCTAAATAGATGAAATTCCACTATGAAAGTATCCTTAACATTGTGTTTGAGAGCCAGGAGAGATGAAAAGAAAAGAAAATTCCACTAACCTTTCGTGCTTGTAATATCCATTGTTCCCATTTTGAGTCTGAAAGCTAGCTCCTCATGTCTTTCTCCTTTAATATCCACTTACACTCTCCCCTCCTACCCAACGCATGATCCACTTAGAGTTACTTATCCGTCTATCATATTTGATTCCAAGAGCAACAATTATAAGGCAATGATAAAAGTATGGGACCCGGAATAATAATGGTTAGGAACATATATGGAGTCTTCATACACATCCAAGACGGTAGATTGTACGGAGTGACGATCACAGGCCAACATGAATACTGGGAGTCCGAAAGTCCGAATGGGGTAAAACCATCGGAGGAGAGCCCCAATCTGACATACGCGGATCCGAAGCAAAATTTGGATACTCTCGATCAAAGTGCTTTCATGCTTCTCCATCGGATGGATGATCCAATACTCCTTCGATCTGTTTTCACCTGTGCCAACTCATGTTTTATGCAGTCTCCTTCACCATAAACAACCTCTGCAACCGCGGCGTCAAAGGCAAGTAGTACATCGAATCGGTAGGCTTCCTTGCACTGACAGAATCTGCACGCATCTTATCCTTGTCGTCTTTGTAGTACAACATGCACCCGTTGCGACATTTATCGATTTTTTTGTATCTCATCCAGAGCGATCTCACCATCCTCTTAGATCGGTAAAAGTTTTTAGGCAACTTTGCACCCTCTGGCAAGATCTCTATAATCAAATCCATCAGTCGATTATAGCATTCTTGCGACATGTTAAAATCGGACTTGATGCTCAACAATCTTGTAACCACCTCCATCGGTGAATGATCCTCACAACCAGGATATAATGGAGTCCTTGCATTCTCCAGCAACTCCATGAACTTTGTAGCATCGGCATTCGGTGCCTCCTCAGCTGCATCATGATTGTCCGGATCGAAACTAGGCTCCGCCGCATCAAAAATCATGTTCACCCACCCGTCGTCGTAAGCAGCGTGGTCGTGGACATCCATATACGACTCCACATAAGGCTCCGACTCCGATGCTAAAGACACAAGTTCTCCGTGCGCGATCCACTAATAGTAATTCGGCGTGAAACCCTTTGAGTACAAATGATATGTGATTTCCACTTCTGGATGATATTTCAAGTTGTGACATCTCATACACGGACACTTAATTTTGGTACCGTCCATGTACTGAGGGAACGCCTTGGCGAACTGCAGAAACTGTTGTATACCCTCTATGAATTTATTCCGCACACCGCACATGTCATCAGGATGACGGTTGTACATCCACGAACGGTGACGCAGATAGTAATTTATATCCATTTCTAGATACTTCTGCAAAGATGAATAGACATCATTCAAGTATATACTCATGTGAATATTTGGTAGTGTATACACCTACTTGTCTACACACACATAAGAATACTCAGGAATACCCAATTATGTTATACACCTACTAGTCTACACACACATAAGAATACTCAGGAATATAATACATGCACTGATACATCTAGTCCTAGCACTGATACTTCTTCATTCAACTCTGTATCCTGGATATCCACACTTGACATTTGTTTAGGCCATGACTTTCTAATTGAAAAGTTTAAGCCATGGATATCCAGTGTCAATTTTTTGGATCCAGGATACATAGTTGATACTCACTGATACACTCCTGGATATCCACACTTGACATGTATGCGTGTGTTCGTGTTTGATAAAATGCTTACAACATTGTCCTCGATATTGTGTCCTAACCTTTAATATCCATGTGTCCTATAATTTTACCATACGTATCATGAGATGACATGATACAAACATGTGTGTGTGTTCGTATCCGTGTTAGGGTTAGTGTATGCGTGTTAGTGTGTCCGTGTATTCGAGTTTAGGTTAGTGTTAGTGTCCGCATGTGTATGCGTCTCCGAGTTAGGATTATGATAGGGTTAGTGTCCGCAGCACCGAGATATCCACACACACACACCCTCACTACACTGTGCACAAGTGTGGACTGTACAATACCTCACTTGATACCCAAGACTGTGTCTAATTAACTCAGATAGGGTTAGGGTCTGTGTCGTGTCTCAGCTTTGGGTTAGGGTCTGTGTCATATCCTGTGTCGTGTCAGTGAAGAGAGATAGGGTTAGGGTTAGGGTCTGTGTCATGTCTCGTGTCATGTCAGTGACATATCGTATCTGTGTCAGTGTATGTGTGTGTCGTGTCTGTGTCAGTGTGTGTGTCGTGTCTATGTCAGGGTTTGTCTGTGACAGTGTATGTGTCGTGTTAGTGTCATATCGTGTCTGTATCTGTGACAGACAGAGAGAGAGACAGATAGGGTTAGGGTTTACCTAGAGGAGGAGGAGGAGAAGGATAAGCCCGAGGTCGTCGGAGGGGAGGAGCCACGCCGGAAGGGAGGAGCCGTGCGGGAGGGGGGCACTAGGGGGGTGGGGAGCCAGATAGGGGGGTTGTGGGGGAGTCGGAGTAGGGGGGCTGTGGGGGAGCCGGTAGGGGGGGTAGGGATGGGGGTAGGAGGAGGACGCCGGAGGGGGGGGGGGTACTTCGCCGGGGGGGGGGGGTTCGAAATTTTGTGGAGGAGTTCGACAGAATGGGGGAAAATGAAATCCTGAACCCTATATTAAATTTTTTAGCGACGTTAGCTAATAAAAAAATAGCGACGTCCTAAATAGACGTCGCTAAATATCGCTAATTAAAAATTTTTTGACGCTAGCGACGTCGCTAAAAATGTCGCTAAAAATTGAAAAAATCAACGTCGGTAAAGACGTCGCTAAACGTCGCTAAATCAATAAATTTAGCGACCTTAAAGAAACTTATAGCGACTACTCTTTTAAAAAGCTGAAGTACAGTCGCTAAACATTGCTATGTATCGCCAGCAACGACGTATAGCGACGTTTATTTTTGGAGTTGCTCAAGTCTTAAAACGTCGCTATTTTATCATATTTTGGTAGTGTCGCAAGTCTTAAACAGAGTATGAGGCCCTACGTAAACAAATACTTCTTGGTGCCGAAGTTCCATCTCTCAGCATAGTTTGCTCTATCATCCAGAAGGAAGAAACTCGTCGGTTGGTAATGCGTGGTGAGACTAATAGTCTCAAACAAGAATCAAGTGCCTTGGTGGTAGGTAATCGTAAAGCTGAAAACACTCAAATAACGAAGTTATTGTCTCCTCACGACGACTATATGAACATTGCCATAAACTCTATCATACAAAGGATCAATATTGGGATCTGCATCCAAATCTTAGACCCACAAGAGATCCGAAACAAGACGTGTGGCTAGCAATGCCACTATATCTGTGGCTAATAACACTACTACACTTGGATCTGACGACAAAAGTTTGGTTGGAGAACTAACCAGGCTACTTCAAAAATTTAGTAATGTTGAATCTTGCTCTGAGGCATCTACATATTTGGCAGGTAATCTCCATGCTCTCACTTACTCATTATTTTAGTCATCCGATTGGATCATTGACTCTGGTGCTACTGATAATATGACAAATGATATGAGTTCTATTTTACATTTTATTTCACAGGACAAAGAAACGGTGTCAATAGCTAATGGCACTACTGTTCCTGTTCTTGGATCAGGGAAACTATCTTTTTTTATCACCATCCTATGACCGATGCTTTATATATACTGTCATTTCCTTCAAAGTTTCTTTCGGTTGATAAAGTTACTAACGATCTGAATTGCAATGCCATTTTTTTTCCTTCTGATGTTGTTTTTCAGGATCGAGTCACGGAGAGGACGATTGGTGAAGGAGTATTATCTCATTGTCTCTATGTTTTGAAAAGTATACCTTAAGCTTTTGTCTCTCAATCAATGACCCTCTGGCATAAGCATTTAGGACATCCGTCTGCTCGCTCGTTATCTCATATTTTTCCTCATCTTGTTGCACAAAATAATCTTTGTGAGGTATGCCAATTTTTGAAGGAGGGCACGATTGGAAGGAGAAATGGAGGCATAGGATAAATATTTTTTATAGAATTAGAAGAAGTATAATAGGAGTAAAAGTCCCATAATCTTGTTGAAGTTTGTCGCTCTCTAGTAGATTTACGACGAGTAGTCTCGATATCAGATGGTGGTATAGTATTGGATGCATGAACATAGATATCATCAACAACTGATAATGGTGTGAGTGTGTTCTCCCCCTTTGGTGCATCACTACTTGAGGACATCCGTCTGCTCGCTCGTTATCTCGTATTTTTCCTCATCTTGTTACACAAAATAATCTTTATGAGGTATGCAAATTTTTGAAACAAACTCGGTTATCTTTTGGCACCTCGACCAATGTTACTGCTGTACCTTTTGAATTAATTCATTATGATGTTTGGGTACCTGCCCCAACCAAGTTTTAAGTACTATGTAACATTTATTGATGATTTTTCAAGAGCCACTTGGATTTATTTACTCAAACATAAAAATGAACTTGTGTCAGTTTTTTAAAATTTTCAGTCCATGATTCTCACTCAATTTTTAGCGTGTATTAAATTCTCTGCTTTGATAATGGTACCGAGTATACTATGACTCTTCTTGGTAACCATGTTTAGAAGGAGGACATCATCCATGAAACAAGTTGCATTGGTACTCCACAACAAAATGTAGTTACAGAACGAAAAACCCGCCACCTTTTAGAAGTCACACACTAATGCATCAAATTAATGTTCCTAAACGATACTGGTCACATGGTGTTCTCACCGTTGCATACTTAATAAATCGACTTCCGAGTCGCATCCTTGATTTTAAATCACCAATAGAAGTTCTAAAATGACATAAGTAAATATTTCTCATCTGAGAGTTTTTGGGTGGCTTTGTTTTGTTCATGTTTTACCTATCCATAGAGATAAACTTGACTCTCGATCAATAAAATGCATTTTTTGGGCTACTCCTATACAAAAAGGGTATAAATGCCTCGATCCGACATCGGGGAAACTTTTTATCTCACGTAATGTGAATTTCTCTGAGAACATACCTTTTTTCTCAAGTATTGATGCACCGCAGGAGGAGAACACACACACACCATTACCGGTTGTTGATGATTTCTCAAGTAGTGATGCGACGCAAGGGGAGAACACACTCACATCATTACCGGTTCTGGATGATGTGTCTGTTCATGCATCCAATACTGTACCACCATCTGATATCGAGTCTACTCGTCGCAAATCTACTAGAGAGAGACAAACTTCAACAAGATTACGAGACTTTTACTCCTATCATACTTCTTCTAATACTATGACTCCATTTTTTTTCCTATCGTACCTTAGCAAAATTGTTACTGAACCAACCAATTTTCATGAAGCCAATACTCATGAAGTGTGGCGAAAGGCAATGGAAGAAGAACTTCAAGCTCTTGGCGATAATAAAACATAGGCAATAGTAAAATTGCCTTATGGAAAAAAACTTGTTGGTTGCAAATGGGTATATAAGATTAAATACAACATTGATGGATCAATAGAAAGACATAAAGCTAGGTTGGTGGTTAAGGGATTTACACAAACTTATGGAATAGACTATAAGGAGGCCTTTGCACCTGTTGCAAAAATGAGCACTATTCGAGTTTTATTATCAGTAGCTGTAAATTATGAATGGAAATTGTATCAAATGGATATTAAAAATGCATTTTACATGGTGATTTAGTAGAAAAAGTTTACATGAAGTTGCCTCTAGTACACCTATGTGAAGCTCAACCAGGGATGGCCTATAAACTAAAAAAGGTCTTGTATGACCTAAAACAATCACCTAGGGCATGGTATGCCAAGCTCAGTTCATCTCTTGTAACGAATGGTTTCAAAATAAGTGTCAATGATTCCTTATTATTTGTTAAAAAGAAGGAGAACCGTGTAACAATTGTACTTGTATATGTTGATGATCTTATCATTACAGGAAAAAATGAGAAAAAGATCAAGGAACTCAAATCTCATCTGCAGCAGCTATTCGTTGTAAAGGACTTGGGAAGCCTAAAATATTTCCTAGGTATAGAGATTTTCTACTCACGTAAAGGTTTATTTCTTAACCAACGTAATTACTGCTTGGATTTGCTAAAGGAAACTGGAAAAGTTGCGGCTAAAGCAGTTCAAACTCCTGTAGATACCTCTATTAAATTAAATTCTGGAGTACGCCTTTACAGGATATTGGGCAGTTCCAATGTCTACTAGGGAGACTAATTTATCTTACTATTACTAGACTTGATATCTCTTATGCTGTAAGTCTGAACAGTCATTTTATGCATAAACCATGTGAAAAACATCTACAGGCAGCAAATAGGGTTCTTCCGTACTTAAATTGATCTCCAGGTTGTGGCATTTGGATGAGGAAAAATGGGCATATCGATGTTGAAGAATACACGGATGCAGATTGGGCTGGTAGTCAGATGGATAGACGCTCTACCTCCGGGTTCTGTAATTTTATTGGTGGATATTTTGTAACATGGATAAGTAAAAAATAATATGTGGTTGCACGCTCCAGTACAGAAGCAATGTATCGATCGATGGCCTCCACATCAAGTAAGTTGGTTTGGCTCCATGCACTATTATGTGATTTGGGATTTAAACCCTCTTTACCCATGAAGATGTACTGTGATAACCAATCAGCCATTCACATTGCATCTAATCATGTGTTCCATGAGAGGACCAAACATATAGAGGTTGATTGCCACTTTGTACGTGAAAATATGGAAGAGAATACTATCTGCACACCCTACATAAGAAGCAAAGATCAGTTAGCCGATATCTTTACCAAGGGTTTGACAACAGATCGACTTCAAGAGATTTTAACCAAGTTGGGATCAATTGACATTTTTGCACCAACTTGAGGGGGAGTGTTGGAGAAGAGGATATAGTGCATGCATCTTGTCACAACTGATTTGTTACAACCAACTCCCATCTTGTTATAACTGATTTTGTTACAAATAACCAATAGTTTAGTAGTCCATACGTGCCTATATATTTAGGCTCTTTCTCTCCTTGTATATCATGTGTGAAATTAATGAAAAGTTTTCCTCTTCTTTCGTGGATGTAGGCATTGCCGAACCACGTAATTCCTGCGTGTTCTAGTTGTAGAAGCGTAAAAAATCTAGATCCATGCATCCAACAAACATGCACCCCAAAGATCAACTCAGAAATTATGCTGCAAAATAACCATGCGACCAAGGAAAAACAGCATCCATTCGTCCCAATATTGGCCACATAAAGGCTTGACACAAACATTATGTCTTACACAGAATCTTGATAAAAAAGACTTTCTGAACGCCTCGAAAGACGTGAGTACGTTAAACGACATAACCTAACGCCAGCATAAACTTTAATCCTGACAGACGTGCAATGCCACGTGTACGAGGCCACATGCGTCACAGACTCCATGCGTCTCTGGCCCCATACGTTCTAGACTCCATGCGTTCCATGCATCTCTGGCCCTATGCGTTCCAGACTCCATGTGTTCCATGCTTCTCTGGCCCATGCATTCCAGACTCCATGCATTTCATACGTCTCTGGTCCTATGCGTTCCAGACTCCATGCGTTCCATGCGTCCCAGACTCCATGAATCCAACGTGGCAGGGTTCTCTGAGACGAAATCTTTCTTTTGCGACTAAAGTAATTCTCTCCAACTAAGTGCGGGCCACGTGTCAACACTACCAGAATAACACATATTAGTGATATCCAAAAACGTCGCTAATATGTAAACTAATGTCGCTAAATAATTTGAAAACGTAATTAGCGACATTTTTACGTTGTCGCGTATTACATGGTCGCTGACAACAAAAACGTCGCTAGTTGTCGCTATAGCGACGTATATTTAAGGCGAGAAGACATTGCAGAATATACGACGATTAACGACGTATCATCATTAAATTAGCGACGTAAGATTTGGTCGCAACACGTCGCTATATTAGCGACATTATGAGGGTCGTTTTGTTACAACAATGCTGACAAGGCAAGTTTTGCCATGTCAGCATGTTAGCGACGTGTAGCGACGTACTAGTGACGTCCATGGTACCTGGTAGCGACGTAACTGTACGTCGTTGAATGTCGCAAAATATCGCAAAATTGAATTTTAAAAAAACATGATGCAGTTTGTAAAATATTTTCCAACAAAACTCTACCTGTAGTTATAAAATCATAGTTTATATAAATAGACCCGGAGCAACCCTCCATTGAATTCTCTGGGTTCGTCGACCCTTTCGGTGGAACACTCAACACCGGTAAATTCCCATACAGTTAATATAAATAATAAACTAAACTCACATAGAAAAAAATCTACAAAGTTACATTACACTAAATATGTCTCAAGAAATAGATAAATGAATTTAAAATAAGTGTCACATGCATCTCAGAATGTAATAAAAAGTATAAAATAAATACATCAAAGATCCAAGAATGGGCCAATATATACAAACACCCTAAAACCTGTCAAAATAAGGACTACTACTGATCAGGAGGAGCACCATTGCGCATCTGAAATATAAGAAACTCATACTGCTCCTGTAAAAGCGTCACCGATGTCGATGGAGGAGACAATGATGGAGTCGGTATCGATGCCGGCGGACCGAGAGGACGTATCTGCTCCAATGCTAGCAGTCGAGCATTGTATGAATCTGTCACTACCATATTTCTAGATGAGAGTATTTTGGTCATTTAGTATAATTATTATTTAGTAATTAATACTATTTATATTGTGCTATTTATTTAAATTATGCTTGTGCTATTTAATTATGTGTTATTGGGCTAGCCTATGTTTATTTGGACTTGAAACTAGTGGACCCATTAGTTAGTCATGACATTTTGAGCCCAACATGAGACCAAGCCCATTAGATACTCTTCCTTAGTTAATTAAGGAGATTAGTTTAATTTGTATTAGTTTAGAGCCTTTCTAATATAGCCCTTCTTAATTATTTTTCATAATTATATAGTGGGGGTACCTTGGACATTTGATATTGCTTGGAAAGGAAGGGAAGGGGGTCGGCCACTAAAGCTTCCTCATTCTCTCTCTCCTCTTTATTAGTTCATTTCAATTAGATCCCCAATTGTGTTCTTCCCCAAATTGACTCATTCCTCCAAAAATTCAACCCAATTTACACCCATTCTCTCTCAATTTCATAATCTAAGAAGCATTGGAGCTTGGATTACAATGAGCACTTGAAGGAAAAGAAATTGGCAAGGAGATCGTGTCATAATTGTGTCCATTGAGCATTTCATTGGGAATCCATCTTCCAATAGGTAAATTCTGAATCCAACCCTTAAATTAAACTCTAATTTATGCATTTAACTATTAGGAATTATCCCTTAGCTTAGGGCTACCCATAGGATCAAGAATTAGGTCCATATGACTTGTATTATGAAAGTTACATGGTAATTTATGTCCAATTAAGGGAAAATACTAGATTGACACATCAATTGTGTGTCATGAGACCAATTAGATCTAATTAGACTTAGACTGGGGCTGTGGGACTAGATATGTATCCACAATTGGATACGAGTAAGCGGTGTTATGGTAATTTATGATACAGTGTGATATAGTACTCATTTTGGGTATTTTGTATGAATTCTCTTAAATTCTTAGTGCATCAAGTTGTATTAGTTATTATATTAAGTATTTGATATATAGGAATGAGTATTGTGTAGTATTTGGGAATTTTGAACTTTGTTGGATACGTATGATGGAGTATCCTATATGTGCATGCCAAGTGTTTGATTAATACTCATAGTGTGTGTGTCTAGTTATATATTTGATTAGGTTAGTATTTAGTGTATTGGTGAGTATGTGTAATGTGAATGAGAGTGTCTGTGATTGAGAGAACTAAGTGTGCCTGTAGGTATCAGTTGTGAGGGGAGCTCGGGTATTATGCTACAACAACATCAATAACAGTATTAGTATCAACAATATAGGCAACAAAAAACAATAGCAGTATTAGTAGCAGCAGCATAGGCAATAGCAACAATGCTTTATGAATCTGAGTATGTTATATCAGCAGTGTGGAAGTGAGGGGCAAGTGGAAGAGTATTGTAGTGATATGGGTATAGGTGTAGGTTGGTTATAGTATCTGATTTTAGTAAGTTAGTATCAGCCATTGGTATGTTAGTATATTAATGTATTAGTTAGTATATGTTAGTAATAGTTAAGATATTAGTTATACCCTAAGGTAATGATCTTGTATAGCTAATATAAGCTAGTGTTAGCTAGAGTGGCCTAGAAATGACCTAGAAAGCATATTTAGTGCATTTAGCTCATTCTTCATTCATTACAACCAATTGACATGCCATTATATATATAGGTGTGTTTGGCACCAGCTTGGATACCGAGATATACCATTTGCTCAGGACCACATGCGAGTATATTCTCTGATAGTTTCCTTATTTGATAGCCTCTATGTTTCATGTATTTAGTATTGATATATTTGATTCTTGACACGATAGTTTCACGGATTGGTATACGTAGATCTTGGTCATGAGATGTTATTGTCATGGTTACTCAGTGATCGTCGTATCATTTTTCATGATTACTTAGTGATTACCGTGATATCTTAGTGATTATATAGACCATAATCATAATGCATAATATTATAGACCGTATAGTGTAATATACGTGTTATAACGTGTCGTGATTTGGATTCGTGTACTAGTCGGGGATTGGGGAAGTATTAGTGGATATGTGATCATACCTTATAGCCCGTGATTTAGTATAGCCCATGATAGATAGCATATCATGTCACTCACGCGTGATCACGCTAGCTCCCCTTTTATATATAGCCCGTGTTAGGCCCAAGTCGATCATATTATCTTACTAATATTTTAAGGCACATTTATATATATTATTTCCTTTATTCCAATTCATTATATTATTGTTCCTCACTATATTGTTCTCAGTTCTTGCCATTATTTATCGTGATGCTCTTTCTCGTGATACATGCTAGTTCAGTTACTTTAATTATTTATGTTCATTGCTATTATTGTTTTATATTTTCTGTCAATTATTGGAACTACTATTTGAGTTGTACTTCACTCCAATCCTGACAGAATATATTTTTTAGATGATTCATTAGAGGATTGATGTCCTATGCACCACGGGCCACATGATGATGAGCCAGTTGAGTTATCACCCATAGAGCCTGTGGAGTTATCACCAGCAGATGATGAGGCATAGTTAGTTTATCCATAAGAATGTATATGCCAGTTAGACTTTGGCATTGTATTATTATTTGATGTCTTGTGTTGAGATTAGACTTGGACTTATGATGTATTTGTGACTTATTTTCTTTCCTTCTATTTCATATCGTGCCTTATCATCCTTGTCACGACCCGCACCCGGTGTAAGGATGCAAGTCAGGAACAACGCCCAGCCTATGCCGCAGCATCGGCGGTAGAACGCTGTTTGGGTAAACTATCTATCTAGAATCAAGACATATCAATGCTACCATCAATATAAATATACAAAATCACAAATCTAAGATGGAAATATGCACGAATATGATAAAAGAATAGTCATAATATAACTCATGAGTCAAATAATAACATCAATGAGTCAGAGAAACTACTAAAAGTAAGCTGGAGACAAATCCAATACAAAAAAGAATAACTAAGATGCTACAAGTCCCGGGTCGTCTGTCTCAGTCGATATGAGTCCCTCCCGAGCCAAGGTCTCTGGCTCTAAGCCCATAAAATCCCGAGGTCCGTAATGAGTGGGGTACCACTCCTCAGTGTCATCTGAAAAAAATATATCTAGTCAAGAAATGAGCAGAGTACATCTCTAACAACAGTTATAATCAATGATATAAACTATGTAATAGTAAATAGATATGAATATACGAGATACAACATATAGATACAAGAGATATACAATAAGGAAATACTGGAAATAAATACAAGAATGAACAATATGACATCAAACAAGAATACTAATGACTAAGTGAGTGAGTACCAGCTTTAACATGTGATCGACTTAGAAACTTGATACAAGATTAATGACCTGGCTAATCATACGTGCGGTGTATGATTAACACTATTTAATAAACAAGACTTGATACAAGAAGGGTATGATCACATATCTACACTACATACTCCCCAACCCTCGACTGGTATAGTAGATCCAGCCATGGTACGTTATGACACAGGTTTCCACAAGAAGGGCGCTACTCTCCTCATGAACCAATGTCTGTACATGTACAAGAAGAACAATGAAACAATGCTTGCACAAGATACACAATAAATACCAAGAAATAATATCTTATGACGAGATCCGGATATACCAATCCGTGTAACCATCATGTCAAGAAATCAAGGATATCTACAGTAGATACAAGGAACATAGAGGATATCATAAATGAGAAATTATCAGAGAATGTACTCGCCTGAAACCCGGTAAACAATATCACAAATGTCCGGTACGGTGCCTCGAAGACCTAGATAGGGAATATAATATCAATACAAGGTTTTGGAATAAAAATAAGTTAAATTGGTCAACATCTAGGTCAAAGAGCCATTTCTAAGTCAAAATAGTCAAACTAGGTCAACCCTAAGTTAAATTGGTCAAACTTGGTCAAACTACCTATTTCTAGGTTGTATGAGTTTAATTCTAGGATGCTGGGTCCATACACTAAGAAACTAGGCCATACAAGCTAAACTAGGATATTAGAAATCACTAAGATACCGTATCTCAAGATACGCACTAAAAAGATATAAAAATATCATATCATGCATATATAATCATCAACAATATAATATTCTAACTAATCTAATGCTAAGTGGATACCTTGGCTTTGAACCAATGCGGTATCGTACCACTAAACCCTCACTTGATACTCAAATCCAAATACCTTGATTATCCCTCAATACTTTGACATTTACCTTGTATCCCAAGGTAAGTCAAATCCTCATTCATAGTTCACTACCCAAACACTAAACCATATACTAATATATATATATATCAATCTAATATAACTTCTAGTATTCAATAATATCAACTACTAGTATATACTAATATGAATATTAAATACTAACCCCAACTAATCACTAACTACTACTACTACATATATACATGTGCACATATCTACATATATAGTACTAACTAGAGATACTAGTATGTATAAATAGCTCTAACCAATTAACTAGATAACTATCAAGCTACTAATAACTATCCTCTAGATACTAGCTAACTACTACTAGTTAACTAACTACCTAACTAACTCGACCAACTCACCTAGCTCTGATACCCTGCTGCCTAAGCCCTGATACACGCTGCTGCTGCTGCTGGAGATTGCACACGATGCCAAGCTGCTGCTGCTCGTGCTAGTGTAGCCGCTGCTGCTCGTGCTAGTGTAGCTGCTGTACTGCGTTTGCTGCTGCTGCTGTGCTTGTATCTGCCGCTGCTGTGCTACTGCTGCTCGTTGTGCTTGTATGCTAGGTGTTGCTGCTACGGTTCAGTTGAATCCTGCTGTTCTCGGGCAAATGTTGATGCTGTTGCTGCTTGGTCACTACACTGTGTAGTGTTGAATGCTCACTGTCCGAGCCCCCTCCCACCTTATGACACACATACACACACAAGCAACACACACACACACACACACACACACACACACACACATATATATATATATATATATATATATATATATATATATATATATATATATATATATATATATATATATATATATATAACCATTCTCTCACACACACACCATACCCAAACACCCATCTAAACACATATGAACACACACACTCAAACACCTAAGGTCAAGTAGAAGTATCATATACATATATAACCACTTACATACATATAAACATAACACTAATATATATAGTAAATATATATAGCTATAACTATACATACACCTTCATATATATATATATATATATATATATATATATATATATATATATATATATATATATATATATATATACATATACATATGTACACTATAAGTAGATATATACATATCTATACACTAGTATATATATATCTCTACATACATATATACATACATACATACATATATTTATCTATATATATATATATATATATATATATCTATATATATATATATATATATATATATTATCAATAGCTATGAACAAAGCAAATTGAATCTAGGAATGAAATCAAACAAACACGTGGAGTGCATCGCACCCGTATCACACTAGATCTATGATACGCTTGCGATACAAGTCCACCACACAACCAAACGTACCCCGAAGGACACGAGCAATTCTAAAATAATAATTATGAACAATACAAAGAGTTAAATACTCCACTACGTGTCCGTATCAAAATGTGACATGCACAAAGTCCCGTGTCGGAGGAAACCCCCCAAAATAATACGTATCACCAAATTATTGGGATACGGCCTATATGTATCCAATTGTGTATACGATACTAGCCACACACAATCATATGGGGTAGTTTCTAATGGTTAAAACACAGATTTAGAACTTAATTAAAGGAAAAAAAATAAATTATACCTATTGGGAGATGGATTCCCAATGTAACCTCCAAATTTGGTGAAATTGGCCTCCAACTTGTAGATCCTTGCTCCTCTTTGTAGATCCTTGCTTCCTCCTCCTAGATTCTTGCTCAACTAGCCTCCAATGGTATTTTGGGAAAGAATTTGAAAGAAATTTGGTAGAGATTTGATGTGGGAATGAAGGAATTTGGTTGAGAAAAATTCTAAAACTAGATTTGGAATGAAAAGATGAGAGAGAAATTTCCTCCCTCATTTTAAATAGGCCGGCCTCCCTTGACCCCTCCCTCAAGCTATTATGAAATAACCAATATACCCTTGGGGTCTCTCATGAAAAAATAATTAAGGAGAGAAGGTTCTAGTCTAATGGGTTTAATTTAATTAATCATCCTCCTAATGAATGGGCTTCTAATTGTGCTCAATTCTAACTAATTATAAATGTTGGTCCATGGGTCTAAACTAAACTAGTTAGGTCCACTAACACAAGCCCAAAACAATAAACTAATATCTAATAATAATTAAATAATACAATAAATAATTATACAATATGCATAATATTTAATTAATTATGAAATGACCAAAATATCCTTTCCTAGAAAATGTGGTAGTGACAAGTCTACCCCCCTTAAAATAATTTTGTCCTCGAAATTCAAAAACGAAAACTACCACAGAAAATAATAGAACAGAACAAAAAGAGTAGAACATAATCAGAAACGAACATACCTCAAGGCACAAACAAATATGGGTAACGCTCTCGTATTTCATCCTCTCTCTCCCAGGTAGACTCCCCCGGAGAGTGATGCCTCCATGCGACGCGTACCAAGGGAATAGTCTGGTTCCTCAGCACCTTCTCTCTCCGATCCAGAATCTCAACTGGCTGCTCTGGATAGCTAAGTGTAGGGCCCATCTCTATCTCAGAGTGATCCAACACGTGACTAAGATCTGCCATGTACCATCTCAACTGCGACACATAAAACACGTTGTGCACTCCCTCCAATGCAGGTGGCAAGTGTAGTCTATAAGCAACTGCACTGACCCTCTCTAGAATAGTGAAAGGTCCGATGAATCGCGGACTAAGCTTCCTGCCTCCACCGAAGCGAATCGTGCCTCATGTCGGAGAAATCCTCAGAAACACCAAACCACCAACCTAGAACAAAACACAACCTTAAGAACTTAATCTTTAACAAACAACCAATATCAAGCACAAAACAAAAATATAAAACTATACCTCAAACTCCAAAGGTCTCTGGTGGCTATCGGCCCAATGCCGCTGTCTGTCCTGCGCCACTCGAAGTCTGTCTCTGATCAGCTTAACCTTCTCCGCTGCATCCACAACCATCTTTGGTCCTAGCAAAACTCTCTCTCCAATATTGTCCCATGACAAGGGAGTACGATATCTCCGACCATACAGAGCCTCAAATGGTGATATCTCTATACTAGCCTGGTAGCTGTTGTGTAAGCAAACTCTACCAAATGGAGATAGTCCTCCCAAGATCCCCTGAAATCTAGTACACAAGTGCGCAGCATATCCTCGAGAGTCTGAATAGTCCTCTTTGGCTTCCCATCTGTCTGGGGATGATATGTAGTACTGAACTTGAGCTGGGTTCCCAAACTCGCCTGCAAACTCCTCCAAAAATGAGAAGTGAAATGACTATCCCGATCTGAGACTATGCTGATGGTAACTCCATGTATCCTGACGATCTGCCTCACATATATCTCTGCCAGCTTCTCCGTAGACAAACCAACATTGAAAGGCAAAAAGTGGGCCGACTTGGTCAACTTGTCAACGATGACCTAAATTGCGTCTTTCCCTCATGGAGATCATGGAAGTCCGGACACAAAATTCATAGTAATGTGCTCCCACTTCCACTCTGGAATGGGTAATGGCTGAAGTAAACTGCCTGGCCTCTGCCTCTCGGCTTTCATCTGCTGGCACACTAAGCATCTGGATACAAATTATGCCACTTCCCTCTTCATGCTATACCACCATACACTCTCTCGCATATCCCGATACATCTTATTGTCACCTGGATGTATGGAATACTGAGAGCGATGCGCTTTCTGCAATACCTCCTCACGCAGCTCCCCACTAGGCACACACAATCTAGCACCATGCCGCAAAGAACCATCCGCATCAATGGTGAAATCATCCTCCAATCCTGCTATCACCTGAGCTCTGATGCTCCTCAGAGATACATCCTCATACTGGGTTGCCTTGATCCTATCCATCAACTCTGAGTATATCTGCAACCCCTATATCTGCATAGCAAAACCAAGAACTATCACCTCAATGCTCAAGCTCTCCAAGTCCTCCAATAAATATCGATCATGCGTCAAGAACATAGATACTGGATACCTTCTCAAGGCATCGACAACTACATTAGCTTTTCCAGGATAATATTGCAAAGAGATATCAAAATCCTTCATCAGTTCCAACCACCGATGCTGCCTCATGTTCAACTCCTTCTGTGTGAAAATGTACTTCAAGCACTTGTGGTCTGTGAAGATCTCCATACGCTCTCTGTACAAATAGTATTTTCACAAATTCAGGGCAAAGATGACTGCTGCCAACTCCAAATCTTGGGTAAGATAGTTCTTCTCATGAGGACGCAATTGCCTGGATGCATAGGAAATAAATTTCCCATTCTGCTGAAGAACACAATCCAAACCTTTCCTCGATGCATCACTATAAATAGTGAAACCTCCAGACCCTGATGGCAATGTCAAAATAGGAGCAGACGTCAACCTCTTCTTCAATTACTCAAAAGCAACCTGGCACCCCTCTGTCCAAACAAACTCTATATCCTTCCTAGTGAGTCTGGTCATCGGCTCGACAATCCTTGAAAAATCTTGCACGAACTTTCTGTAGTAGCCTGCCAAACCCAAGAAACTCCTGATCTCTGTTACTGAACTAGGGGCCTTCCAAGACTCCACTGCTGTGATCTTCTTTGGATCCCCTGAATTTCCATCACCAGTCACAACATGTCCTAAGAACTCTACCTTATCCAGGAAGAACTCACACTTGGACAACTTTTCGTACAGCTTCTCTTTTCTCAGCACATCCAACACAATCCATAAATGCTCCTCGTGCTCATCCGGTGTCTTCGAGTATATAAGTATGTCATCGATGAATACCACCACGAACTTGTCAAGGTACCGATGGAACACATTGTTCATCAAATTCATAAATACTGTCGGGACATTAGTCAACCCAAACGACATCACCATAAACCCATACTGACCATACCGAGTCCTAAAAAAAGTCTTCGGTATGTACTCCGGCTTCACTTTCACCTAGTGGTAGCCTGATCTCAAATCTATCTTAGAAAATACCTTGGCACCACTCAACTGATCGAACAAGTCATTAATCCGTGGCAAAAGGTATTTATTCTTGATAGTGAGATTATTCAATGTCCCGTAATTGATGCACATGTGCACCGATCCATCCTTCTTCGGTACAAACAATACCGGGGCTTGTAAGCACCCTGATTTTTTTAGAATTTAATATTTTTGGTATTCTAAATTTTTTGTGATTAAGAGAATTTTTTATTTTATTTTTATCTAATTATAATATATTATATAATTGAATTTATAATTATGTGTAATTAATTAATTATTAATATTGTGCAAAAAAATATATTTTTGGGTGTAAAACTATTATTAGAGTATTGTATAATTTTTCTGGAATTTATTGAGGTCCAAAACTATTTTTAGTGGCCATATATATATATATATATATATATATATATATATATATATATTAATTAAAAGAAATAAACCAAAATACTAAACCCTAAACCCATTAACCCAAATCCTACCCAAACCCAAAACATAATCCTAACCTGTGTAAGTTCCCCCCCTTTACATATATGTATATATATAGCACATATGCTATTATGCGTACAATATATGCAAAACCTAAAACCCTAACCCTAATCCCACTCTACCCTGACCACCGCCGTGAGCCACCGTCGCCCGCCGACCCCCGCCGTGCCGCAGCACCGGAGCGCGGCCGGCAGCGGCAGCAGCAGTGGCAGCAGCAACATGCACATCAGCAAATTTGCGGCCCCCTTCACACGGAGCTCCCGACCTCCTCGCTGATTCGTTTCATGCCCCGTCTTCGCTGGTATGTTTCACAACCTAACCCTCTAGGATTTCCTTCAAGTGGAACAAATTTAGGCACCTCGGTTTGATCAAAAAATCGATCGAAAGTTGGCCAAAAAACTGTTCGAAAATAGTTCAGAATTTTAGTCCAAGTACCCCTGTTCATGTTCAATTTGCCACCAATTCGTTAATTATTTTCAAAATATAATTAAAAGGACTTCTTCACAATATAACCATGATTTTTACTGTTCTTTTAGTTTTTATTAGTTTGCTTTAATGGTTAAATTATTCTTGTTCCAAATCGACCAAAAACTTATTCTTAAAACACCCAAAATCTCGCGATACGGGGTGCGTCCCGCCAAACGATATGACTTTGTCGTATATGAATTGCACCGAAAGGCACGTAACGTAAACATGGACGTGTGGGCTTTCGCGAAACTTGATTTGGATGTGCGTGCACACCGAAATCAACGCGTATCCACCGAAAAATACCGTATCAGCCTGTTCTGACATTCGTCATAACTTCGTGTGTGCTTGTCGTTTCGCAACAAAACTTACGCCATTGGATTCATAGTGTTACGCTGGTCCTGTGACCCAAGTTTGGTTCAATTTTGAGAATGTTGACAAAACATCGTTTTGTGGGCCCCACGGTTCCATATAACGGGCGATTTTATGATCGGCTCATCGGAATCCAGTTCTGAATGTTCCGTTGGGTTTATATCATCGTTCTGGACTCGTAGACACTAAGTTTGATAAATTTAGAGAACTTTGTCTTTGACACATTTTATGGTACAAAGTGGGCCACATTTGGACTCCGTTTTAACCCAAAATTGTTAATTTTGTCCCTGTGTCCAAATTGGACTTATGGGTAGTTAATCCTAGCTATTTCTAGTATTCTGAGAACAATGGTGATGTTTGTTTCAGCATCCAGAGGTGTACGTGCAGATTCCACTTTCCCAGGAGCAGTTGACGGAGTTCAGAACCCTGGCAAGTGTACCTTGCCATGATGTATCATAGTTCCTTGCCTTTATTATCTTATTTAGTTATTATAGTTATTTGATATGTATGGTATGTGTTTACCCTAGGACCGTGAGCCGTTGCTTAGCGTCCGAACAAGATTCGGGTGTCGACGCCGTACGTGGAGTCGTGTAACGTCACTTAGAGAGTTGATTCCACGATCCTATTTTTACGTGCTTGCTTTACCAAGTATGCTATACCCTAGGATACTTGACACTATTTTATGTGACAGAATCTTTCTTGAGTTATTCATGGTGATTCTGTATAGGCTTACAGGATTCGTGACATGAGACATGCATATTATATGGATATTATTATGACTCGTTGCACTAGCTAGAGGTCATGATCTAGCGTGTTATGGACATGAGACATTGTGGACATGAGATATGAGGTTACATTGGGTGAGAAGAGACACACCATACTACAGGCTGATTATTGATATATATACTATACTACTGGAGGTACTGAGGCACGTACGCCGGAGTCATAATACACTAGGGGTGCCTTGGACTCTGTCTCAGATCTTTTGCACCTATATTGAGCCTTGACACTACTTTCTGCTATGGGCTCCCCAACACAGAGCCTGTAGTGGTTTCAGCCTGAGTACGAGTGATGCTCTCACGTGCATATCACATAGTTGGTTATAGTAGTTTACCCTTGAGTATGTGGCATTATATTATTTTACTTTTGGCATGTTATTTCTTGTACCTTGTTACGTCCCTCTGAGGACCTGGTCCCCTGCCAGTTTTTACAGCATAGACGGTTATGGAGACTTTGGAGTTGCTGATGGAGTTGCTTGTCTTGCATGCATTGGTACCAGGTACTTATATCATTTCTATCGGAGTTATGGTTATTTATTTATATTGTTTATTCATCTGCTGGTGTAGCCTAGTTTTATAGACTCATATTTTTTCTCGAGTCTATTCGAGTTTGTGTGTTACTGTACGGCCAACTTTAGCACATGTAGCTCATTCTTGTGTATTCTGTTTATTGTGGATTGAGGCATAGATATTTATATTTACTTGATGATTTAGATTAGTGACCATTATAATACTGCTTATACGTATTCGAGTCGGACCAGAGTCTGGTCGAATGCATAGCTGGCATGTTACGTATTTCTAGTCCTACGTATTTTGGGACTGTGTAAACCCCCTCGACCAATTTAGGATTTAAGTAATTTAGATTGAGAGACTAGGATAAAATTGGATGCAAGTATTATTAATGTACAATAATTTTATGGCTTAATACACCTCACCGTTTCTTATAAGTTTGGGACGCTACACTAGTAGTCACCCTCAAACTAAATAAATATACTTTTCCTAGACATGCCAGACTACCCATCTGACCCTCGTGTCCCACCAAATTTTAATTCCTTGTGTTTCCAATCCATTTAAGAACGCCGTGCGCATTGTTTTTAATTAATCTAAATTAGAGGCCAATTTTCACCCAAAGCAAGACCTAACTGAACACATGTACACCCTTTCATGTGGACCAGTCCCATCCCCAGGGGTCCAGACCGGCCCAAAACCCGAGGTTAGCCCATATAATTCCCTCATATATAAATACACACTTGTTCCTAATGAAACCCTAAAACTTAACACCTAGCAACCCTAGCCGAGCCTTCCCCCTTCAAACCCGAGCAACCCCTATCCCTTCTCCGACTTCACAAACACCCCACCACCACCTCAGGCCGCCACCCCCACTGCCACGACCGCCGCCTGCACCCCACCTAACCACCGGACCCCTCCCCTCAGGCCGCCTGCAATCGCCGCCATCGACCTCCCATCTAAACCCGACCTCCTATCAAAACCCGACTGCCCCGGCCCTGGTCACCGCCTCCAGCACCCCGACCACCACTGTCAGGCGGAGCACCACCTTCCCCGCGACCTGACAACCATCTCTGCCCCGCCCTCAGCCCAGCAACCGCCGCTGCCAAGGCTGCTGCTGCCGCTGCTGCACCTACTGCAGTTGCTGCCACCGCCGCTGCTACCTTGCTGGCTGCCGATCGGAGCCGTCCCCTCCCGGAGTATGCACAATCGACGAGCACATGCCCCTCTCCAGTCAGCCACGCCTAGGTAACCACCTAAATTCCCCTCTTCTTCATGATATCGTCGTATAGTTGCGTAGCATTGTGTCATCGTGTCGTGTAATTTCCTGGACACGAGGTAGTTAATTCGAAACCCTAATTATAAATGTGCGTATGCTTAATCAGATTACCTAATGATCAATAAGTTAGTAACTAATAACTAGTAAATGCCCTAATAGCAGGACTTGTTATTAAAGATTTATAATTCATCAATAAAACCTAGACATCGACAAGTATGCTTAATATGGGAAATAAGGACCAGTAATTATACTAAACGTAATTAGTTGGTGACCCATGGCTTTAGTATTTTACTGTCGTGAGGTACACGGTAACTGAGGACAGAACACGTGTACACCCTAGCTACGTGTACACGTGACGCTGTATTCGATCAGCCGTGAACTTGCGACAGTACCTAAGAGCAACGTCATAGTTGTGTATGTATTGCTTAGTGTCTGATGACAGTATTTGCTATATTATATTGTGTGTTTAGGGTCATTGGACCAGACATGAGACACTGCAGGAGCAGGCTATTGGCATTCCCAGCTTGAGGACCCAGGCAAGATACCTTGCCATATTTACTGTTTAATTTAAATTATGCATATGTTGTATTGTTATCTTGTTGCTTTCTTTATACAACTGTGCGCGTCCAAGATTGACTCGGGTGCAGTCGACGGATGCGTCGATGATTAGTGTACTTGACCTAGTCATTAGCAGACTCACCCCATTGGAGGATACTCTGATATCTTCCGAGACCTGACACTCTTACACGTTTCACAGTGACAAATTCATATTGGGATGCGCGTTCACGTACTCGACTAGCTGTCGGTGCGTGTGACATGCATCACGGTTAGTACGTAATTCAAGATTTTATATTAGTAGAGACTTGGCATATAGATACGTGGTATGCACGTCGAGTATTCAACTTGTGTATCTACATTGGGTGGGGAGGACACTAGTAGGCGTATGGGATACACCCATTGGAATCCGTAGTATCCAGAGGAGCCACGGATCCAATGACTCCCTTTACACTGCTGCCACGTTCTTCGGAGCGATATGGACGATATACTTTACTACTGCCATGTTCTTCGGAGTGATATGAATGATATACTGTACTGCTGCCATGCTCTTTGGGGTATTGGACGTTATGCCTACGCCTACCCATACGTACCAAAGTTGTCCTCATATTGCATTCACGTAGATGGTTAGCACACCCTTTATTCTATTTATTTTATTCAGTATCTATATATGTCATGCTTCTATGTATCTTGTTACGTCCCTCTGAGAACCTGGTACCTTTCCAGATTTGGACGAGGCATATTACCCCATAGTGTACGGCCCAGGACAGGAGACGAGGTACGCTACCGAGGAGGAGCTAGAGGTGCTACCGTCAGAGTTTCCGTGATCAGTTGGTAGGCCTTCTGCCTAGGATTGGGAGCATCTTTATCTAGTCAGCAGATGCCCTAGTCATTACTCTTTTTATCTGTCATTCAGTACTTTATTATCGTCCTAGTAGTGGGTTTGTTACCACCAGACCTATTGGTTGTACTATGATATTTTGAGACTGACGTTTATTTTTCAGCATTTATTATTAGTACATTCTTGCTGTTTATATTGTGGATAAGATTAGATTACCTGTTGTTGATTGATACTGGACATGTTATTATTTTAGGACAGCGTAGCACTCTTCGCTAGGATCCATTAAATTGGGATATCCTCGGAGACGTGACAGCTGGCTATTGCTACGTGGCCTGGTCCCATGTATTTTTGGGACTGGGGCGTGACATGGTTTTAGTGGTGGCCCATGCAGGTCCTGCTTTTTCGCTTGTGGTATGGTATCATGCCCAGCGAGCCTGCAATAGGATAGAAATTACTAGGTCTCATCCACTTTGATTACGTCTTTGAACTTCCTTCGCATTACTTCTAAATATCTGCATCCTGTTTGCTTGATTCCGTACTCTTTTTAATGAAGTCCTATCTCTTGCAGCAAGATGAACTTGTGCAGTGGACGAGGAGCACCCAGTGACGTGGTGCCAGATGACACTACCCAAAGAGAGGAGGTACCCCAAGGACTACCTGGAGGGCAACCCCCATTACAGGCCCCACTGATACATTGGCGCGAGACTTCTTAGGGTGATCCTACACAGCAACACGAGGGACAGACTTCCCAGACGATCCCCATGCAGCATTTTGAGGCCCAGACTTCAGGGGATACGCCAATGCCACAGACCGAGAGGCCGACATCTGAGGAGACACCTACTGCACAGCTAGAGGTTCCACTACCACCACCTCCACCCTATCCACCCCAGATGCCACAATCAGATGGACAGCCACAGATGCCTCAGTTCTTCCAGACTATGATGCAAGCACAGTGGCATCAGACCGAGACATTGAGACAGAGTCTGATGGCAGTACTAGAGAGGACACCGGTCACAGCACCAGTACCAGCACCTCCACCAGCTCAGACAGGTGGCACTATACGATGGTTCTGACAGATGGGACCAAATACTTTCTTAGGCAATGAGACTGTAGAGCAGATCTCCGATTGGGTCGCCAACACGGAGATGCTACTAGAGGCTTCAAAACTGCATCCAGACCTTTGGATGACCGTAGTGAGGGCCCAACTAAAAGGCAACGCCCATCACTGGTGGGATTCTATCGAGCACAGTGTAGGCAAGAACCAGACTTGGGAACAGTTCTTAGAGTACTTCAATGCGAAGTATTTTCCAGCTACAGTCAGAAATGTCCTGTACTCCCAGTTCCTACATCTAGAGCAAGGGAATATGACTGTTGACGCATATGACACGGAGTTTAGCCGTCTTAGCAGATTCGGTGCTGTCCTGATACCCAACGATCTAGAGAAGGCCCAGAGATTCCATCACTGCCTTACCTTCGAGCTACAGAGGTATACCACCACACATACGAGGATTTATTATGAGGAGGTTCTTTCAGAGACGAGGATCCAGGAGGCCATCGGCAGAGGAGCTAGACGTTCCAGCACGACTACACCAGCCAGAGCCCAGCCCGGAGCAGGAGGACCGATCAGTCGTCCCAGAGCACAGACACAGCAGAGGACAATGCCATACCAGCAAAATGAACTTCCGACTTGCTACCACTGTGGTAAGAGAGGACATTTCGAGAAGGACTGTCGGAAGAGACTGAGGACATGCCTGATTTGTGGATCGAGCCAGCACCAAGTCCGAGACTGCCCATATCGCAGAGAGGCAGAACCGTATACCGGACAGAGGCTAGCAGCACCAGTTCCGAGGATACTACCCCCGCCAGGAGGTCAACGTCCACCAGCACCCGAAGGATTTCAGAGGGGACCACCCTTGGCCCCACAGGAGGCGCAGTTTGATAGAGCCCGACAATAGACCGGAGGACAGAGGCACGGATACGCCTTTGCACTAACAGCTACTGAGGAGAAAACAGAAGGGGAAGCTATCACAGGTACCATTTTAGTTGCATCATTACCTGCAACTGCATTGTTTGATTCTGGAGCTACACTATCGTTCATATCTAGTAGATTTGTAGCAATGC
This sequence comes from Iris macrosiphon, assembly GCA_036927795.1. Classification (NCBI taxonomy): domain Eukaryota; kingdom Viridiplantae; phylum Streptophyta; class Magnoliopsida; order Asparagales; family Iridaceae; genus Iris; species Iris macrosiphon. The sequence goes on from JAYESA010000013.1 coordinate 45,393,618, forward strand.
ATAGAGTAGCTACTTCTCCCTTACCTAAGAGTTGGAAGATTCTTACCGGAGGAGGTATCGTGCTGGTTACCAACACTATTAGAACGTGTTCGATAGTTGTATGTGGTAGAGAGATGAGAGCGCGATTCTTGGTATTACCCATGCCGTACTTTGATGTTGTGCTAGGCATGGACTGGTTAAGCCAGTATAATGCCATACTGAATTTTCGGAAAGGTAGCGTCACTTTTAGACCGCCAGATCAACCGGAGTTCGAGTACATGCAAGGGACCGTCGAGCAAGGAGTAGGACAGACAGCTAGAACTTACATGGCTATGGAGATGGTACCCCCACCAATAGTTGCAGAATTCGAGGATGTTTTTCCTGAAGAATTGCCAGGCTTACCGCCAGATAGAGACGTAGAGTTCACTATTGAGCTAGTACCCGAAGCAGCACCTGTATCTTCTAATGTATACCGATTGGCGAAGAAGGAACTAGATGAGCTGAAGCTACAATTAGAGGAGTTGCAGAGCGATAGATTTATCCGTCTTAGTGCATCACCCTGGGGAGCACCAGTGTTGTTTGTACCTAAGAAGGATGGAACAGTACGTATGTGCATTGATTACAGAGCCCTTAATTCTTTGACTATCAAGAACAAGTACCCCCTGCCGCGAATTGATGATTTGTTCGACCAACTGACAGGAGCAGTGGTGTTCACAAAGATTAACTTGAGATCGGGTTATCATCAAGTGAAGGTGCGAAGAGAAGACATTCAAAAGACAGCCTTCAGGACTCGTTATGGTCACTACGAGTTCTTAGTGATGCCTTTTGGACTAACAAATACGCCTGTTGTATTTATGAACTTGATAAATAGAGTATTCCACCAATACTTAGACCGGTTCGTGGTAGTATTCATCGACGACATCTTGGTGTATTCAAAGAGCCACGAGGAGCACGAAGAGCACTTGAGACTAGTGTTAGAGACGCTGAGAAGAGAGAGGCTTTATGCCAAACTAAGCAAGTGTGAGTTTCTTCTAGATCGTGTCATATTTCTTGGACACGTCATCTCAGGAGATGGTATTTCAGTAGATCTGGTGAATATTTCATCAGTAGAGACCTGGCCAACCCCAACCAATGTCTCGGAGGTGAGGAGTTTCCTAGGACTTGTCGGATATTACCGGAGGTTCGTAGAAAACTTCGCAAAGATCGCAGAACCGATGACCCGCTTGACCCGTAAGGAGCAAGAGTTCACCTGGACAGAGGAGTGTCAGAAGGCATTCGATAAGCTGAAGAAGCGTTTGACTACAGTACCTATCTTGACCATACCTTCTGGACCCGGAGGATTCATGATCTATAGCGATGCATCCGGGAAAGGATTAGGATGTGTCTTGATGCAACATAAAAAGGTTGTGGCCTATGCTTCTAGACAGTTAAAGAACCATGAGAAGAACTATCCCACCCATGACTTGGAGCTTGCAGCAGTGATCTTTGCTTTGAAGCTTTGGAGACACTACCTATATGGAGAAAGAGTGAAAATATTTACTGATCATAAGAGCCTGAAGTACGTCTACACCCAGAAGGACCTTAACCAGAGGCAGAGACGTTGGCTCGAGGTAATGACAGACTTTGAGATTGAGCTACAGTACCATCCGGGAAAGGCCAACGTAGTGGCTGACGCATTGAGCAGAAGACCTATGGCATTCTTCTTGACTACCCAGCAATATCTGTTGAGAGATCTAGAGCAGATGGGTATAGAGGTTGTTATACCCGGAGTAGACGGGCAATTGTCGAGTTTCCAGTTGCAATCGATATTAGTGGAGAGGATCAAGGCTGCTTTGCTGACAGACGCCAGATTCTAGAGACTTCGACAGAGGACAGAGGCCGGAATTCAGACAGGATTGCGTATACATGAAGACGGGACTTTGAGTTGCGGAGCCGTCTCTATGTTCCAAATGGAGAACTTCGTCGGGAGTTGATATCAGAGGCACACAGTTCAACATACTCTATTCATCCAGGAGGCACAAAGATGTACAGAGACTTAATGCAGTACTACTGGTGGCATGGAATGAAGAGAGAGATAACACGCTTTGTGGCGAAGTACCTGGTGTGTCAGCAAGTCAAGGCTGAGCATCAGAGATCTGCAGGATTACTTCAACCGCTTCCGATACCAGAGTGGAAATGGGAGCATATCACTATGGACTTTGTTACGGGTTTTTCGAGGAGTCCTAGTGGTCGCAATGCAGTATGGGTAATCGTGGATAGACTCACCAAGTCCGTACACTTTTTACCCTTCAGAGTTGGACAATCTACAAAGGTCTTAGCAGATATGTACATGAGGGAGATTGTACGACTGCATGGAGTGCCAGTTAGTATAGTGTCTGACAGGGATACAAGGTTTATATCTTACTTCTGGCGGAGTATGCAAGAGAGTCTCGGTACCCGCCTGAAGTTTAGCACATCGTATCACCCACAGACAGATGGCCAGTCAGAGCGCACCATTCAGACGTTGGAGGACATGTTAAGAGCATGCATGCTTGATTTCGGAGGATCATGGGAGGACCATTTGCATTTGGTCGAATTTTCCTACAACAACAGCTATCAAGCGAGCATCCAGACGGCTCCCTATGAAGCGTTGTATGGAAGGAAATGTCGTTCCCCAGTATGTTGGAGCGATATAGGCGAGAGACAGATCCTAGGGCCATAATTGGTTGTTTGTACAGTAGAGAAGGTAAAGAAGATCCAAGGACACCTGCGAGCAGCACATGATAGACAAAAGCATTGGGCAAACGCGCATCGACGACCCCTAGAGTTCCAGGTTGGAGATCACGTATTTCTAAAGATCTCACCTACTCGAGGGACTATCAAATTTGGAGGCAGAGGAAAGCTGAGTCCGAGGTACATCGGACCATTCGATATGTTAGAACGTATCGGAGAGGTTGCTTACAGGTTAGTCTTACCACAGACTTTGGAAGGAGTCCATAACGTCTTCCATATATCTCAGCTGAGAAGGTACATGCCAGACCCGAGTCATGTGCTTGATCATTCAGAAATCACAGTCGGCCCGAGCTTATCATACCAAGAGGAGCCTGTTGAGATTCTGGACAGAAGTGAGAAGGTATTGCAAGGTCAGACTATCCCCCTAGTTCGTGTCGCATGGAGGCATCATGCACCAGGCGAGTCAACCTGGGAACGTGAGGAGGATATTCGACAGTGTTACCCCCTTCTCTTCGAAGGCATAGGTATGTAGTGGTTTACTTTTATTTCAGTCAGTTCTTGCCATACGTATGTTTTAATTTCGAGGACGAAATATTCTAAGGAGGGTAGATTGTAAACCCCCTCGACCAATTTAGGATTTAAGTAATTTAGATTGAGGGACTAGGATAAAATTGGATGCAAGTATTATTAATGTACATTATGGCTTAATACACCTCACCGTTGCTTATATGTTTGGGACGCTACACTAGTAGTCACCCTCAAACTAAATAATATACTTTTCCTAGACATGCCAGACTACCCATCTGACCCTCGTGTCCCACCAAATTTTAATTCCTTGTGTATCCAATCCATTTAAGAACGCCGTGCGCATTGTTTTTAATTAATCTAAATTAGAGGCCAATTTTCATCCAAAGCAAGACCTAACCGAACACATGTACACCCTTTCATGTGGACCAGTCCCATCCCCAGGGGTCCAGACCGGCCCAAAACTCGAGGTTAGCCCATATAATTCCCTCCTATATAAGTACACACTTGTTCCTAATGAAACCCTAAAACTTAACACCTAGCAACCCTAGCCGAGCTTTCCCCCTTCAAACCCGAGCAACCCCTATCCCTTCTCCGACTTCACAAACACCCCACCACCACCTCAGGCCGCCACCCCCACTACCACGACCGCCGCCTGCAACCCACCTAACCACCGAACCCCTCCCCTCAGCCCGCCTGCAATCGCCGCCATCGACCTCCCATCTAAACCCGACCTCCCATCAAAACCCGACTGCCCCGGCCCCGGTCACCGCCTCCAGCACCCCAGACCACCACTGTCAGGCGGAGCACCACCTTCCCATCGACCTGACAACCATCTCTGCCCCGCCCTCAGCCCAGCAACCGCCGCTGGCAAGGCTGCTGCTGCCGCTGCTGCAGCTCCTGCAGTTGCTGCCACCGCCGCTGCTACCTTGCTGGCCGCCGACCGGAGTCGTCCCCTCGCCGGAGTACGCACAATCGAAGAGCACAGGCCCCTCTCCAGTCAGCCACGCCTAGGTAACCACCTAAATTCCCCTCTTCTTCATGATATCGTCGTATAGTTGCGTAGCGTTGTGTCATCGTGTCGGGTAATTTCTTGGACACGAGGTAGTTAATTCGAAACCCTAATTGTAAATGTGCGTATGCTTAATCAGATTACCTAATGATCAATAAGTTAGTAACTAATAACTAGTAAATGCCCTAATAACAGGACTTGTTATTAAAGATTTATAATTCATCAATAAAACCTAGACATCGACAAGTATGCTTAATATGGGAAATAAGGACCAGTAATTATACTAAACGTAATTAGTTAGTGACCCATGGCTTTAGTATTTTACTGTCATGAGGTACATGGTAACTGAGGACAGAACACGTGTACACCCTAGCTACGTGCACACGTGACGCTGTATTCGATCAGCCGTGAACTTGCGACAGTACCTAAGAGCAACGTCATAGTTGTGTATGTATTGCATAGTGTCTGATGACAGTATTTGCTATATTATATTGTGTGTTTAGGGTCATTGGACCAGACAGGAGATACTGCAGGAGCAGGCTATTGGCATTCCCAGCTTGAGGACCCAGGCAAGATACCTTGCCATATTTACTGTTTAATTTAAATTATGCATATGTTGTATTGTTATCTTGTTGCTTTCTTTATACAACTGTGCGCATCCGAGATTGACTCAGGTGCAGTCGACGGATGCGTCGATGATTAGTGTACTTGACCTAGTCATTAGCAGACTCACCCCATTGGAGGATACTCTGATATCTTCCGAGACTTGACACTCTTACACGTTTCAAGGTGATAAATTCATATTGGGATGCGCGTTCGCGTACTCGACTAGCTATCGGTGCGTGTGACATGCATCATGGTTAGTACGTAATTCAGGATTTTATATTAGTAGAGACTTGGCATATAGATACGTGGTATGCACGTCGAGTATTCGACTTGTGTATCTACATTGGGCGGGGAGGACACTAGTAGGCGTATGGGATACACCCATTGGAATCCGTAGTATCCAGAGGAGCCACGAATCCAATGACTCCTTTTACACTGCTACCACGTTCTTCGGAGCAATATGGATGATATACTGCACTGCTGCCACGCTCTTCGGGGTGTTGGACGTTATGCCTACGCCTACCCATACGTACCAAAGTTGTCCTCATATTGCATTCACGTAGATGGTTAGCACACTCTTTATTGTATTTATTTTATTCAGTATCTATATATGACATGCTTCTATGTATCTTGTTACGTCCCTCTGAGGACCTGGTACCTTTCCAGATTTGGACGAGGCATATTACCCCACAGTGTACGGCCCAGGACAGGAGATGAGGTACGCTACCGAGGAGGAGCTAGAGGTGCTACCGTCAGAGTTTCCATGATCAGTTGGTAGGCCTTCTGCCTAGGATTGGGAGCATCTTTATCTAGTCAGCAGATGCCCTAGTCATTACTATTTTTATATGTCATTCAGTACTTTATTATCGTCCTAGTAGTGGGTTTGTTCCCACCAGACCTCTTGGTTGTACTATGATATTTTGAGACTGGCGTTTATCTTCCAACATTTATTATTAGTACATTCTTGCTGTTTATATTGTGGATGAGATTAGATTACCTGTTGTTGATTGATACTGGACATGTTAGTATTTTAGGACAGCGTAGCACTCTTCGCTAGGATCCATTAAATTGGGATATCCTCGGAGACGTGACAACTGGCTATTGCCACGTGGCCTGGTCCCGTATATTTTTGGGACTGGGACGTGATAGACTGGGGCATGACATATTTTTGTGGTGGTCCATGCAAGTCCTGATTAAATCGTTTTGGTTACTTTTCGGTACCGAGCGAGCCTGTAATCATGATTAGTAGTATTAGTATCTCAATCCATAATTGATTTGACAATTTCTTAGCATTTGATTATCGCCCTTGGACTTCATAATTGTACTTATTTATTCCCTCGACATCTTTATTATTGTTTACCATCTCTCCCTATTTCAAAGAGATGGACGTTCGTGCGTGGTGTTTCCTCCAGAAGCAGATCCTTGTCAAGGCGGAAGAAGACATGATGGATATAAAGTTTTGAGAAGATGGTTACCCTTAGTAGGGTAGATAGATAGGTTATTCCTATATGCTAGAGCTAGTGTAGATTGTTAGCATGAGAATTCAATATAGTATTAAGTTTAAGGATTAGTTGAATTACCCCCTCGACTGCATTCCTATCATTCCTATCAAATTCTTGTCTTGTGTTGCATATATGTCCTCGTGCTTCTAGCAACAACGATCTTTCTAATTATAATAATGAGTAGATCCTTCCTTTTTCCCTAGTTGTGCCTTAATTACAAAATCAATCCCTTAGTTGGTACCACTCATTGTGTTAATATCCATATCACCATAGGTATCAGTTCTTTTCTACTCTAATCCCCTTGATCTAGTCACCATGACTCGATTCTCCAAATAACTGCCTAATCGTACCTTATTCTACCATGTAGACTTATCAAAAATTCTTCTTGTCGTGGCCTGAATTTTGGTCTCTTCGTCATCAATGTCAATCAATGATCGAAGCCTCTCTACCACCTTGCCTTAGTTAGATCTGACTCAGTCATTTCTTCTGCCTTATAGAAGCTTGACCTATACAAGAGCAGTAATGGATGGGTAGTAACTTCTCTTATAAAGTTGTTGATCAATAACACCCTGATAGTTTCTAGGTTCCTTTAGAAAATCCTTGATTACGGCTAGTAAATCCTAGAATTCTTGTATCCTTATTTAGAAAATAGGCCCTTCCAGAAATCTTGTTAGCAAGACCATGACCTTAGTTTTGGATACCAACTTAATTTTTATAAGTTGGGTAGATCGTAGCCCCTGGTTTTAGTGTAGGTTTATTTCTAGAAATTCAGGGTAAATTTAAATTTATTTTGGTTTTAATTAGGTTAATCTTAAACGGATTAAATTACCTATTTAATTTATGTATCCTTGATACCCTTTGTTGTGGCTCGAATATTTGGAGCACAACACTATCCTTTCATTTTTAACAACTTCCCCCTTATGACCTAGACTAGTCACTCTATACCTATGACATGACTATCACTCACAAACTGGCCTTCCCATGTTTTGTTTTAGTCGCACGACATTCGCGACGCAATTGTACACAAATGACACATAGATATCCTTTTTGTTGCGGTCGATTTTAATACTCAACACTGACTCAGTTCTTCCGGCAACCTTGACATTCCTGAGCCTAACTGGAACCTACTCACTGATGACACAACTGTTACTTCCAAATATACACACCCATGCTCCATATAGACCCCCCAATATTCATGGTATATCTCCTTCTAAACCCTATATCCAACTCTGTTGCAGTTGAATTAAATTATACATAAGCAACCCAAATATCCCAACCACTGATATACTCGTATCACATTCATGCCAACCTACGTCTATGACACTTGTGTTGCATTAAATTGAACCTCTTGTACTCTTTACACCATACTAAATACCTCGATGAGTTATATCATCTTTTGACGCTTATTGCTGAACCATTCATTGGCATCCATGATATGTGATGAAGTACTTCTCGGTACCATCTCACCCTAGTTGTATTTTGACTATGATATTTTCTATTGTCTTGTAGACTCATGACCTAATTAAAAGCAAGGGGAACTAGTAAAACTTTCTTTATAGAGTTATTGACTCATTAACGCCATGGTAGTACATATATTTCCTTTAATAGGCTGTGACAACGGTCACAAAATTCTTACCATCTCGAATTCCTCCTTGAAGTTAGACTTACTAAAAATCCTTAAAAATATGATCATGACTATAGTTCCTGCGGCCAACTTCATTCTTATAAGTTAGGTAGAGCATTGAGTAAGCGTACCCTTATTCTTAGAATGCGACGTCAAACTAGGACTCCATTTGGTAACTGCGTCCCCATCTTTAGTGCAACCTTCTTAACTAAAATCTTTTCTACTATATTTATTTTTAATTTTGAGGACAAATTTTTTATAAGTTGGGTAGATTGTAAGCACCCTAATTTTTTTAGAATTTAATATTTTTGGTATTCTGAATTTTTTGTGATTAAGGGAATTTTTTATTTTAATTTTAGCTAATTATAATATATGATATAATTGAATTTATAATTATGTGTAATTAATTAATTATTAATATTGTGCAATAAAATATATTTTTGGGTGTAAAACTATTATTAGTGTATTGTATAATTTTTCTAGAATTTATTGAGGTCCAAAACTATTTTTTAGTAGCCATATATATATATATATATATATATATATATATATATATATATATATATATATATATATATATATATATATTAAAAGAAATAAACCAAAATACTAAACCCTAAACCCATTAACCCAAATCCTACCCAAACCCAAAACCTAATCCTAACCCGTGTAAGTTCCCCCCCATTTACACACACACACACACACACACACACACACACACACACACACACATATATATATATATATATATATATATAGCACATATGCTATTATGCGTACAACATATGCAAAACCTAACCCTAATCCCACGCCACCCGACAACCGTCGTGAGCCACCGCCGCCCGCCGACCCCCTCTGCGCCGCAGCGCCGGAGCGCGGCCTGCAGCGGGAGCCGCAGCAGCAACGCGCACATCAGCAGCTTTATGGCCCCCTTCACACGGAGCTCCCGACCTCCTCGCTGATTCGTTTTACGCCCCCGTCTTCGCTGGTATGTTCACAACCTAACCCTCTAGGATTTTCTTCAAGTGGAACGAATTTAGGCACCCCGGTTTGATCAAAAAATCGACCGAAAGTTGGCCAAAAAACTGTTCGAAAACAGTTCAGAATTTCAGTCCAAGTACCCCTGTTCATATCCAATTTGTCACCAACTCATTAATTATTTTTAAAATATAATTGAAAAAACTTCTTCACAATATAACCAAGATTTTTACTGTTCTTTTAGTTTTTATTAGTTTGCTTTAATGGTTAAATTATTCTTGTTCCAAAACGACCAAAAACTTATTTTTAAAACACCCAAAATCTCGCGATACGGGGTGCATCCCGCCAAACGAGGCAACTTTGTCATGTACGAGTTACACCGAAAGGCGCGTAACATAAACGCGGATGTGTGAGCTTTCGCGGGACTTGATTTGGATGTGCGTGGACACCAGAATCTGCGCGTATACGCCAAAAAACACCGTATCGGCATGTTCTGACACTCGCCATAACTTCTTGTGTGCTTGTCATTTCGTAACAAAACTTATGCCATTGGATTCGCAGCATTATGTTGGTCATGTGATCCAAGTTTGGTTCGATTCTGAGAACGTTGACGAAACATCGTTTTGTGGGCCCCACGGTTCCACATAATGGACGATTTTATGATCGGCTCATCAGAATTCAGTTCTGAATGTTCCGTTGGGTTCGTATTGTCGTTCTAGACTCGTAGACACTAAGTGTAACAAATTTGAAAAACTTTGTCTTTGATACATTTTACGGTGCAAAGTGGGCCACATTTGGACCCCGCTTTGACCTAAAACTATAAATTTTGCCTCAGTGTCTAAATTGGACTTATGGGTAGTCAATCCTAGCTATTTCTAGTATTTTGTAAATAATTATGATGTTTGTTTCAGCATCCAGAGGTGTACGTACAGATTCCACTTTTCCAAGAGCAGTTGACGGAGTTCAGAACCAAGGCAAGTGTACCTTGTCATGATGTATCACATTTCCTTGCCTTTATTATCTTATTTAGTTATTATAGTTATTTGATATGTGTGGTGTGTGTTTACCCTAGGACCGTGAGACTTTTCTTAGCGTTCGAACAAGATTCAGGTGTCGACGCCTTACGCGGAGTCGTGTAACGTCACTTAGAGAGTTGATTCCACGATCCTATTTTTACGTGCTTGCTTTACCAAGTACGCTATACCCTAGGACACTTGACACTATTTCATGTGACATCATCTTTCTTGAGTTAATGTGTTTCTGTATAGGCTTACAGGATTTGTGACATGAGACATGCATATTATATGGATATTATTATGACTCGTTGCACTAGCTAGAGGTCATGATCTTGCGTGTTATGGACATGAGACATTGTGGACATGAGATGCGAGGTTACATTGGGTGGGGAGAGACACACCATACTACAGGCTGATTATTGATATATATACTATACTACTGGAGGTGCTGAGGCACGTACGCCGGAGTCGCAATACACTAGGGGTACCTTGGACTCTGTCTCAGATCTTTGGCACCTATATTGAGCCTTGATACTACTTTCTGCTATGGGCTCCTCGACACAGAGCTTGTAGTGGTTTCAGCCTGAGTACGAGTGATGCTCTCACGTGCATATCACATAGTTGGTTACAGTAGTTTACCCTTGAGTATGTGGCATTATACTGTTTTACTTTTGACATGCTGTTTCTTGTACCTTGTTACGTCCCTCTGAGGACCTGGTCCCCTGCCAGTTTTTGCAGCATAGACGGTTATGGAGCCTTTGGAGTTGCTGATGGAGTTGCTTGTCTTGCAGGCATTGGTTCCAGGTACTTATATCATTTCTACCGGAGTTATGATTATTTATTCATATTGTTTATTCATTTGCTGATATAGCCTAGTTTTATAGACTCATATTCTTTCTCGAGTCTATTCGAGTTTGTGTGTTACTGGACGGCCAATTTTAGCACATGTAGCTCATTCTTGTGTATTCTGTTCATTGTGGATTGAGGCGTAGATATTTATATTTACTTGATGATTTAGATAGTGACCATTATAATACAGCTTATACGTATTCGAGTCAGACCAGAGTCTGGACCAATACGTAGCTGGCATGTTACGTATTTCTAGTCCTACATATTTTGGGACTGGGGTGTGACAGGGCTCCCCACAGTGATGAACTCGATCTGATAAACCACTTATCCTGCAATTCGTCCACCTGCTTCTTCAGCTCGACCATATCGCCATTGTTTACTCTATAGACATGCTGTAAAATTGGTTCTGCACTTGGCACCAAGTCTATTAAGAATTTAACATCTCGATCTGGCAGCAATCCTGGAAATTCCTCAGAAAACACATCCAAGAACTCTGCTATCAATGGATGCGACAACTCCTTGTCTTCCACCATAGCTCCACAGATAATGCCTTCTCCCTGTTCTGCAGCTCCTCTAGCAAACTCAAACTCTGCCTCTCCTGGCGGACTAAACAAAACTCTACCTCCTCTATAATCTATACTAGCACGGTGCCTACTCAACCAATCCATCCCGAGTATAATATCGTAGCTCGAAAGTGGCATTACAAGTAGACACACACTCAACTCCCGGCCTCCCACAGTAACTTTTTGATCCTTACAAATATTATTAACCAGGATAATACCTCCCCCGGTCATGATCTTGCAAGTCCTAAGCAAAGGATCAGCTACCAAACCATGCTTCAGAGCAAAAAAAAAATAGATACAAAACTATGCAAAGCACCACTATCAAACAAAGCTAAAGCTGGAATGGAATCAAGAAGAACAGAACTTGCGATGACATCTCCGGTGGGCTCGACCTCCTAGACTGTCATAGCAAATGATCGTCCCTGACGTGCACCTCCCTGATGTTGGTGCTGGGCATAATGCTGCTGCTGGGTCGAAAGTGGCAGTCCCCTCGGTTGTACTGCAAGTGGTCTCGCCTGTGTCTTCGGAGCTGGAGCTGTTCCATGAACTGCACGACGAGGATTAGAAGGACACTCTCTCAGCTGATGCCTTTCGATACCACAATACAGACAAACCCCCAACCTCCTCTTGCAAACTTTCCAGATGTGGCCGGGCTTCTTACAGTAGTGGCAGGAAGCTTACTGTAACTGTCTCTGCTGTTGCGGTGCCTGGTGAAACGGCGTCCTAGCTGGAGTCTGGTGCTGCTGCGACTGCTGAAAAGGCCTGGACTGGAAATGAGGATGTTTGGCAGTCATTGTGCTGCTGTTTGACCCTAGAAAAGAATCACGATCTCTCTTGGGCTTTAAACCCAACTCCCGCTCAACCTTGCGTGCCTCCGCAAGTATCTTCGAGTATGTCTCATAAAAAGACGGAATGAGGATCTTCACTTTCCAGTTTAGTCGCTCGCGAAAATGAATAGCTCGAACCTCCGGCTCTCTCACCAAATAATCCGTAAATTGGCTCAGCCTACCGAACTCTGCGACATATTCCTCCACAGACATGATCCCCTGAATGAGGCTCTCAAACTGCCTCCCCAAGTCTAACCTGTCTGCCCGAGCAAAGAGCTTCTTCTTGAAGAGGTCCTTGAACACCTCCCAAGACTTCCCTACATCAACAAGAATTGGCTCATTTCTGAACCAAGTACGGACGACGTCGAACAGCTGAAGTCCTACCGCCTCAACCTTCAGATCCTCAGAAAGATGGGACACCCTCATGAGACGCTTAATATCCTTGAGCCAATCATCAGCGTAGACGATGCCCTCCGTCACCTTGAAGACCCTAGGCCCCAGCTTCTTGAAGTCTTGAATGTTGCCTGGACGAAGCTGGGCAACCTGAGGAGAAACCTGCTGCTGGATCGGAACTCCTCTCTCTACTACGGCACGAGCAAACTGATGATCACTCTCGATGTCCTACCGCAATATATCGGTCTGCCTCTGGTGTGCCTCAGACTGAGCCCTTTGCACCTCCAACATCTCACAAAATAGTATGAACATCTGTGTCGTATCTGTCAGCACGGAAGGTGGAGGTGGAAGTCCCTCAGATACAGTCGAAACAGTCCTCTGAGTAGTAGGTGGACCCCCAACGCAGCTGACACGCTAATCACCGGAGAAATGACTAGTGTAGGCCCTCGGGAAGTCGCAGACCTCTCAGAGGCTGCTCTCCCCTGCTGTGATCTAGTCTTAGGCGGCATCCTAAGACAAAGCGAAAGAAAAGAATCAATATGGCATACGATATAAGACACTCAAAGAAAGGACAGTTAAAGATCAAATATCAATATCAAGGAAGAACAATTGAATTGAATCAAAAGAGTTTTTCTTAGATGTGATTGAGTATTATCAGTTTATAGCATATAACCTATATCCTAGAACAGGCTCGTAATAGCACTCAATTCAGAGCACCACTACGAATCGTACTGATTGCGACCTCGAAGACCTGCATAGGCCACCACTAAAAATGTATCATGACCCGCACCTAGTATAAGGATGCAAGTCGGGAACAACGCCCAGCCTACGCCGCATCATCGATGGTAGCACGCTGTTTGGGTAAACTATCTATCTATAATCAAGACATAACAATGCCACCATCAATATAAATATACTCAATCACAGATCTAAGATGGAAATACACATGAATATGATAAAAGAATAGAATAGTCACAATACAACTCATGAGTCAAATAATAACATCAATGAGTCAGAGAAACTACTAAAAGTAAGTTGGAGACAAATCTAGTACAAAAAGAATAACTAAGATGCTATAAGTCCTGGGTCGTCTATCTCAGTCGGGATGAGCCCCTCCTGAGCCAAGGTCTCTGGCTCTAAGCCCACAACATCCTGAGGTCCGTAATGAGTGGGGTACCACTCCTCAGTGTCATCTGGAAAAAATATATCCAGTCAGGAAAGGAGCAGAGTACATCTCTAACAGCAGTTCTAATCAATGATATAAACTATGTAACAGTAAATAGATATGAATATACGAGATGCAACATATAGATACAAGAGATATACAATAAAGAAATACTGAAAATAAATACAAGAATGAACAATATGGCAATGAACAAGTATACTAATGACTAAGTGAGTGAGTACCAGCTTTAACATGTGATCGGCTTGGAAACTTGATACAAGATTAATGGCCTGGCTAATCATACGTGCGGTGTATGATTAACACTATTCAATGAACAAGACTTGATACAAGAAGGGTATGATCACATATCTACACTACATACTCCCCAACCCCCGACTGGTATATTGGATCCAACCATGGTACGTTATGACACGGGTTTCCACAAGAAGGGCGCTACTCTCCTCATGAACCAATATCTATACATGTACAAGAAGAACAATGAAATAATGCTTGCACAAGATACACCGTAAATACCAAGGAATAACATCTCATGATGAGATCTGGATATATCAATCCGTGTAACCATCGTGTCAAGAAATCAATGATATCTATACTAGATACAAGGAACATAGAGGATATCATAAATGAGAAACCATCAGAGAATGTACTCGCTTGAAACTCGGTGAACAGTATAACAGATGTCCGGTACAGTGCCTCGAAGACATAGATAGGAAATATAACATCAATACAAGGTTTTGGAATAACAATAAGTTAAATTGGTCAACATCTAGGTCAAAGAGCCATTTTTAAGTTAAAACAGTCAAACTAGGTCAACCCTAAGTCAAACTAGTCAAACTTGGTCAAACTACCTATTTTTAGGTTGTATGAGTCTAATTCTAGGATGTTGGGTCCATACACTAAGAAACTAGGCCTTACAAGCTAAACTAGGATACTAGAAATCACTAAGATACCGTATCTCAAGATACGCACTAAAAATATATGAAAATATCATATTATGCATATATAATCACCAACAATATAATATTCTAACTAATCTAATGCTATGTGGATACCTTGGCTTTGAACTAATGCGGTATCGCACCACTAAACCCTCATCTTGATACTCAAATCCAAATACCTTGATTATCCCTCAATACTTTGACATTTACCTTGTATCCCATGGTAAGTCAAATCCTCATTCATAGTTCACTACCCAAACACTAAATCATATATATATATATATATATATATATATATATATATATATATATATATATATCAATCTAATATAACTTCTAGTATTCAATAATATCAACTACTAGTATATACTAATATGAATATTAAATACTAACCCCAACTAATCACTAACGACTACTACTACATATATACATGTGCACATATCTACATATATTGTACTAACTAGAGATACTAGTATGTATAAATAGCTCTAACCAATTAACTATATAACTACTACTAATAACTATCCTCTAGATAGTAGCTAACTACTACTAGTTAACTAACTAACTAACTAACTAACTAACTAACTAACTAACTAACTAACTCGACCAACTCACCTAGCTCTGATACCCTGCTGCCTAAGCCCTGATACATGCTGCTGCTGCTGCTGGAGATTGCACACGATGCCAAGCTGTTGCTGCTCGTGCTAGTATAGCCGCTGCTGCTCGTTCTAGTGTAGCTATTGCTGCTGCAGCTACTGCGTTTGCTGTTGTTGCTGCTATGTTTGTATCTGCTGCTGCTCGCTGTGCTTGTATGCTAGGTGTTGCTGCTACTGTTCAGTTGAATCCTGCTGTTCCTGGGCAAATATTGATGTTGTTGCTGCTTGGTCACTGCACTATGTAGTGCAGAATGCTCACTGTCCGAGCCCTCCCCCCCTTATCACACATATACACACACAAGCAAAACCTATATATATATATATATATATATATATATATATATATATATATATATATATAACCATTCTCTCTCACACACAACCATACCCAAACACCCATCTAAACACCTATGGACACACACACTCAAACACCTATGGTCAAGTAGAAGTATCATATACATATATAACCACTTACATACATATAAACATAACACTAATATATATAGTAAATATATATAGTTATAACTATACATATACCTTCATATGTACATATATATAACATTCACATCAACATATATATATATATATATATACATACATATACATATGTACACTACAAGTAGATATATAGATATCTATACACTAGTGTATATATATATATATATATATATATATATATATATATATATATATATATATATATATATATATATACACATATGAACATATATATTACCAATAGCTATGAACAAAGAAAATTGAATCTAGGAATGAAATCAAACAAACACGTGGAATGCATCGCACCCGTATTACACTAGATCTATGATACGCTTGCGATACGAGTCCACCACATAACCAAACGTACCCCAAAGGACACGAGCAAGTCTAAAATAATAATTATGAATAATACGAAGAGTTAAATACTCCACTACGTGTCCGTGTCAAAATATGATATGCACAAAGTTTCGTGTGGGAGGAAAATCCCCCAAAACAACACGTATCACCAAATTGTTGGGATACGGCCTACACGTTTCCAACTTTGGATACGACACTAGCCAGACACAGTCAAACACATGTCAATTTGGTCTAATTGACCAATTGACAAACACAACATGTGTCAATCTCGAAATTCTTTCAAAATTGACACAAAACACACAATAACTTCCTCCATAGGCCTCCTATGAACCTAATTCCAATTCCTATGGGTAGCCTCATCATATGGGGTAGTTCCTAATAGTTAAAACACAGATTTAGAACCTAATTAAAGGGAAAAACTAAATTATACCTATTAGAAGATGGATTGCCAATGCAACCTCCAAATTTGGTAAAATTGGTCTTCAACTTGTAGATCCTTGCTCTTCTTTGTAGATCCTTACTTTCTCCTTCTAGATCCTTGCTCAACTAGCCTCTAATAGTGATTTAGAAAGGAATTGGGAGGAAATTTGGTAGGGATTTGATGTGAAAATGAAAGAATTTGGTTGAGAAAAATTCTAGATCTAGATTTGGAATAAAAAAAGGAGAGAGAAATTTCCTCCCTCATTTTAAATAGGCCGGCCCCCCTTGACCCCTCCCTCAAGCTACTATGCAATGACCAATATACCCCTTGGGGCCTCTCATGAAGAAATTATTATGGAGGAAAAGTTCTAGTCTAATGGGTTTAATTTAATTAATCATCCTCCTAATGAATGGGCTTCTAATTGGGCTCAATTCTAACTAATTGTAAATGTTGGTCCATGGATCTAAACTAAACTAGTTAGGTCCACTAACACAAGCCCAAAACAATAAACTAACATCTAATAATAATAATTAAATAATACAATAAATAATTATACAATATGCTCAATATTTAATTAATTATGAAATGACCAAAATATCCTTTCATAGAAAATATGGTAGTGACAATCCTCTAGTATGATATTGTGATTTATTATTGTTTACCATTGCCATATTATCTTATTGTCCTCTATTTAGAGTTGAGATAGCATGACGAGTACCTTATATATATTGTGTGAGATGTGTAGATAGTATTGTTGACCTAGACATCGTTCTACCGTCGATGCTTGCTCGGTTCCTAAGATAGAACCAAAGCAATAAATCATCGACCTGCATGGGCCACCACAAAACCATGTCATGTCCCAGTCCCAAAATACCGAGGGACTAGCCACGTGGCAATAGCCAGCAGCACAACTCCAATGGAAAAACCCAATTTAATGGACCCGTTAGAGTGCACTTAAGCTGTAGTATAGATAAATAAAGTCTACTACTCATGTCACAATATACAATCTAAACTAATCTCATCCACAGATAGTAATCACAATACAAGGAGATAGAACATTCAAGAAAATAAATAAAGGAAACTGTCCATCACAAGTCCAAAACTATATAATGTCACGAGGAACAATCCGTCATCAAAACTAAAGAAAAGAAATAAAACTGAGTACATCTAACCAGTGGTCACAGAAATAAGTCTCAATATCTAAGGAACATAAAAAGTAAATGAAATAGCAACTGTGCTCAAGAGAAGTCCTCGAGCGCAACCTCGTCCTCTAATGCAAGTGTTGCTCCAACATCAGCTCATGTCCCGTAAATCTCAGGGTAACTCTCCTCAGTTGTACCTGGGGACATAATCCGGATTCAGGTCCTCAGGGGACATAGCAAGGTACAAGAATAACTCAAGCCAAGTACAGTAAATGACCAAAAATAATGAAAAGAGGTGTGCTCAGGGTATCTAACATAATCCATCTATGTGTATGCAAGTGAAAACGTACTCGTCCGCTAATCCACCGAATTTCATACATATACTAGGAGAACTAGTGATAGTAGTAATAATAGTAGTAGGTACGTACAAGCTCCATTTAGGTACCTGCAGTACTATAATACTAGTAGAGTTTGGTAGCCCAGTGATACGGTAAGTTCTTTCCAACACCATGTATCTCACAACTCATGTCACAAAACACAAGACAATCTCTATCTATCAAGTCAAGGTGGAAATAATATCACTAGTACAAGTCTCTAGCCCTGTCCTAAAACAGAAGCCGGGATTCTCGAATATCTCAAGAATGGCTCCTGTGCATGAAAGTCGAGTACAATGTCCTATGGTAAATCATGTAAGGGTAGCACGAGTAGGTAAGCGCTGACAATGCAACTAACGATACCCGAACTCTACGTACAGAAGTCGACACCCGAATGTAATCTGAAAGGTAAGTATCGTGGTGGTCCTAGGTCAAGACAATTACAAGCAATAAACAAACAAACAAAAAAATAACTAGAGCACAATCTACAGTGAACAAGGCAAGGTACACTTGCCTTCTGTCTGCTGCTGCGAGGTAGCGTATCCCAAGTCCATGTCCGATGGTACTGCATCTCCGACGTGCCCTGTCAGTAATATATAAATAAATACTTAATTCTAATATTGACTACTTTTATATAAATTATAGATTCGTCATGCGCTCGTCAACCACGTCGCGTTGTTGGTGCCAATGACACTTTTATATAAATTATAGATTCGTCATGCGCTTGTCAACCACGTCCGATGCTACAACCTTGTTGGCCGGAGAAACCAGAGAGTCGGCAGGAATGGTAGGGGATGTCCGGGGCATCCAGACCTTACGCAATTTCCTGTTGTCTTGGACAGAGATAGAGTGAGAGCTACCCCCTGCTCGAAGCATATCTTCGTAGGCAGATTGGTCAAACTGGATGACCAAGGTCTTCTTCATTGATCCTACTGATACTGCATCGTGTTGAGTAATTGCTTTCTCGTCAGATGAGAAAGAAGTCCCCAACAGAGTCGCCATCTTGTGTTTGGTAATAAACGGAAGAAATAAAACTAGGTTTATACGAAACCCTTTCTTAGGTTTACAAACAAGAAGTACTATTACTCCTATGCGAGGATGTTAAGTACAAAATTTAATCTGGGTAAATATTGCTATAGGAGTCTGATCTGCAGTCGATCACTTTGTCCCTTGGACCACACGATGATGAGGAAGTGCTGTAGAAGACGGAGAAGCTTCAAAGATTGCAAGAAGGAGTGGATGCTCGATGCCAAAATCGTCGATCACTGCTCTCTGTTTGTGCTCTGGATTCTTCTCTCTCTAAAATCAATCTCCTGACCTTTATCAAAATCCGACCTTAAGTTCTCCAGCTCCAAATCTTCGACCTTTCCCCCGGACCTCTGTCAATAGAGGTCTCTATTTATAGGGTTTTAGTGACAGTAACCGTCCAGTCGACGTAGAAGCCGGACAATGGAGAGTATGGCACTTTTTACGCGGCGGTTATAATAACTGCCGCCCACGTATAGATGACCTTCTGAATCTGCGTGTGACGCATGTCCCATGATGAGAAAATGCATATAACTGCTGCGAAGATCACGACATGCAAGCCACGTAGGTAACTGCCCCTTGCGTAGAAAAGGTTGGCGTAGAAGCCAATAACTGTCACCATGGCATAGAAGCCAAATAGTTGTCAGGTTGGCGTAGAAGCCAAATAGGCGTAGAAGCCTTGTAGGCGTAGAAGCCTGATGCTGCATGGATAGGTAGCTAGCGTAAAAGATAGCCGATCTTCCTTCCTTGAATGAGGTCTTGAGCGTATTCTGGACCAGATAGCCTGAGTTGGCGTATTCCGAGGAGATAGCAACGGTGTACTCCCAGTCTTTGAAAATAGAACCAAATCTTGTGCATTAAATGCAGAGATCTGCCCCCATTCTGAACATTAAATGCAGAGACGTGCCTCGAGCTCTGTACGAGGAGCAGCTTTTGACGTGGCAGTTTATTTTGTCTTCTGCTGAGCGTAAACGCTCACATCTGCCTGTATAAAACTAGGCAGCGTATTTTGTTTGAATGCGTAAAGGCAATTATCTCAAGGAAATGTCACTAAATGACGGTTTGGGTCTCTGCGCCGAATTATCATTACAGCCGTCGTCTGGATAATTGTGCAGTACTCTTTGTCAGGAGTCAGGTTTACTGCATGATCTGACAGGTTCATTCGAGGAATACGAAGGGTTCCTTGTACAACTTCCCACTGCATTAAAAGCGAGCAGGTTTTACGCCAAAGTGGCGATATAACAACCTTTTTACACTGAAGCAGTCTGAAAATACTGTATTACGCGGATTATTTTGGAGCTTGTATTTTACGCTGTATTAGCGATGAAGCCCTGTCGTACGCCGATGGCTCTGAAGTCATGTTTTACGCCGCCCAGCACTGAAATACTGCGTATAACTCTACAACGTATTTTTCATGCTTCTACAAGACCCCCTTCAAAGTTTTTCAAATTCCTCATAATTTGAAAATACTTTGAATGAAGCATGAAACGGTCAAGTCTGACTCGTTCCTCGAGGCTGATTTCTTGGCAGATTTTTGGGGATTTGTTGGGGTTCGGTGTGTTCTCTTTTGCCTATAAAAAGGCTGATGAGTTAACCTGTTCTTCCCACATTTCCTTCACTACACAGAGATGATTGCCGGAGTTCGTAGGGTCGACTTGAGGAAGAAGAAGATCATGCTCTTCCAGCATGTAAGGAGCCGAAAAAGAAGGCATTTTCGAGCAAATGTCCTCTGCAACGATGGATCATGGAAGGATATCATAGCTTCCTTTTCTCGGGATAATCAGCAACTTCATATGGCGATTCGTCCAGGAGAGAGGAAGGGTCACATTCGACCACACAGCTTGCAAACTGTATTTTCTCCCATCATGACGGTGGACGAGGGCAGACAAACTGGCCCTGTCTTCCAGTATTGAGTTGGGTCTAAAACCTCAACTCAATCTGTCATGGCGTATGGAGGATGGGCTCTTGAATAATTTAGACAGGCCCAATTTTGTATCCTTCCGCCATTAATCATTTTTTTGTTAATCGGCCGCAGAAAACCGACTAACTGTCGAAGAAGACGGATAAAGATCTCCACCAATGCGAGAACCTGACAGAACAGATTCTGGGCGTGATCTTTAAATAAGGATGAGAAACCCTTTGTAGACGGGATTTCCCTCATATGTAATCATGATGATCATGATTAATAAAATTGTCTTCTTTTACGCATCTGATGATTTGCCATATTTTGCTGTGATGAAGTCTAAAATAATGTGCAGCTTCGCCACGTATGGATAACTTTATGCCAACTCTGATAAAAAGAGTATATGATCTCGTCCGTCCCGTCTTTTACGCGTAATTGAGGACGCATAGAAAACTGTTTAGCATTTAAGTCGCATATTCGAACTATCATGCTGTTTTGAACGAGGAATTGCGTAAAATTCTGAACTATCACTTCTATGATAAGAAGAATTCTTGTTCAGACCATCATCTTCAATAATGATTTCTCAAAAAAAATCCCTTGAACTAGGACGAGAAATGGCTGTCGAAACTGAGTAGCCATCTTGAACTGTAGAGAAAATATTCAGACTGGATTTTGGATGAACTTCCAATCGACCCAAGAAGAAGAGTCATTTTCAATGCTGAATTCTGTATGCTTTGGGTACTTGGGATATTTTGAGACCAAAAAGGAGTATCTTCTGCGTGAACCCTTGTGATTGGCTGCTCTGAGATTTGTTCAAATATACGCATACTCTGGCCTGCGTATTTTAAGATATACGGAAAGTCATAGATCCATAGTGTAGATGAGCATAAGATCATGAGTTTGTGGCCTCTCGAGCGTAAAAGCTATTGAGCATGAGAGCATCCGGGCGTAAAACTGTAGATCTGTAGCCTCTGAGAAAAGAACTTCAGAGCGTGAAGTCTTAGATTTGTAGCCTCTGAGTGTAGAAAGCTTCTGAGCGTGAAATCATAGATTTGTAGCTTCTGAGCGTGAAGTCGTAGGTTTGTGGCCTCTCGAGCGTAAAAGCTACCGAGCGTAAAAGCATCTGGGCGTAAAACCGTAGACTTATAGCCTCTGAGCGTAAAACCGTAGATTTGTAGCTTCCTGAGCGTAAAAAGCTCATTGGCGTAAAAATCACGAATCTGCTCTGCACGAAAAACTTTTTGAATTCGCTGACTGTCCGCCTTCCCTGAATAATAGGCTAACATAGTCCCCAATCATAACCGAATATTAAATATCGAATTTGGTTAGGGATTCGAGGAGTCCATCTGAACTCTATAAATACCCCAAGGCCTTCAGAGAAAAAAACTTTTATCTGTCTTCAGAAATCTCTAACTTTTCAAGAACTCTTTCGTTTCTTCTTTGAGACCTCAGAATCGCCATGGCCCCGAAACAAGCTTCCACTGTTAAGGGAAAGAAAGCTGCCTCTTCTTCTCGCTCCTCTGCTCACGCACGAGCAACTCCCATTGGGCTGAGCGAACCTCGCTCCGAACGAAGTGTCCCACCATCAAGCTGTGCGCCGGGTGTTATAGGTAAAGTTTTTGGGACGACAAAAACGAAGAAAACCCTTCGCACACGTTGTACGTGAACGCGCTAGGTCATCTTCTGTGCTGAGAGTCTCTTCGAGGAAGATGATGCACAGAGATATTTTATCTTTTACGCCCACATTCCTAATGTGTCAGCGTAAGAACTCCATATTTCCACAGTCTGGCGTAAAAGCTTTGACTGTCGAAATTTGGCGTATACTACAAATTTTGGGTGTTACGCTCTGGATGAAAATTTTGGCGTAATAACTCAAACTTTGGCAGTCTGACGTAAAACACAAACTGCCAGATTTTTTTGTGTATACTACCAATCTTGAATTTTTTTTACGCCTCGGAATAAGATTCCAGCGTAAAAACTCAAGTTTTTACAGTCTTGGCGTAAAAGCACAGACTGTTGCTCTTTGGCATAAGCTGCAAGATTGTGAGGTCTAGTATAGAAACTGACATGTATTTCTTGTACTTTGTAGTTAACTTGCATATATCCCCGTTGGCTGAGGCGATGGGTTCTGCTGCTGGGATGCTGAACTCCAATTACCTGGAGGATTTGTCCCATGTGACATTTCCTATTTTCGGACCCCAGTATACCGAAGGAAGGGGAATCCTGATATCGTCTCAAGGAGAGCGAATGCTGTTGAGCATGATCAACGGAGAGCCCCTGACGTATATAGACGGGGCAAAATACATAAAACCAGCTTTCCTCTTCGGGGATATGATCGATAAACAATCTCAGACGAAGCCCAAGAAGGAAGACTGGGCGTTTACTGTTGGGGGCATGGTCATGTACCTGCCCAAGATGCTGAGAGATTACCCTATCTCGGCGTTCTTCCATGCTACACATCCGAAGAAGATGTCGTGAACTCTGACCCCTAATCTTCACGGCCAGCCGGGGAAGATATTTTATCAGAAGGGGTCCGACCAAGGATCATTCATGAGCCGCCCTTCAGGACCTGTGATGCCTTTCAGGGGACTGTATCCGGGCAGTGTCCCGAGTGAAGACACTTCACTGCTCCAACCAGTCCAATTACCAACTTTCTGTAATGACTTCATGGGGCATGGAGGAGTATACCCCACGGTTAATCCTCGGACCAATGGGTGGGTTACCCCTACAAATCTTCGATAGGCTCGTTTAGCTACCTGGGCCCTGAAGCATTTTCAGACTGAGCTGGAGAGCATTGGTCTGTACGCGGCTGTGAGTGCTACCAGTGTTGGGTTACCTCTCAACCCCAACCTGTTTTTGGCTTTGATGGAGCGATATATCTCGCTCACTGGGACTTTCGCCACTCCACTGGGGGAGTTGGGATTGGCCCTTCACGAGATGGCAGAGATTTCAAGACTGCCAATGGGAGATACTCCTTATGAAGAGTATGTTCCCACAAACCGGGAGCTGGGGGATACAAACCCTCAGGTGGTGGCAGTGTACCAGGAGTTGATGAGACATTACTTTGCGTACACCGCCTTCTATAATGAGCCCTCTGATTTGGCTCATACCAACAAATGGGCATCCTACCTCTTCTTCCATCAGGCTAGAGATGCTAAGCCCGACAAAGTCGTGGATAGTAGGGATAGGCCTTTGAGCCTTCTGAGCGTGCTTAATGCTCAAGTAGTCGATGACCTTATTGAAGACGCTGGGGCTTCAGATCGAGTTCTCGACGAAGGGATAGGAAAATATCCTGCAGGCACGAAAGCCTACAGTTATTTGAGGTATTGCCGCAGGCCTCTGTCAAGGGAAGCTCAACTGGCTGGCTTCCTCTCTGTATGGCTGTGCCGATTGGTAGTACCAGGCATTGCATCTTCGGATCGCATTCACCGCAATACCTTATGGCCTGCAGTGCGTCTGGTGTTCGGGGCAAGACTGGGCCTTCTCCCTGCCATGGTATGTCGCATACAAGCTGGCTTGAGGGCCATTACTGATGGGCTGCTTGCCGATGAAACACGGCGTGACAGCTTTCCCACGGTAGAATTACCGTTCTTGTATTTGATGGGATGGTTAATTCTCCATAACTCCAGGGTGATGTCTCCCGGCTCTGGCAGTAGTTCGGGGGGTAATTTCTTGTTGAATTACAAGAATTCCATCTGGAACGTGACCACAGTTTTAGACTGTCGGCAAGCGTTAAATTTTTCTCACAGCTGGAAGCTCTTCTGCACCGTCCCCACTGTACATCTCAATCAACAGGGGAGCAGGCTTCAGGACTCAGGTGAAGGGAAGACCGTTCTTTCTCCTGAAGCTTTTTATTGGTTGGTCTGCATTAGACCTTCCCATTTATTGTACAGAAGTGAAGACCAATGCTTCTTGGAGCCCTACCTGCCTAGTCGGTTCGCTAGGCAGTTTGGGTATGATCAATTGCACGTAGGCCATGCCATCACCAGCTTCAAGTCCAGGGGTGGACTTATTGATGGAGCGAGAGGATGGCGGTACTTCATAATGGGTTGTACTGGGGCGGCCTTTACTGTGCCCGCGACTTCTCTCTCCATGGAATTGCGCATCCTCCATTCGTACGCCCAATTTTATGTGGCTACCAATACTTTCCATCGCGATTTTGATATGCGTAGAAGTTTTAGGATGCCCTCTTCCAAGTTCGCTGGGAAAGAGGAAGTCCCATCAGTTTCATCTGACGAAGAAGAAGACTCTGTCGCTCCAGATGAGTTTTTGCTGACAGTACCGAGAGGTAAAATACCTCCGCCTGCAGGGCCTCTGGTTATCCCTGGTAAGCGAAGGTCTCCTATTCTGAAGGAGACTTCCCCTCGCAAGAAAAAAAAGACTGTTAGTGGTCCTGTCAAGATTTCCAGTCATGAGGCTCCTAGGAGTGAGCCTGCTGTTTCTCCTGTTGGGGACGATCCTTTGATTAGAGGTCCTTCGCCTATTAGAGAGGGAATCTCCATAATTCTGGCTGGTAGTGCCGGAGAATCTTTGCTCGAGGCTGCTGTCGCTGCTACCGCTTCAGGTAGTGGTACAAGATCGCCCTCGGGGCCAAGCCAAATAAGAATATCTTTATCCAGACCAGCAACGGGAGAAACCTCTGCCGCGTCTGTAAGTATACCCAGCGAAATTCCACCCAATGAGCCTCGAGTGGATCTCGGTGAAGACCTGGAAGAATACTTGCCAGTGTCAGTTGGCACAACCCCTTCTCCAGGTATGACAGCTCGCTTAGCATCATTAAGAAATGATTTAGCTGTACTGGCTGCAGACGTGCCATATATACCATCGGCCATGGGTAAATGTCGTCTTTATGCCTCTTTTAGAAAAATTAACATCATGTTGATATTAACTTTCTCTTGTCTTCTTTTCAGGGGAAGACATCTACGGGGAGGGCAGCGTCGACGTAACTTTTGGTTTTATTTTAACTCCTGTCGATGACACGGAGGTGCCCGACTTTGAAGAGGAAACGTTTTCGGGTGCCGGCTCGCCCGAAATGGTTCCGATATCTCGAGAGGAGGATGAGCCTGTCATTACGACTATGCCCCCTTTAAGTATGCCAGCCGCTTCGACCGTTGTTGGCGCTTCTTCTTTTGTCGCGCCATCTGTTGAGGCGACGACTGTGGCAACGTCGTCTGCAATCATTCCTGGAGGGGGATTCTCCGATATTGCAGCCACTCCCAGCGTCCAATCTGATTTTGCCATGTTGATTGAGCAGTATACTAGTATTTTCTACACCACTTTGAGAACGCTGATATCAATGGTGCTGGAGAAGAATCTAGGTTTTGTGGCTCTAAGGAGGTCCTCCCAGTTTGCGATAGCGCCGATCAGAGACTTCAACGATGCTGGGAGAGCTGATGCGCTGGAGCAGATAGTTAATGGTTTGGAACAACCCATTAACGATTATTTGCAGCTATCTCGAGGCAGCATTGACGGTCTCGTTCAAGCTAGGTATGACTCCTTAACTGCAGAGCTTGCTGGGCAAATAGAATCTCTGAACAAATCTGTCCAGGAACAGCAGCAACAGATGGATCAAGAGCGTGCCGAATTAGAGTATGTCATTCCCCAGCTGACTCAGTACGAGACCGAATATGAGGAAGAGACAGCGAGGGTCCGCAAATTGGAAGATGACCTCGCTAAGGCCAAGGAGAAGGCTCTCTCTTTATCAACATCTTGTGACGTGTTGAAGGATCGAATGGAGACGGCTCAGCAGAACCTGACGCATGTGGGTGTCATCCACACAGGTTTAGTACATGCTCGGTCCGAGCTATCTACTTTGAACAATGAGGCGGCAAGGTTGGAGCGGGCTCGCGCTGACGTCTTGAACTCCAGGGATGAGAGAATGGTTACCCTGGCACAACAGATTCGCGACTTAACTGCTCCTCCCAAATTATGTACTTTTTTTTTTCTTTTATATGTAATTTGCTCTTTCTGGAGATAATAAAGAGACTTTATCTGACTTTGTGGACCCATCATTTTTGAATATAAATGACAGGCTAGGGTAAAAGTAATATCAGAGGTAATATGGACGTGATATACTTTCGGTAAGCTTCAGCTAGACGTATCTATTCAGAGGTTATATGGACATGATAGAATATGATCCAACTAAAATTTGTACACAAAACACTATCAGAGGTAATATGGACGTGATAAGTTCGGATGTTCCAAATTAGTTAAATATATCTATTCAGAGGTTATATGGACATGATAGAATATGATCCGACTATTTCTTTGGAAGTAGTATTGTCAGAATGAGATCTTTACCATACTCCGTTGAGCAAAAGAGATTAAGCATAGTACCTCTTGAGGAATTTTCCGTTGATAGGAGCCATTAACAAGTCTCCATTAGGCTTGGCTAATCTGTAAGCGCCGTTTGAGAACGTCGTCTCGATCACATAAGGGCCTTCCCATTTGGGCTAGAATTTACCCTTACTCTTGTGAGTAATGATCATTGGCCTCTTCACAGCTAAAACTAGCTCACCAACTTTGAACACTCTTTCCTTTACTTTTTGATTAAAAGCTCTGGAAATACGTGCCTGGTAGAACGCGATGCGCTGTTGGGCTTGAAGGCGTTTCTCATCTAATCCTTCTAGCTCTTGAAGCCTTAATAGGTCATTCTTTTCCTGAGTCAACTTATTAGCCACTGCTATTCTGAGTGACGGAATTTGAATTACGATGGGGAGAACTGCTTCACTCCCGTAAACCAGTGAGAATGGGTACAACCCGTCGGTGCTCGTACCGTTGTGCGGTATGCCCAGAGACATTCTCCTAGCTTCTCATTCCAATCTCTTTTGTTCGAAGAGACGAACTTCTTCAAGAGTTTGATAATGGTTTTGTTGAAGGCTTCCGCCAAACCATTAGCAGTAGGATTGTATGCCGTAGAGGCCACATTTTGTATCCAATTTTTATCGCAAAATCGATGAAACGCTTGGCTAATGAACTGAGGCCCGTTGTCATGAATTATCCTTCGGGGAATCCCAAAGCGATAAATGACATGATGCTTAATGAAGCTGATCACGTTAGATGTCTTCACCTCAGCAAGAGGGACTGCTTCTGCCCATTTAGAGAAATAATCCGTGATGGCCAATATGAACCGATGACCTCTGAAAGAAGACGGGTGAATAGGACCAATGATATCCATACCCCATGTTTCGAAGGGCCATGATGCAATGGTAGGATGCAGATACTCAGAAGGCTGATGTATAAAATCTGCATGAACCTTGCAGGCTTTGCACTGTCTGGCATATTTTACTGTATCTGCAATCATAGTAGGCCAGTAGTAGCCCATCCTCCTGATACGATCCTGTAACTTAGGACCGGGTTGATGTGCTCCACATATACCGTCGTGAGCTTCACGGGTAATCCGCTGTGCCTCATCATCGGAGATACATCATAACAATAGTCCATCGTACGTTCGACGATATAGACTTTGTGAAGAAGTATCAAAATAGAAGCGTAGTGATCGTCTTTTAACCGATACTGCTTCTTTGGGATCTACTGGTAAGATTCCATAAGCTGCAAAGTCTATAAAGGGACTTCTCCAGTCTCTTTTGGGAGGAACCGTGTTTGCGGTATAGCTGCATTCCAGGTGAAAATTATTTTTCACACAGAATAGATCTCTGTTGAAAAGGATCACCGAATTCTGCCTCCTTATAGGAATAGCTAGATCTACAGCTAAACTAGCCAGAGCGTCAGCTTCCAGATTCTGAGATCGAGGCACATGCTCTAGGAAGAATCCTTTAAAAGACATGGCTATCTCGATCGTTGCTTGGTGATAAGGAATGAGGTCTGGATTGCGGACTTCATATATTCCTCTGACCTGATTGACGATTAGCTGAGAATCACCAAAAGCTTCCAGGTATTCAACCTCCAATTCTTTAGCGACTTGCAGCCCGATTAGTAGAGCATTGTACTCTGCCACATTGTTAGAGCAGGGTTCGCTAAGAGAATAAGCTCGGTAAATAACGAGTTTGTCAGGAGTCACCAGAACAATTCCTACTCCTGAAACCACGTTTTCCTTGGGTCCAGTGCGAGAGGCACCATCGAAGAATAGTTGCCATATATCACCTTCCATTGCAGAGTTGCATTCTGCAACTTCGTTGGGAATGTCCTCGTACAGTTTGGAGGTTTCTGGAATTGGATGAGCAGCTAAGAAATCAGCCAAGGCCTAACCCTTTATGGACTTCTGAGGGACGTATACCATATCATACGGTGTTAATAACATCGCCCACGTAGCAAGTCGGGAATTAAGAACGCTCAGCTTACTCATCAATACTCGTAGAGGATTGATTCTGGAGATGATGTGAATAGTTTGACCTGTAACGTAATGTCACGTCTTCTGAATAGCTAACATTAGGGCCAAGCATTCTTTTCTACTGGATTGTACGGGTGTTCAGCTCTGACCATCATTCTACTGAGGTAGTAGATCGCCTGTTCATGACCCTCATTGTTGTTCTGTGCGAGGAGAGCTCCCAAAGAATGATCCATTGCTCGAACATACAGCAAAAACGGTCTTCCTATGACGGGAGGCACCAAAACTGGAAGATTAGTGAGGTAACGTTTGATATCGTCAAACGCTTGCTGACAGGCTTCGTCCCATACGAAGGATACACCTTTCTTCATGAGACGAGAAAAAGGCTGACATCTCCCCGAGAGGTTGGATATGAATCTCCGGATATAAGCCAGACGACCTTGAAATCCCCTGAGTTCTCTCAGATTACGGGGTGGTCGCATTTCTAAGATGGCCTTGACTTTATCGGGATCCACTTGAATGCCTTTGGCGGTAATGACAAATCCCAGGAATTTGCCACTGGATACACCTAGAAAGGACTTTGTAGGATTCATTTTGAGTTGGTGTTGGCGCATTAACTCAAATACTGTCTTCAAGTCTTGGAGGTGATTAGCCTTGAGGCGGCTTTTGACAGCTATATCGTCTACGTAATATTCCACTATTTTGCATAAATGCTCATGGAATATGTTACTCATAGCTCGTTGGTACGTAGCTCCGGCATTTTTCAGTCCGAAGGGCATGACCGTATAGCAATATACCCCCAATGGTGTTCGGAAGGCAGTATGCTTCTCGTCTTCAGGATGCATTTTGATTTGATTGTATCCTGAAAATCCGTCCATAAAAGACATGCGTTCAAAACCGCATGTATTATCGATCATGACGTCTGTGATGGGAAGAGAAAATTCATCCTTGGGGCAGGCTACATTCAAATCTCGGTAATCTATGCAGACACGTACTTTCCCATTTTTCTTCATGACCGGGACAACATTGGCGACCCAGTCAGGATGTTTCTCTTCACGGATAAACCCGCAGGCTATCAACTTCTTGATTTCAGTTTCAATGGCGTCCATCATATCTGGACGGAATCGACGTTGATGCTGCTTTACAGGTTTTGAATTGGGCAATATGTTGAGTTTATGAGTAGCCACTTTTGGATCAAGACCAGGCATGTCCTCATAATTCCACGCAAAGACGTCGATATATTCTCTTATCAGTTGGATCATCTCTTCCCTTTCAGTTGGAGAAAGATTATTACTGATAAATATCGGCTTTGGTAAAGTTTTATCCCCAACATCGATTTGGATAACTTCATCTTCAGTGGGCGGTTCTCTCTGCTCGAACCGGAGTTCCCATTGTGTATCCATTTGTTGTGCCCAAGAGTCATTTTCAAACGGTTCAGATTCTTGTTTGTCTGCTTCGAGGGAATCTGTCAATACCATATTTACTGACAATGCTCGTTCGAGATCCTCAGATGAGCCAGAGGGCGTCGAGCTATCTTGAGAAAAGGAAAAGATATCCTCATTTGACTCAGAAGTTGCAAAGGAGGTGGTATACCCTAACCCAAAATGAGTTCGTTGACTGTAGGGATCACTGTGCAACGGCATTCGCCTGCCTTTCCCGTAGTTGAGACCTGGTTCTAGTTTCAAATCATAACCCATATTTTGCATAATCTTCAAAGCTTGCGGGCTATATCTGTGAACCTGTATTTTACCAGCATCGTCGTCGGGAGAATCTTCTTGTACAGTCGATTCATTGCGCATGCGACCGAAGACTATTGGATGCTGACTGCTGCGAGTAGGCGGGACAATAAAGATAGATTCCTCATGTGGCCCATATGTCGTGATGACATTAGATGGTGACGTTACTTCCCACACATACATATGATAGGAATCTATAGCTTTGAAGAATCTTTGTGCTATAGGTTCTATATCGTTATGGGGAGAGGATTCCTGATTCGGAATTTGAGCGTCAATGTACTGGAAAAGAGGATCTTTATTATCATCAGAAACCACGTTCCTGGTTGTATTTACATCAGTCGGTTGCTTGTTGCGCCGAAGGTTGATGACCAAGGGTGGAGGCTTCTGGTTCAAAGTGATCACTAGAGGATCACCTATGTTTCCTGACTTGGTTTTGTTCAGGTGGATAGCTAGGGGTTCCATGACTTTCGGACGAGTAGTTTGCCCTTTCACTTTGATTGACAGAGGTTGCTCGGCAGAGGGTTTTTTTGGCTCCCGGTGGGATTCCTCCTCTGTCTTGCCTGACATCTCCTTCATGTAGTCTTGGGTGTACAACATGGCATCGGAGTAGTAAGATTCTACTCATTTAAACGGGTTAAGGTCAGCAAACTCCGTTTGTACTGTTCCTTGGGCATCTATATATTTAAAGCATTGATGTAGAGTCAAAGGAACGATATTGTGGTTGTGGATCCACGGTCTGCCCAGCAGAATGTTGTAGGATACCTCTGAATCAATGACATAGCATGTAGCCACTGATCTGAGGTCACCAATCTGGATCCATAGACGAATCTTTCCTAGCGGCTTACTTTTCCTGGCGTTGAAGTCCACGATTGTAGTAGTGGTGTAAGCCAATTCGCTGGTAGGAATCCTCAGCGGTCTGAGCAGACTATGAGGAATGATGCTGATCGATGATCCCTGATCTATGTGAATCCGGTCAACCTCCATGGAACCGACATATCCGGTATAATAGAGTGGTCTGTCATGCTTGTTGTTTTTCAACAGCATATCATCTTGGGTGAAAGTGATATTCGGGACCACCTCCATCACACTATGGCATTGAGGACATGCCACAGGTTTTTTATCAGGGGACTTGAGCTGGGTCAAGTATACATCCGCCTGCATTAATGCTTCACTCAGGGCTTGACGAGTGTCTTTGGAGAGCCTGAGTAGTTCAAATATGGACAATCTGGCTGGTGTATTAGCCAATTGGGCCAGGATGTCGAAGTTATATGGCTTCTCCAAACCTTTGTTTTGAATGTTCTTCAAAGGTTTGTCAAAGCGCACTTCTTTTTACTTGTCCTTGTCCGCCGAAGTTGGTCTAGAAGGACCTATCTCTGGTACGACAGGTTCATGTTCTGAAGGTTTGGCAGCTGAAGTATCTGCCGTTGTTTCTTCTTGATTTCCTTCATAGTCCTTGAGGTAGGATTTCCCTGACCGGGTTTCAGTAGCCAAAACCTCTTCTTCTGATGTTGAAGATACCGCAACCATATGACATGGTTTACGCTTCGAGTTCTTCTTAGACTTAGCCTTGGCAGCTTGAGTCTCTCCTTCAATATCTGACACCAGATCTGGATGAACCCACATAATCTCACCACGCTGGGTAGTTAGGGGTACTAGGTCATGATTTTGACCCCTGGCTGGAGGGAGATTAACGATGTTCATCGTTGTCCGGGATATAGGTATAACACCATCCGGAACTTCTTGAGGAGGCAGATTGCCAAATTGAAGAGAGATCATGTTAGCTGTGACCGTCTTCTCGCTGTTACACAAAGTGATGGCCTTAGCATCGATCAACTCCTGGATTTTCCTTTTTAGCACATAACACGCCTTTGTGGGGTGATGTATGTACCTATGGAAAATGCAGTACTTGGGGTTATTGGTACTGTCGACTTCGTTAGGCTGCTTCACCTCAGGAAGGGTAATCTTGCCGTTTTTGATGAGACACTCGAATATGCTTGGAATATCGTCGTCGTCAAACGAGTACACTTCAATGGGCCTAGAAGTCCCAGGTTTTGTCTGTGTGGTTGCCGCAGTCTTTTGCCTGGACATATTGATCGCCAGAGCTTCTTTCCCTTTGGAACCACGAGGATGGTCGCTGTTCGAGGATGACTTCTTGCCTCTATCAGAGGTAGATATCATAATTCCATTATCACGCGCCTTCCGACTGTTGTCTTCAGCGGCTACCGCTGAGATGATAAACGAGGGCCAATCATGGAACTGATATGGTCCTGTGAACACCGAGATTACTGGAAGAAGATTCTTCCTGCAAATATCCACCAATGCTGAGTCTGGAACTCCATGAGGCATTTGCAAAGTGGCTTGACGAAAATGTTCGATGAAAGTGCGGACATTCTCTTTTTCCTTCTGCTTTACTTCGATGAGAGAGGACATAGACATGTCCATCCCTCCTTCATAGAATCGCGCGAAGAACAAAGTCTTGAAATCTTCAAAGGAAGTAATACAGTTGTCCGCAAGACTACGGTACCATTGATAAGCCATTCCCGAGAGACAGCCTTTGAACACTCGAGTGAGAAGAGTGTCATTCCCTTACAACAACACCGTCATCATACTGAAGTAGTTCATGTACTGGCTCGGTGATGTCTTTCCCTCAAATAAAGCCATAGTTTGTGGTTTGTATTTAGGAGGGAAAGGGATCTCGTCCCAGATAGCTGGGTAGGGCTGGTTGATGCCCAACTTCTTGAGCTGATCCTTGTGCTTCAGGGCGTCAAATTGGGCTTTTAACTCACGCACTGCTTGCATCGGATCTTCAGCTGGGAAAGGAACCGCAGAGGGGTGAGAGATCAGTTGTATTGTGACTCCAACAGGAGGCAATACATTCTCCGAATTAGGAAGTGGGGGAGCTGCTGACTCCTGATCTAGAGCGGGCTCCTGATTCGTGTTGGATGGTGGTAAGTCCACCCCCACACGTATCTGAGTCAGAGGGACCGATGCTTGAGCTATAGCAGCTGTGTGTTGAGTCATCATCATCTGTTGCATATTCTCCATCATGGACTGTATCTCTTTCAGAGATGTCTCCAGCATAGCGATGCGTTGCTCAGTACTTTCTAACGAGGAAGCCTTTTCGCGTTCATCTTCAATGGCATAGACTCCCATTTCTTTGGATGTCATTGAAGGGCTAGTATAGGTCTCTGTAGAGAGTGACTCTATACTTTCAGCGTCTGATTCGGGAAACTGGCGACCCCCAGTGTCGGAATCAGAAGAATACGAAGCCGGTTGTCGTGACCTCGAACGGGTGTTTCGGAACACCCCAGCTTCAATGTTCTCAAGGAGTTTGTTGAATATCCTTTGGCTTGGAGTTCTAGAGGGATGGCGTCTTGAATTCGACCTTCCTCTAGGAACGTGTGAAGCCATGTTCACTGATACAAATGTAGGCTCTTCTTCCTATAAAGGCATAGAGTAGTTCAACCGGTCGAAAACCGACCGTTTTGCTTCAGAACAGCAATAATTAACTACAATCCTATGACTATTACAATAGTGCTCCCTAGGAGACGTAGTAGGCATGTTGGAAGATCCCCTATCCTTGCGCTTTTGGATCAGATGTTCACGCAAGTCAGGAGGATTTACAGAAGAAGAAGAAGGCTTGTTCCTCTTATTTATGTCAGTTGATATGCGGATATTGGGAACCCCAACCCTTTCTCTACCACCTATATACAGCAGCTCAGCCATATGAGTGGCACATGACCCATGGGGAGCATATCTATCCACGAACCGGGCTTTCCTTATGCTGAGGGGCTTGACCTGGCGTAATTTGGAACTCTGCTCAGGCTGGCATAAAACTGAGGAAGTCTTCAATCGACCATCATCTTCTCGCGTAATCTGGAGAGCGGGCAGATTCTTCTCTTGTTGGCGTAAAGACCGAGAAGTTGAGAAGTTCGCCACTTGTTTTCCCTTGCATAGTTTGCAGGGACCATCTGCTTTTCCGCGGAGGGCAGATGCATTTTTACGCGCAGAGCGCGTTTGGAATTTCTGATTTGGCGCTGAGGCATTATCAAAAATTTTGTATGCCACGTCACAGACGGGAGACAGGGTTTTACGCGCAGAGCACGGAGTAGACTTCTGGACTAGCACTGAGGCATCACCAGAAGTTTTGTCTACCACGTCACAGACGGGAGACAGAGTTTTACGCGCGGGGTGCGGAGGTTGCGAAGCTACAACCTTGTTGGCCGAAGAAACCAGAGAGTCGGCAGGAATGGTAGGGGATGTAGCGCCCCGTTCTCCCGGTGCGGAGAGCGCGGCTAAGAAACACAAGACGGTATCGTTCGATCGGGATAGATTGAATTAAGAACTCGTCCTCGTTATGGATTTGTTTCTTCGGAATCGATTCCCATATTCAGTGGACTGCGCCCCAAGGATCGGCTTAGCGGCAGAGTCAGGAGGGACCTCTCCGCTGCTATCTTTTATGCCTCGGTTTTCGATGTCGCTTGTTGCTTTCGTGCTTTGAGTTGGTTTTGGGATTTGCTTGTTTTCCTTGAACGGTTTCGATGGTTTCATTGTTTTCGTTCATTGAACTGCACTTCTATTCCGAGATTGGAAAGAGAGGAAGAAGTATTAATCGAGCTGTTCGTGTGCAGGTGAACGAGCAGTAGGCGGCTTGCGAGCGGAGTCGTGAAGCGCCTCTTTCCTTCTCCCTTCCAAAATCTAAGTGAGTGGCTACCAACCCGATTAGCTAGCCCTGCTTCCAAGCTTCACACCCTAAAAGCTTGAACTATTCCTTGCCCCGATCAAACGATACCAAGTAATAATAAAAGAAACCAAGATAAAAGAGAATAGACTGGGTTCATTATGCTTGTCAATAAACTTGTGAATGGTTATATCTTTGCATGCTTGTTCGTTCGTAATGTTCATTAAATGCATAGATACAAGTTTAAACGTATATCCTGATGCATGAATAAAACGTAGTCGCAATGTAAACAAATCATGCAATGTTGCTTATCTTATTCACGTGCCTAAACTGCATCAACGTTAACGTGCCACGAACGATTGATCACGGACAACTTGTGCACAAGGTAACGGGTTCCGCGGACGGTCGCTGGGGCACTGGCACCGATCCGGTCCGGGCGGAACTTCACGATAGTCTCACGTGCGAACAGGATGGCGTGTAGCGCCTCACGTGCTTCGTTGCACACCATCTTTGTTCAAAGACTAAACGGTCCATTATGGCTCCTAGCCAGTGATCCCAACGTGTATATTTAAACCTGTTGCATACTAACTTGTGTCTTCGTGACAGGGAAGGCAAGGTAAGTATTGTGCAGGTCATTCGGACGGTCAGGTAAAATCCACCGAACGGTGGCACGTTCATTTCAGTAATTTCTATATGCTGCTTACTTGAAAATGAACTAAGGCAAGATAGAAACCCACAAATATGCATGCTTCATATAAACAACGTGTTGATTGGTAAAGTCAGGCTAGCTTGCCTTCACCAGCATGTTTCGATATGCTGACCCTCGTTGAAACAGGTTCTCCGCACCAAGGCGAACCGAGCGAGGAGCGAAGTCGTCTTCCCGATCCAGTCCAGTTGTTAGGCGCATCCTGATCGCGCCGCCTTTAGAAGTACTCGAAGAACCCGGAGCCTGCAACTCTTCATACACAAATGCAGCTCCGTGGCAAAGCTATCCTCCAGCCAGGAGGTCTATGTCTTCTGAATTTATAAAGGGATGTAATGTACATGACTGATATCTCATTTTGAGTCATCTCTTTGTAAGCCGTTCGGCATATTAGCTAACTCGTTCAAGAGTTTGTAATAGATGTTCATTATCAATAAAGAGAACTTTTCCATGTTTCAAATCTGTGTTTCAATTTATCTGCGTACTCTGAATATGTGCTTGCTATGCAAAACACTTAAGCCTTGTGCGGGCGCAACTCCAGGCCCGCACGGCGGTCACGATTCGGGGGACGCCTCAAGTGATTCTACGGAATTGGGTCGTGACATAGTGGTATCAGAGCACAGATTCAAGTTCCTTAGACTTCGTGCTGGAAAAGTTCCTTTAACGATCAAATCCCTGTGCGAACTCTTGAACTCGCTAGGCCAAAATGAGATAGATTCATGCAATAAGTCCATAATACATTATGATCCTAATATAATTTACCTTCTTTTGAAGAAATGATACCAGCGCAATCTGCAGCGCAACCACCGAACGAAACACAGGGAAGTAGTTCGGGAAATTCGGGAAGCTCTCAGAGCCAGCGCGGCATGTCTCAAGTTGACCCGCTTGAGCAAGTAATGAAAATGCTAGAAGAGGAACGACAACGAGACGATGCTCGCCAAGCCAAGCTCGAGAGCAATCTAGAGACCCGATTCTCAGTCCAACAGAAGCAGGTGAATGCCCTGCAACAGATTGTTCAGACTTTGGCTGCCAACCATTCCACCGCAACAGCAACGACTCCGGTGGAACAGCCCGTGCTTGAAGTAGAGACGCCACAAATCCCAAGGCCGAGGGACGTGACTGCCTTCAACTTGGGCCACTTCAAGAAAGTCTGCAATACCCCATTCAACGGGACTGAGGATGCAGTGGTGGCTCTGGATTGGCTAGCCGAGCTAGAAGATCACTTCGCTCTGCTAGAGGTCCCCGAAGAGAAGCGCGTCGCCTGCGCGCAACTGCAGCTCCGCCTCAACGCACATGATTGGTGGGACGTGCATCGACGATCTCTCCAATTTGATCACGGAGAGGAGGCGATCTCGTGGACGACCTTTCGTGCCGCATTCGAAGAGGAGTTTGTACCCCCTCCAGTACAACGTCAAATGGAAAATGACTTCGTGCAACTGAGGCAAGGCAGGATGACAGTTAAAGAGTATGCCGCCGAATTCAACCGACTCTCCAAATTCGTTAGGGCCTATTTACCTGATGCAGCGAGTCGAGCGAGAAGGTTTTAAGGTGGTCTCCGTCCTGCCATCCATTCGCACGTGGTCAACAATCAGTACGGAACAATGCGTGAAGTTATGAATCACGCCCAATCTCTAGAACCACAATATCCTCACGTTTCCACCGGCGCTGTGCATACCTACAATCACAAACGCCAAGGCAACGATGGAGGAAACACCGCTGCAAAGCGCCCTAACCACGGCGGTCCACAACGAGCAAACCCAGGGCCTTCGTGCAATTTTTGTAAGAAACAAGGGCACACGTCCGATAAGTGCCGCAAGAAACTCGGGCAATGTCTCATTTGCGGTGACTCCACCCACCGAATCCGTGATTGCCCAAACTATTCTGTTCATCACCCTTAACGGTAAGCATTGTTCTTAAGTTTCGGGACGAAACTTCCAATTGGTTGGGTAGGATGTAGCGCCCCGTTCTCCCGGTGCGGAGAGCGCGGCTAAGAAACACAAGACGGTATCGTTCGATCGGGATAGATTGAATTAAGAACTCGTCCTCGTTATGGATTTGTTTCTTCGGAATCGATTCCCATATTCAGTGGACTGCGCCCCAAGGATCGGCTTAGCGGCAGAGTCAGGAGGGACCTCTCCGCTGCTATCTTTTATGCCTCGGTTTTCGATGTCGCTTGTTGCTTTCGTGCTTTGAGTTGGTTTTGGGATTTGCTTATTTTCCTTGAACGGTTTCGATGGTTTCATTGTTTTCGTTCATTGAACTGCACTTCTATTCCGAGATTGGAAAGAGAGGAAGAAGTATTAATCGAGCTGTTCGTGTGCAGGTGAACGAGCAGTAGGCGGCTTGCGAGCGGAGTCGTGAAGCGCCTCTTTCCTTCTCCCTTCCAAAATCTAAGTGAGTGGCTACCAACCCGATTAGCTAGCCCTGCTTCCAAGCTTCACACCCTAAAAGCTTGAACTATTCCTTGCCCCGATCAAACGATACCAAGTAATAATAAAAGAAACCAAGATAAAAGAGAATAGACTGGGTTCATTATGCTTGTCAATAAACTTGTGAACGGTTATATCTTTGCATGCTTGTTCGTTCGTAATGTTCATTAAATGCATAGATACAAGTTTAAACGTATATCCTGATGCATGAATAAAACGTAGTCCCAATGTAAACAAATCATGCAATGTTGCTTATCTTATTCACGTGCCTAAACTGCATCAACGTTAACGTGCCACGAACGATTGATCACGGACAACTTGTGCACAAGGTAACGGGTTCCGCGGACGGTCGCTGGGGCACTGGCACCGATCCGGTTCGGGCGGAACTTCACGATAGTCTCACGTGCGAACAGGATGGCGTGTAGCGCCTCACGTGCTTCGTTGCACACCATCTTTGTTCAAAGACTAAACGGTCCATTATGGCTCCTAGCCAGTGATCCCAACGTGTATATTTAAACCTGTTGCATACTAACTTGTGTCTTCGTGACAGGGAAGGCAAGGTAAGTATTGTGCAGGTCATTCGGACGGTCAGGTAAAATCCACCGAACGGTGGCACGTTCATTTCAGTAATTTCTATATGCTGCTTACTTGAAAATGAACTAAGGCAAGATAGAAACCCACAAATATGCATGCTTCATATAAACAACGTGTTGATTGGTAAAGTCAGGCTAGCTCGCCTTCACCAGCATGTTTCGATATGCTGACCCTCGTTGAAACAGGTTCTCCGCACCAAGGCGAACCGAGCGAGGAGCGAAGTCGTCTTCCCGATCCAGTCCAGCTGTTAGGCGCATCCTGATCGCGCCGCCTTTAGAAGTACTCAAAGAACCCGGAGCCTGCAACTCTTCATACACAAATGCAGCTCCGTGGCAAAGCTATCCTCCAGCCAGGAGGTCTATGTCTTCTGAATTTATAAAGGGATGTAATGTACATGACTGATATCTCATTTTGAGTCATCTCTTTGTAAGCCGTTCGGCATATTAGCTAACTCGTTCAAGAGTTTGTAATAGATGTTCATTATCAATAAAGAGAACTTTTCCATGTTTCAAATCTGTGTTTCAATTTATCTGCGTACTCTGAATATGTGCTTGCTATGCAAAACACTTAAGCCTTGTGCGGGCGCAACTCCAGGCCCGCACGGCGGTCACGATTCGGGGGACGCCTCAAGTGATTCTACGGAATTGGGTCGTGACAGGGGATGTCCGGGGCATCCAGACCTTACGCAATTTCCTGTTGTCTTGGACAGAGATAGAGTGAGAGCTACCCCCTGCTCGAAGCATATCTTCGTAGGCAGATTGGTCGAACTGGATGACCAAGGTCTTTTTCATTGATCCTACTGACAATGCATCGTGTTGAGCAATTGCTTTCTCGTCAGATGAGAAAGAAGTCCCCAGCAGAGTCGCCATCTTGTGTTTGGTAATAAACGGAAGAAATAAAACTAGGTTTATACGAAACCCTTTCTTAGGTTTACAAACAAGAAGTACTATTACTCCTATGCGAGGATGTTAAGTACAAAATTTAATCTGGGTAAATATTGCTATAGGAGTCTGATCTGCAGTCGATCACTTTGTCCCTTGGACCACACGATGATGAGGAAGTGCTGTAGAAGACGGAGAAGCTTCAAAGATTGCAAGAAGGAGTGGATGCTCGATGCCAAAATCGTCGATCACTGCTCTCTGTCTGTGCTCTGGATTCTTCTCTCTCTAAAATCAATCTCCTAACCTTTATCAAAATCCGACCTTAAGTTCTCCAGCTCCAAATCTTCGACCTTTCCCCCGGACCTCTGTCAATAGAGGTCTCTATTTATAGGGTTTTAGTGACAGTAACCGTCCAGTCGGCGTAGAAGCCGGACAGTGGAGAGTATGGCACTTTTTACGCGGCGGTTATAATAACTGCCACCCACGTATAGATGACCTTCTGAATCTGCGTGTGACGCGTGTCCCATGATGAGAAAATGCGTATAACTGCTGCGAAGATCACGGTATGCAAGCCACGTAGGTAACTGCCCCTTGCGTAGAAAAGGTTGGCGTAGAAGGCAATAACTGTCACCATGGCGTAGAAGCCAAATAGTTGTCAGGTTGGCGTAGAAGCCAAATAGGCGTAGAAGCCTTGTAGGCGTAGAAGCCTGATGCTGCATGGATAGGTAGCTAGCGTAAAAGATAGCCGATCTTCCTTCCTTGAATGCGGTCTTGAGCATATTCTGGACCAGATAGCCTGAGTTGGCGTATTCCGAGGAGATAGCAACGGTGTACTCCCAGTCTTTGAAAATAGAACCAAATCTCGTGCATTAAATGCAGAGATCTGCCCCCATTCTGAGCATTAAAT
Source organism: Iris macrosiphon (assembly GCA_036927795.1). Lineage (NCBI taxonomy): Eukaryota > Viridiplantae > Streptophyta > Magnoliopsida > Asparagales > Iridaceae > Iris > Iris macrosiphon. The sequence goes on from JAYESA010000013.1 coordinate 45,434,923, forward strand.
GCAGAGACGTGCCTCGAGCTCTGTATGAGGAGCAGCTTTTGACGTGGCAGTTTGTTTTGTCTTCTGCTGAGCGTAAAAGCTCACATCTGCCTGTATAAAACTAGGCAGCGTATTTTGTTTGAATGCGTATGTTTGTGGTGATAAACGAAAGAATGATATATAAGACGAGGTTTATACGAAACCCGTTTCTTTGGTTTACAAACAGAAAGTACAATTAATCCTATACGAGGATATCTAGTACAATTTTTTAATCTGGGTAAATATTGCTATAGGAGTCTGATCTGCAGTCGATCACTTTGTCCCTTGGACCACACGATGATGAAGAAGTGTCGTGGAAGACGGGAAGCAGCTTCGAAGGTTGCAGGAGAGGGTGGATGCACGATGCCAAAGTCGTCGATCGCTACTCTTTGCCTGAGCTCTGGATTCTTCTCTCTCAAAGATTCTTCGACTTATCTTCAATCTTCAATTTTTCGACCTCCAAGTCTTCGACCTTCTCCCCTCTCCTCTGACCTCTGTCGATAGAGGTCTCTATTTATAGAGTTTTAGTGACAGTGACCACCCAGCCGGTTTAGAAGCCGAGCCGTGGGAAGTATGGCACCTCTTTACGCGATGTTTATAATAACCGTTGCCTGCGTATAAATGATCTCCTGAATGAGCGTGTGACGCGTGTCAATTAAGAGACAACGCGTATAACTGCTGCGAAGATCACGGCGTAGAAGCCACGTAGGTAGGTATCCCTTGCGTAGAAGAGGTTGGCATAGAAGCCAATATCCTGTCACTATGGCGTAGAAGCCAAAGAGTTATCAAACCGGCATAGAAGCCGAATAGACGTAGAAGCCGAGTGGGCGTAGAAGCCGAGTGGGCGTAGAAGCCGAGTGGCCGCAGAAGCCGAGGGGGCGTAGAAGCCGAGTGGGCACAGAAGCCGAGGGGGCAAGGAAGCCTGATGGCGTATCGTGCCAAAGTGACGATTACGGCTCTTGGGGATATAATCAAATCTCTTGCATTAAATGCAGAGATCTGCCATCATCCCACGCATTAAATGCAGAGGCGTGTCTTGAAGGTCTGTCATTATTCTGCGCATTAAACGCAGAGACGTGCCTCGAGCCTGCCACCACTCTGCACACTAAATACAGAGACATGCCTCGAGCCCTGTACGAAGAGCAGCTTTTGACGTGGCAGTCTGTTTGTCTTCTGCGGAGCGTAAGCGGCTCACAACTGCCTGTGTAAAACTAGGCAGTGTATTCCTTCGTTTGCGTAAAAGCAGTTTACGCCGAGGAGATGTCACTAAATGACGGTTCGGTGACATTTAATCAAATCCCTTGCATTAAATGCAGAGATCCGCCATCATCCTGCGCATTAAATGCAGAGGCGTGCTTTCGAGGGTCTGCCATTATTCCAGCCGTCGTCTGGGTAGCAGTACAGTACTCTTTGTCAGGTGTCAGACGTCAGGTTCACTGCATGATTTGACAGGTTTATTTCGAGGAATACGAAGCGTTCCTCGTACACTTCAATGCTGCATTAAGAGCAGATGAGTTTTACGCCATAAAGGCGATATAGCACCCTCTTTACGCTGAAGCGGTCTTGGACGTACTGCACTTTACGCGGATAGTCCTTGAGCTTATATCTCACGCTGTATTTTAGCGGAAAAAAGCTCTGTTTGTATGCCGATGGCTCCGAAGTCAATTCTTACGCTGCTCGGTACCAACATGCTGCGTATAGCTTTTCAGCGTATTTTTCATGCTTCTACAAGACCCCCTTCAAAGCTTTTAAATTCCTCGTAATTTGAAACGCTTTGAATGAAGCATGAAACGTTCCTCGTAATTTGAAACGCTCTGGATGGAGCCTGAAACGGTCAAGTCTGACACGTTCTTTCAAGGCTGACTTTATGGCGGAGTTATTGGGGATCGGTGTGATCTCTTTCGCCTATAAAAAGGCTGAGGAGCTAATATGTTCTTCCCATATTTCTTTCACCATACGGAGATGATCGCCGGAGTTCGTCGGGTCGATCTGAGGAAGAAGAAGACCATGTTCTTCCAGCATATAAGGAGCCGAAAAAGAAGGCGTCTTCGAGCAAGTGTCATCTGCGACGATGGACCATGGAAGGATATCATAGCCTCCCTTGCTCGGGATAATCAGCGACTTCATATGGCGATTTGTCCAGGAGAGAGGAAGGGTCGTATTAGACCACACAGCTTGCAAGCTGTAAATTTTCTCCTGATGCCTTCGTGGACGAGAGCAGACAAACTGTAACTGCCGTCCATGAGTATTCATGGCACTGGGCGTAAGAAAGCAGATTTACCCTGCTTTCCTGTATTGGAGGATGGGTCTAGGCCCAATTTTTTATCCTCCCGCCATTGATAATTCATGTCAGTCAGTTTGCGGGAACTGACTGGCTGCTGGAGAAGATGGATGAAGAAGCCCACCCGTGCGAGAACCTGGCAGAACAGATTCTGGGCGCATTCTTTAGACGATGATGAGGAAATCCTTTGTAGATGGGATTTTCCTCATATGTAATCATGGAGATGAAGAAAAACCCTTGTAGGATGGATTTCCCTCATATGTAACCATGATTTTAATCTTAATAAAATTGTCTTCTTTTGTGCATATGATTGTCTTGCCATATGTTTTGCTGTGATGAAGTCTGGATATGTGTAGCTTCGACACGTCTGGTAATTCTACGCCGACTCTGATAGAAAGAGCATTAGGTCCCGTCCTGCCTTTTACGCATAACTAAGGATGCGCAGAAAGCCGCTTAGCATTTAAGTCGAGTACTCGAACTGTCTTGCTGTTAGGAATGGGGAGCCGCGTAGAATTCTGAACCGTCACTTCTGATAAGAAGAATTTTTGTTGAGACCACCATCTTCAAGAGTATTTTCTGAAAATCCCTTGGAACAGGGCGAGAAAGGGCTGTCAAAAACTGAGTCGCCATCTTGAACTGTAGATAAAATATTCAAAATGGATTCTGGATGAACTTCCAATCGACCCAAGAAGAAGAGTCCTTTTCAATGTTGAACTCTGTATGCTTTGAGTACTTGGGATATTTTTAGGGCCAGGAAGGAGTATCCTCTGCGTGAACCCTTGCAATTGGCCGCCTTGGGAGTTATTCAGATATGTACGCATACTCTGGCCTGCGTATTTCTCAGATAATGCGAAGAGTCAGAGATCTGTAAATGTGGATGAGCGTAAGATCCTGAGTTCGTAGCCTATCGAGCGTCAAAGCCACCGAGCATGAAATCATAGATTTGTAGTTCTGAGCGTGAAGTCGTAGGTTTGTAGCCTCTCGAGCGTAAAAGCTACCGAGCATGAGAGCATCCGGGCGTAAAACCATAGACTTATAGCCTCTGAACGTAAAACCGTAGATTCGTAGCTATCGAGCATAGAAAGCTCCTTGGCATGGGAACTGTAGATCTGTAGCCTCTGAAGAGGAAATCTTCCGAGCGTGAAGTTGTGGATCTGTTGCCCCTGAGTGTAAAAGCCACCGAGCGTGAAATCATAGATTTGTAGCTTCTGAACGTGAAGTCGTAGGTTTGTAGCCTCTCGAGCGTAAAAGCTACCGAGCACAAAGGCATCAGGGCATAAAACCATAGACTTATAGTCCCTGAGCGTAAAATCGTAGATCTGTAGCTGTCGAGCGTAGAAAGCTCCTTTGCGTAGAACCACGAATCTGCTTTTGCACGGAAACTTTTCGAATTTCGTTGACTGTCCGCCTTCCCTGAGTAATAGGCTGACGTAGTACCCGATCATAACAGAATATTAATTGTCGGGTTTGGTTCGGGATCCGAGAAGTCCATCCGAACTCTATATATATCCCAAGCTTTTGAGGGAAAAACTTTTCATCCGTCTTCTGCGAGAGAAAGCCTTCGTCTGTTCGAGTTCTTCTTCGTTTCTTCTCCGATCATTCAGAGTTTTCAACAATGGCCCCGAAACCGATCTCCTCCTCCTCTAAGGGAAAGAAGGTCGACTCTTCTTCTCGTTCTTCTGCCCAAGCGAGAGCAACTTCCGTCGGGCAAGGCGAGCTTCATTCTGAGCGAAGCGTCCCGCCGACGAGCAGTGCACCCGAGATTGAAGGTAGAGCTTCTGGGACGAAAAAAAGAACGACTAAAAATCCTTCGCACACGTTGTACGTGACCGCGCTAGGTCGTCTTCTGTGCTGATAGCCTCTTTGAGGAAGATGATGCACGGAGATGTTTTAATCTTTTACGCCCACATTTCTAATGTGTCAGCGTAAAAACTCCATATTTTTACAGTTGAGCGTAAAAGCTTCGACTGTCGAAAACTTGGTGTATACTATAGAATTTGAGTTTTACGCTTTGGGATGAAAATTCCGGCGTAATAACTCGAATTTTGGGGGTCTGGCGTAAAGCACAGACTGTATACTGCCAACCTTGAATTTTACGCTTTAGGAAATGGATTCCAGCGTAAGTGATCAAGTTTTTACAGTCTTGGCGTAAAGCACAGACTGTTGCCTCTTGGCATATGTTTGCAAGATTTGTAATGTCCAGTATAGAAACTGACGTGTTTTTCTTGCATTTTGTAGTTGATCTGCATATATCTCCACTGGCTGAGGTGATGGGTTCCTCTGCAGGGATGCTGCATTCCAACTACCTGGAGGATTTGTCGCACGTGACATTTCCTATGTCCGGACCCCAGTATCCTGAAGGAAGGGGAACCCTGATATCGGCTCAAGACAAGCGAACGCTGTTGAACATGATCAACGGAGAGCCCCTGACGTACGTAGACGGGGAGCAATATATAAAGCCGACTTTTCTCTTTGGGGACATGATTGATAAGCAGTCCCAGACGAAGCCGAAGAAAGAACTTTGGGTCTTCCCTGTCGGTGGTCATGTATCTGCCCAAGATGTTGAGGGACTATCCCATCTCGGCCTTCTTCCATGCCACACATCCCAGGAGGATGTCGTGGGTGCTGACTCCCGATCTTCACGGCCGTCCGGGGATGATATTTTATCAGAAAGGATCTGTGCAAGGGTCATTTGTCAGCCGTCCTTTCGGCTCTGTAATGCCGTTCAGGGGATTGTACCCGGGCAGTGTCCCGAGTGAAGATAGCTTGGTGCTCCAGCCGGTCCAGTTACCGACTTTCTGCAATGATTTCATGGGGCACGGAGGAGTATACCCTAAGGGGAATCCTCGGTGCAATGGGTGGATCACCCCAACCAATCTTCGGTGGGCTCGCGTAGTTGACTGGGCCTTGAAGCATTTTCAGAACGAGATGGAGAGCATTGGCCTGTATGCAGCCGTGAATGCCACCAGTGTTGGGTTGCCTCTGGACCCTAACCTGTTCCTGGCCTTGATGGAGCGATATATCTCGCTCACCGGGACTTTCGCCACTCTACTGGGGGAGTTGGGGTTAGCCCTCCACGAGATGGCAGAGATCTCGAGACTGCCGATGGGGGATACTCCTTATGAGGAGTATGTTCCCACAAACCGGGAGCTGAGGGATTCAGACCCTCGGGTGGTGGCAGTATACCAGGAACTGATGTGTCACTACCTGGCGTGCACTGCCTTTTATGGTGAGCCTTCTGATTTGGCTCATACCAACAAGTGGACGTCCTACCTCTTCTTTCACCGGGCTAGGGCTGCTCAGCCGGAGAAAGTCTTGGAAGGCAAGGATCAGCCTCTGAGTTTTCTGTGCGTGCTTACTGCCCAGGAAATCGACGATCTTATGGAGGACGCTGGGGCTCCGGATCTGATTCTCGATGAAGGGATAGGAAAATATCCTGCAGGCACTAAGGCCTACAGTTATCTGAGGCACTGCCGCAGGCCTCTGTCCAAGGAAGCTCAACTGGCTGGCTTTCTTTCTATATGGCTGCGCCGACTGGTGGTACCCGGCATTGCATCCGCGGACTGCATTCACCGCAACACGCTATGGCCTGCAGTGTGTCTGGTGTTTGGGGCAAGACTGGGCTTGCTCCCCGCCATGGTGTGCCGCATACAAGCTGGCCTGAGGGCCATGACTGATGGGTTGCTTGCCGATGAAACTCGGCGCGATAGCTTTCCCAGGGTAGAATTACCATACCTGTACTTGATGGGATGGTTAATTCTCCATAACCCCAGAGTGATGTCTCCCGGCTCTGGCAGCAGTTCGGGGGGTAGTTTCTTGCTGAATTATAAGAAATCCTCCTGGAATGTGGCCACAGTTTTAGATTGTCGGCGGGTGCTGAACATCAGTCACAGCTGGAAGCTCTTCTGCACTGTCCCCCCGGTGCATGTCAATCAATCGGGGATCAGACTTCAGGATATAGGCGAGAGGAAGACCGTCCTTTCTTCTGAGGCTTTTAATTGGTTGGTCTGCATTAGACCTTCCCATTTGCTGTACAGAAGCGAAGACCATTGCTTCTTGGAGCCCTACCTGCCTAGTCGGTTTGCCAGGCAGTTTGGGTATGACCAACTGCATGTGGGCAACGCGGTCACCAGCCTCAGGTCCAGGGGTGGACTCATTGATGGAGCGAGAGGATGGCGATACTTCATCATGGGTTGCACTGGAGCAATTTTCACCGTGCCCGTCATTACACTCTCCACGGAGCTGCACATCCTCCATACGTATGCGCAGTTTTATGTGGCAACCAACACCTTCCATCGTGATTTCGACATGCTTGGAAGTTTTAGGGTGCCCTCTTCCAAGTCTGGGGGAAGAGTCGATGTCCCATCAGTCTCCTCTGATGAGGGTGAGGATGCCGTCAATCCAGATGAGCCTCTGTTGGCGGTGCCGAGGGGCGACATACCTCCGCCTGCAGGGGCTTTGGTCATCTCTGGCAAGCGCAGGGCTCCTGTTCCGAAGCAGACTCCCCCTCGCAAGAAGAAGAAGACAATTACTCGTCCTCTCAGGATTCCTGGTAATGAGGCTCTTGGAAGTGAGCCTGCTGTTTCCCCTATCGGGGACGTTTCTTTGATTAGAGGTCCCTCGCCTCTTAGAGAGGGACCCTCTAATGTTCCGGCTGGTGGTGCCGGAGAACTCCTGCTTGAGGCTGCTGTCGCTGCTATCGCTTCAGGCAGTGGTGCGAGATCGCCTTCGGGGCCGAGTCGAACAAGGATATCTTTATCCGGATCAGCATCGGAAGAAACCCCTACCGTGTCTGCAGGTGCACCCAGCGAGATTCCACCTGATGAACCTCGATTGGGTCTGGGTGAAGATTCGAAGGAGTACCTGCCGATGTCAGTTAGCGCACCCCCTTCTCCAGGTACGACAGCTTGTCTAGCATCATTAAGAAATGATTTAGCTGTACTGGCCGCCGACGCGACATATACACCATCGGCCATGGGTAAATGTCGTCCTCACGCCTCTTTTTAGAAAGATTAGCGTCATGTCGATATTAACTTCCTTGTCTTCTTTTCAGGGGAAGACGTCTTCGGGGAGAGCAGTGTCGACGCGCTTTTTGGCTCCGTTTCAGCTCCTGGCGATGACCTGGAGGTGCCCGGCTTCGAAGAAGAAATATCTTCGGGTGCCGGCTCGCTTGAAACGGTTCCGATGTCTGAGGAGGAGGATGAGCCTGTCATCGCAACAATGCCTCTTTTGAGTGCGCCGGTCACTTCGTCTGTTGTTGGCGCATCTTCTTCCGTCGCACCACCTGCTGAGGCGATGGCCGTGGCTACATCGTCTGTGATCATTCCTGGAGGGGGATTCGCCAATATCGCGGCCACTCCCAGCGTCCATTCGGATCTAGCTGCGCTGACCGAGCAGTACACTAGTATCTTCTATAACACCCTGAAGATGCTCATATCAAGGGTGTTGGAGAAGAACTTAAGCTTCGAGGCTTTGAAGAGGTCCTCTCAGATTGCGATAGCGCCGGTCAGGGAATTCGGCGACACTGGGGTAGTTGACTCCCTGGAGGAGATAGTTAATGGTTTGGAGCAACCCATTAACGAATATCTGCGGCTATCTCGAGACAGCATTGACGGTCTGGTCCGGGCTAAATACGACTCCTTGACTGTGCAGCATGCTGAAAAGATGGGAAGCCTAAATAAATTCATCCAGATGCATCAGCAGGAGATGGATGAAGGAAAAGTCGTCTTGGAGGAGACCATTTCTCTTCAAACGAAGTGCCAGGATGAGCATGCAGGGAATGTAGCGAGGGTCCGCAAACTGGAGACAAAACTCGCCCAGGCAAAGGAGTGGGCTTCTCAGTTGTCGGAAGGTCTAGATGTGGTGAATGGCTGGCTGGTCATAGCACAACAGAACTTGGCGCATGCAGGAGCCGCCCGTGCTGGTTTTCTTCGGGCTAGAGCCGAACTGTCCCTCCTGAGCAATGACAAGGCACGGCTGGAGCGGGCCCGTACTGATGTCTTGGGTTCCAGGCATGAGAGGATGGCCGTACTGGCGCAGCAGATTCGCGACCTGACCGCTCCTCCCAAATGATGTACCCCCTTTCTTTTTGCAAATATAATTTTGCTCTTTCTCGGAATAAATAAAGAGACTCTTATCTGACTTTGTGGACCCATCAATTTGGAATATAAATGACAGGTTTGGGTGAAAGTGATATCAGAGGTAATATGGACGTGATATACTCTCGGTAAGCTTTAGTAGGATATATCTATCCAGAGGTCATACGGACATGATAGAATATGCTCTAGCAGGACATATCTATTCAGAGGTAATATGGACATGATAGAATATGCTTTGACTAAAGTTTGTACACAAAACGCTATCAGAGGTAATATAGACGTGATAGGTCTTGAAGTTCCAAATTAGTCGAACATATCTATTCAGAGGTTATATGGACATGATAGAATACGATCCAACTAGTTTCGTTTTGGAAGTAGTTTTGTCAAAGTGAGGTCTTCGCCTCTTTCCACTTGAGCAGAGGAGATTAAGCATAGTACCTTTTCAGGAATTTGCCGTTGATAGGAGCCATTAGCAGGTCTCCATTAGGCTGGGCTAACCTGTAAGCGCCGTTTGAGAACGTCGTCTCGATCACATAAGGGCCTTCCCATTTGGGCTGGAATTTACCCTTGCTTTTGTGGGTAATGATCATTGTCCTTCTCACAGCTAAAACTAGCTCGCCAACTTTGAACACTCTTTCCTTTACTTTATGATTGAAAGCTCTGGAAATGCGTGCTTGATAGAACGCGATGCGCTGTTGAGCTTGAAGGCGTTTCTCGTCTAATCCTTCTAGCTCTTGAAGCCTTAACAAGTCATTCTTCTCTTGAGTCAACTCATTAGCCATGGCTATCCTGAGTGACGGAATTTGAATTTTGATGGGAAGAACTGCTTCACTCCCGTAGACCAATGAGAATGGGGTGCAACCAGTCGGTGCTCGTACCGTTGTGCGGTATGCCCAGAGACATTCTCCTAGCTTCTCGTTCCAATCTCTCTTGTTCGAAGAGACGAACTTCTTCAAGAGTTTGATAATGGTTTTGTTGAAGGCTTCCGCCAAACCATTAGCAGCTGGATAATATGCCGTAGAGGCCATATTTTGTATCCGATTCTTATCGCAAAATCGGTGAAACGCATGGCTGATGAACTGAGGCCCATAATCATGAATTATCCTTCGGGGGATCCCGAAGCGATAAATGACGTGATGCTTGATGAAGCTGATCACATTAGATGCCTTCACCTCAGCAAGAGGGATCGTCTCTGCCCATTTGGAGAAATAATCCGTAATGGCCAGTATGAACCGGTGACCTCTGGAAGAAGACGGGTGGATAGGACCAATGATATCCATACCCCATGCTTCGAAGGGCCAGGATGCAACCGTAGGATGTAGATGTTCAGACGGTTGATGTATGAAGTATGCATGAACCTGACAGGCTCTGCATTATCTTGCATACTTTATCGTGTCTGCGATCATAGTAGGCCAGTAATAGCCCATTCTCCTGATGCGATCATGTAGCTTAGGACCGGGTTGATGTGCTCCGCATATGTCGTCGTGAGCTTCACGGATAATCTGCTGCCCTCGCCACCAGCGAGGCAACTCAATAGCAGTCCATCGTAGGTCCGGCGATATAGACACTGTGAAGACGCATCAAAGTAGAAGCGTAATAATCGTCTTTTGACGGATATTGCTTCTTTAGGGTCATCTGGTAAGATTCCGTATGCCACGAAATCTATAAAGGGACTTCGCCAGTCTCTTGTGGGAGGATCGGTGTTCATAGCGTAGCTGCGTTCTATGTGAAAGTTGTTTTTCACACAAAATAAATCTCTGTTAAGAAGGATCACCGAATTCTGTCTTCTTATAGGGATAGCTAAATCTGTAGCTAGACTAGCTAGGGCATCAGCTTCCAGGTTCGGAGACCGGGGCACATGTTCTAGGAAGAACCCTTTGAATGTCATGGCTATCTCGACCGCTGCTCGTTGATAGGGGATGAGGTCTGGATTCCGGACTTCATATATTCCTCTGACTTGATTGACGATCAGTAGAGAATCATCGAAAGCTTCCAGAGATTCAACGCCCAACTCTTTAGCGACTTGGAGCCCGATGAGTAGAGCGTTATACTCTGCGACGTTATTGGAACAGGGTTCGCTGAGAGAGTATGCTCGATAGATGACGACTTTGTCAGGAGTCACCAGGACAATGCCTACTCCTGAAACCACGTTTCCTCTGGGACCAGTCCTGGAGGCACCATCGAAGAATAGTTGCCATGCATCATTTTCCATCGCGGAATTACATTCTGCAACTTCGTCGGGAATGTCTTCGTATAGCCTGGAGGCCTCCGGGATTGGATGAGCAGCTAGGAAGTCAGCCAATGCTTAGCCTTTGACGGACTTCTGAGGGACGTACACCGTGTCATACGGTGTTAATAACATCGCCCATGTCGCGAGTCGGGAATTAAGAACACTTGGCTTGTTCATCAGTACCCGGAGAGGTTTGATCCTGGAGATGATGTGAATTATCTGGCCTGTGATATAGTATCGCGTTTTCTGAATAGCGAACATCAGGGCCAAGCATTCTTTCTCCACCGGGTTGTACCGGTGTTCGGCTCCGACCATCATCCTGCTGAGGTAGTAAATAGCTTGTTCGTGACCCATATCGTTCTTTTGTGCGAGAAGAGCTCCCAGAGAATGATCCATCGCTCGAACATACAGCACGAATGGTCTTCCTACGACTGGAGGTGCCAGAACTGGCGGACTAGTGAGGTAGCGTTTGATATCGTTAAACGCTTGCTGACAGGCTTCGTCCCACACGAAGGATACACCTTTCTTCATGAGACGAGAAAAGGGCTGACATCTCCCAGAGAGGTTGGATATGAATCTCCGGATATAAGCCAGACGACCTTGAAATCCCCTGAGTTCCCTCAGATTGCGGGCGGTCGCATTTCCAAGATGGCCTTGACTTTATCAGGGTCCACTTGAATGCCTTTGGCGGTAATGACAAATCCCAAAAATTTGCCACTAGATACCCCCAGAAAGGACTTTGTAGGATTCATTTTGAGCTGATGTTGGCGCATCAACTCAAATACTATCTTCAAGTCTTGGATGTGATTATCCTTGAGGCGGCTTTTGACAGCTACATCGTCCATGTAACACTCCACTGTCTTGCGTAAATGCTCATGGAATATGTTACTCATAGCCCGTTGGTACGTAGCCCCGGCGTTCTTCAATCCGAAGGGCATGACCGTATAGCAATATACCCCCAATGGTGTCCGGAAGGCAGTATGCTTCTCGTCTTCAGGATGCATCTTGATTTGGTTGTATCCTGAAAATCTGTCCATGAAAGACATACGTTCAAAACCACATGTATTGTCAATCATGACGTCCGTAATGGGAAGAGGAAACTCATCCTTGGGGCAGGCTGTATTCAGATCTCGGTAATCGATGCAGACACGTACTTTCCTATTTTTCTTCATGACCGGGAAAACATTGGCGACCCAGTCGGGATGTTGTTCTTCCCGGATGAAACCGCAGGCTATCAACTTCTTGACTTCAGCTTCGATGGCGTCCATCATATCCGGGCGGAACCGTCGTTGGTGCTGCTTCATAGGCTTCGAATCGGGCAATATGTTGAGTTTATGAGTAGCCACTTTTGGATCAAGTCCTGGCATATCCTCATAATTCCATGCAAAGACGTCGATATATTCTTTTATCAGCTGAATAACTTCTTCCCTTTCAGCTGGGGAAAGATTGTTACTGATAAATATCGGCTTTGGCGAAAGTTTATCCCCAACATCAATCTGGATAACTTCATCTTTAGTGGGAGGTTCTCTCTGCTCGAACCGGAATTCCCACTGTGTATCCATTTGTTGAGCCCAAGAGTCATTCTCAAACGGCTCAGAATCCTGTTCGTCTGCTTCGAAGGGATCTGTCACTACCATATTTACTAATAATGTCCGTTCGAGAGCATCATGTGAGTCGGAGGGCGACGAGCCGTTCTGAAAAGAGGAAAAGATTTCCTCGTCCGACTTAGAAGTTGCAAGGGAGGTGGTATACCCTAACCCAAAACGAGTTTGTTGATAGTAGGGTTCGCCGTGCAGCGGTATTCGTCTGCCTTTCCCGTAGTTGAGACCTGGTTCCCACTTCAAGTCGTAACCCATACTTTGCATGATCTTCAAAGCTTGCGGGCTGTACCTGTGAACTTGCATTTCACCAGCATCGTCATCAAAGGGATCTTCTTGTATAGTCGGTTCATTGCGCATGCGGCCGAAGACTATTGAACGCTGACTGCTGCGGTCAGGCGGGACAATGAAGATAGAATCCTCATGTGGTCCATATGTCGTGACGACATTAGATGATGACGCTACTTCCCACACGTACGGATGATAGGAATCTATAGCTGCCAAGAATTTTTGTGCTATAGGTTCTATATCGTCATGGGGAGAGGATTCCTGATTTGGAATTTGAGCGTCGATGTACTGGAAAAGAGGACCTTTATTATCATCAGAAACCGCGTTCCTGGTTGCATTTACATCACTCGGCTGCCTGTTACGCCGAAGGTTGATGACCAAGGGTGGAGGCTTCTGGTTCAAAGTGATTACCAGAGGATGGCCTCCTCTTCCTGACCTGGTTTTGTTCAGGTAGATAGCCATAGGCTCCATGGCTTTTGGACGAGTGGTCCGTCCTTTTACCTTGATTGACAGAGGTTGTTCGGCAGAGGGTTCTTCTGGCTCCCGGTGGGATTCCTTCTCTGCTTCGGCTGACATCTCTTCCGTGTAGTCTTAAGAGTACAACACGGCATCTGAGTAGTAGGATTCTACTCCTCTAAACGGGTTCAGGTCAGCAACCTCCGTTTGCACTGTTCCTTGGGTATCTATATATTTAAAGCATTGATGTAGAGTGGAAGGAACGATGTTGTGGTCGTGGATCCAAGGTCTTCCCAGCAGAATATTGTAGGACACCTCTGAATCAATGACGTAACATGTGGCCACCGATCTGAGGTTGCCAATCTGGATCCTCAGGCAAATTTTCCCCAACGGCTTACTTCTTCCGGCGTTGAAACCCACGATTGTAGTGGTGGTGTAAGCCAATTCGCTGGTGGGAATCCTCAGCGGTCTAAGCAGACTATGAGGAATGATGCTGATTGATGATCCCGGATCTATGTGAATCCGGTCGACTTCCATGGAATCGACGTATCCGGTGTAATAGAGGGGTCTGTCATGCCTGTTATGTTTTAACAGCATGTCATCTTGAGTGAAAGTGATATTCGGGACCACCTCCATCACACTGTGGCACTGAGGACATGCCACGGGTTCTTCGTCAGGGGACTTGAGCTGGGTCAAGTATGCATCCGCCTGCATCAATGCTTCACTCAGGGCTTGACGAGTGTCTTGAGAGAGCCTGAGTAGCTCGAAGATGGACAACCTGGCTGGTGTATTGGCTAATTGAGCCAGGATGTCGAAGTTGTATGGCTTCTCTAAACCTTTGTTTTGAATGTTTTTCAAAGGTTTATCGAAACACACTTCTTTTTGCTTCCCTTTGTCCGCCGAAGTTGGTCTTGAGGGACCGGCCTCTGGTATGGCGGGCTCTGGTTCTGTAGGCTTGGCAGGCGCAGCGTCTGCTAGTGCATCTTCCTGACTTGCTCTGTAGTCCTTGAGGTAAGCTTTCCCTGAACGGGTTGTAGCCAAAACCTCGTCTTCGTTTGATGTCGAAGAAGTAGCAACCATATGGCATGGTTTGCATTTGGAGTTATTCCTAGACTTAGCCTTAGTAGCTTTAGTCTCTTTCTCGAGCTCTGGTACCAGGTCTGGATGAACCCACATAATCTCGCCTCGCTGGGTAGTTAGGGGTACCAGGTCATGATTTTGACCCCTAGCTGGAGGGAGATTGACGATGTTCATCGTCGTCCGGGAAATAGGTGTAACACCGTCCGGGACTTCTTGGGGGGGCAGATTGCCAAATTACAGGGAGATCATGTTGGCCGTGACCGTCTTCTCGCTGTTGCGCAGAGTGATGGCCTTAGCATCGATCAGCTCCTGGATCTTCCTCTACAGTACATAACACGCCTTTGTGGGGTGGTGTACGTATCTGTGGAAGATGCAGTACTTGGGGTTATTAGTACTGCCAACTTCATTGGGCCGTTTCTGCTCCTGAAGGGTAATCTTGCCACTTTTGACGAGACACTCGAATATGCTTGGAATATCGTCGTCGTCGAAAGAGTACACTTCAATGGGCCTGGAAGTTCCCTGTTTCGTCTGCGTGGTTGCCGCAGTCTTTTGTCTGGACGTATTGATCGCCAGAGCTTCTTTTCCTTTGGAACTGCGAGGATGGTCGCTGTTGGGGGATGACCTTTTGCCTCTGTCGGAGGCAGAGATCATGATGCCATTATCGCGCGCCTTCCGACTGTTGTCCTCGGCGGCTACCGCTGAGATGATGAACGAGGGCCAATCATGGAACTGATATGGTCCTGTGAACACCGAGATTACGGGAAGAAGGTTCTTCCTGCAGATGTCCACCAACGCCGAGTCTGGAACTCCGGGAGGCATTTGTAAAGTGGCTTGACGAAAACGTTCGATGAAGGTGCGCACGTCCTCTTTTTCTCTCTGCTTTACTTCGATGAGGGAGGACATAGACATGTCCATCCCTCCCTCGTAGAATCGTGTGAAGAATAAAGCTTTGAAGTCTTCAAAGGAAGTAATGCAGTTGTCCGCCAGACTACGGTACCACTGATAGGCTACTCCCGAGAGACAGCCCTTGAACACCTGGGTGAGGAGGGCGTCATTCCCTTGTAATAACACCGTCATCATACTGAAGTAGTTCATGTACTGACTCGGTGACGTTTTTACTTCGAACAAAGCCATAGCCTGTGGTTTGTATCTCGGAGGGAAAGGAACCTCTTCCCAGATAGCCGGGTAAGGCTGGTTGATTCCCAGTTTCTTGAGCTGATCTTTGTGCTTCAAGGCATCAAACTGGGTTTTCAACTCCCGTACTGCTTGCATCAGATTTTCAGCCGGTAGCGAGATCACGGAGTGGTGCGGAGTCGGTTGTATTGCGACCCCAACAGGAGGTAACACATTCTCCGACTGAGGAAGAAGAGGACCTGCTGACTCATGTTCTAGAGCAGGCTCTTGGATCGTGTTGGATGGTGGTAAGTCCACCCCCACACGTATCTGAGTTGGAGGGACCGATGTTTGAGCCATAGCAGCTGCGTGTTGGGTCAGCATCATCTGGTGCATGTTCTCCATCATGGATTGCATCTGCTTCAGAGATGTCTCCAGTACAGAGATGCGTTGTTCCGCGCTCCCTGATGGCGAAGCTTCCTCGCGTTCATCTCCAATGGCATAAACTCCCATCTCCCTGGGTGTCATTGAAGGATTAGTATAGGTCGCTATAGAAGTTGACTCTATACTTTCAGCATCTGATTCGGGAGACTAGCGACCCCCAGCGTCAAAATCAGAAGAGTACGAAGCCAGTTGTCGTGACCTCGAACGAGTGTTTTGGAACACCCCAGCTTCGGTGTTCCTAAGGAGCTCGTTAAATCTCCTTCGGCTCGGAGTTCTAGAGGGACGGCTCGAGCTTGACCTTCCTCTGGGTATGTGTGAAGCCATGTTCACTGATGCATGTGCGGGCTCTTCTTCCTGGAAAGACAGAGAGTAGCTCAACCGGTCGAAAACCGACCGTTTTGCTTCAGAACAGCAACAATTAACTACAATTCTATGATTATTACAATAGTGCTCGCTTGGAGGTGTAATAGACATGCCGGAAGATCCCCTCTCCTTGCGCTTCTGGATCAAATACTCGCGCAGGTCAGGAGCAGTTACAGAAGAAGGAGATGGCCTGTTCCTTCTGTCCACCTCAGTGGGCATGCGGATGTTGGGAACCATAAACCTCCCTGTGCCACTCGTATACAACAGGTTGGCCATCTGGGCAGCGGATAATCCCCGAGGAGTGCGTCTTTCCGCATGTCGAGCCTTCTTTACGCTGAGGGATTCCACCTGGCGTAATTTGGAGCTCTGCTCGGGTTGGCGTAAAGCAGAGGAGGTCCTCAGTCGGTCATCTGCTTGCTGCGTAACCCGGAGGGCGGGCAGATTTTTCCCTTGCTGGCGTAGAGACCGAGAAGTTGAGCAGTCCGCCATTTGCTTTCCCTTGCGTAGGTTCAAGGGATCATCTGCTTTTCTGCGGAAGGCAGATGCATTTTTACGCGCGGAGCACGTTTGGAACTTCTGATTTGACGCTGAGGCATTGTCAGAAATTCTGTCTGCCACGTCATCGATGGGAGACTGAATTTTACGCGCAAGGCACGATGTATTCTTCTGGGTTGGCACTAAGGCATTGCCAGAAGTTTTGTCGATTCCGCCAGTGGCGGGAGACTGAATTTTACGCGCAAGGTGCGATATATACTTCTGGGTTGGCACTAAGGCATTGCCAGAAGTTTTGTCGATTCTGCCAGTGGCGGGAGACTGAATTTTATGCGCAAGGCGCGATGTATACTTCTGGGTTGGCACTAAGGCATTGCCAGAAGTTTTGTCGATTCTGCCAGTGGCGGGAGACTGAATTTTACGCACAAGGCGCGGAGGGAGCGATGCTACAACCTCGTTGCTCGAAGAGATCGGAGAGTCGACAGGAATGGTAGAGGATGTCTTGGGCATCCAGACCTTGCGCAGCTTCCTGTTGTCTTGGACTGAGAGAGAGTGAGAGCTACCCCCTGTTCGAAGCATATCTTCGTAGGCAGACTGGTCAAACTGGACGACCAGTGTCTTCTTTACGGATCCCACGGATACCGCATCGTGTTGAGCAATTGCTTCCTCATCAGAAGAGAAAGATGTCCCCAGCAGAGTCGCCATCTTGTTTGTGGTGATAAACGAAAGAATGATATATAAGACGAGGTTTATACGAAACCCGTTTCTTTGGTTTACAAACAGAAAGTACAATTAATCCTATACGAGGATATCTAGTACAATTTTTTAATCTGGGTAAATATTGCTATAGGAGTCTGATCTGCAGTCGATCACTTTTTCCCTTGGACCACACGATGATGAAGAAGTGCCGTGGAAGACGGGAAGCAGCTTCGAAGGTTGCAGGAGAGGGTGGATGCACGATGCCAAAGTCGTCGATCGCTACTCTTTGCCTGAGCTCTGGATTTTTCTCTCTCAAAGATTCTTTGACTTCTCTTCAATCTCCAATTTTTCGACCTCCAAGTCTTCGACCTTCTCCCCTCTCCTCTGACCTCTGTCGATAGAGGTCTCTATTTATAGAGTTTTAGTGACAGTGACCACCCAGCCGGCTTAGAAGCCGAGCCGTGGGAAGTATGGCACCTCTTTACGCGATGGTTATAATAACCGTTGCCTGCGTATAAATGATCTCCTGAATGAGCGTGTGACGCATGTCAATTAAGAGACAACGCGTATAACTGCTGCGAAGATCACGGCGTAGAAGCCACGTAGGTAGATATCCCTTGCGTAGAAGAGGTTGGCATAGAAGCCAATATCCTGTCACTATGGCGTAGAAACCAAAGAGTTATCAAACCGGCATAGAAGCCGAATAGGCGTAGAAGCCGAGTGGGCATAGAAGCCGAGTGGGCGTAGAAGCCGAGTGGGCACAGAAGCCGAGGGGGCGTAGAAGCCGAGTGGGCACAAAAGCCGAGGGGGCAAGGAAGCCTGATGGCGTATCGTGCCAAAGTGACGATTACGGCTCTTGGGGATATAATCAAATCTCTTGCATTAAATGCAGAGATCTGCCATCATCCCGCGCATTAAATGCAGAGGCGTGTCTTGAAGGTTTGTCATTATTCTGCGCATTAAACGCAGAGACGTGCCTCGAGCCTGCCACCACTCTGCACACTAAATACAGAGACGTGCCTCGAGCCCTGTACGAAGAGCAGCTTTTGACGTGGCAGTCTGTTTGTCTTCTGCGGAGCGTAAGCGGCTCACAACTGCCTGTGTAAAACTAGGCAGCGTATTCCTTCGTTTGCGTAAAAGCAGTTTACGCCGAGGAGATGTCACTAAACGACGGTTCAGTAACATTTAATCAAATCCCTTGCATTAAATACAGAGATCCTCCATCATCCTGCGCATTAAATACAGAGGCGTGCTTTCGAGGGTCTGCCATTATTCCAGCCATCGTCTGGGTAGCCGTACAGTACTTTTTGTCAGGTGTCAGACGTCAGGTTCACTGCATGATTTGACAGGTTCATTTCGGGGAATACGAAGCGTTCCTCGTACACTTCAATGCTGCATTAAGAGCGGATGAGTTTTACGCCATAAAGGCGATATAGCACCCTCTTTACGCTGAAGTGGTCTTGGACGTACTGCACTTTACGCGGATAGTCCTTGAGCTTATATCTCACGCTGTATTTTAGCGGAAAAAACCTCTGTTTGTACGCCGATGGCTCCGAAGTCAAGTCTTACGCTGCTCGGTACCAACATGCTGCGTATAGCTTTTCAGCGTATTTTTCATGCTTCTACAGCGTAAAGGCAATTATCTCAAGGAAATGTCACTAAACGACGGTTTGGGTCTCTGTGCCGAATCATCATTACAGCCGTCGTCTGGATAATTGTGCAGTACTCTTTGTCAGGAGTCAGGTTCACTGCATGATCTGACAGGTTCATTCGAGGAATACGAAGGGTTTCTCGTACAACTTCCCACAACATTAAAAGCGAGCAGGTTTTACGCCAAAGTGGCGATATAACAATATTTTTACGCTGAAGCAGTCTGAAATACTGCATTACACGGATTGTTTTGGAGCTTGTATTTTACGTTGTATTAGCGATGATGCCCTGTCGTACGCCGATGGCTCTGAAGTCATGTTTTACGCCGCCCAGCACTGCGTATAACTCTACAGCATATTTTTCATGCTTCTACACTTGTGAGACCTATTTTTTGGGTTTAGAATAATTATTATATTTTATTATAGTTAGTTGGAGAGATTGGGAGTTAGTTTGAGTGCTTTTGGAACCCCAAACCCAAAACCCAAGTTGGGGAAG
>JAYESA010000013.1:45459227-45748386 GCA_036927795.1 Iris macrosiphon
TAGGGGCACCCTAGTTTGACCTAGAGTTGATCGTAGTTGACCCGATTGACCGTCAAAGTAAACTTTTGACCTAGATTTGACCTAGGGTTGACTTTTTGGACCCAGAGTTGACTTTTGACCCAGATTTTACCGGTTTGACCCGTTTGACCTAGAACGACCCTAGAAGCCTATTTTTTAGTTATTTTATATTTGTTTAACTCGTTAGAAACCTGTTTAACCTTGCTTTTCGTAATAGGTCCTTGCGATACCAGTTCGGATCGCCAGTTGCTCAGGACGTCAGGCGAGTACATTCTCTGATAGTTTTTATTATCTGATGATTATTATGATTCAGCTTCTAGTATAGTATCATCTGATTTTCTGGCACGACACGGACTGGTATTTCTGGATTCATTTACTTGCGACACGTATATTTTATGTTTCAGGCCTCTATTCTGGAATCACCTACAGGCATCACTACAGGCATCACTCATGTTTCAGGCTGGACTCATACTTGATTTACGTGTCGGATCTTGGATTCACTTGTACTAGTCGGGGCGGGAAAATACTCGAGTAGACATGTAAACATTCCCAACTGGAATCACTGGAATCACCCCCTCTGGTCTAATCTGGAATGATAGCAGCCGCACACCCAGTGTGCGGTGAGGCATACTTACCCCTAACTGTTTACATGTCGAAACAGGTATTTCAAAGACACGAGTTCATTCTTTCTAGTCTAGACTCTCTTGCATTTCTTGCTGGTCTCACTTATAGTTTCTGGACTTGACTCATTACATGTATTTCATGCTGGACTCACTACATGTTCTTGTGCACGCACTTGATCTTAGTTTAGATTTCTTGCATCTTACAGTCATTACTATCTTGCTTCTGATATTCATGCATCTTTACCTTTATGTACCAGTGATATATATATATATATTTCTTGTTCATACTTTATTTCCATCACCTTGCTACTTGCTATAACTGTTATATAGATTTTATCATTTAACTGGAACTGCTGTTAGAGATGTACTTGCTCCAGTCCTGACTGGACATATTTTTTTTCAAAGGATCCGGAGGATTGGTGTCCGACGTTTTATGGACCTCAGCCTTTTGATGGTGCAGACAGGGACCCCCTAGTTTAGGAGTGATTTCCGGGTTGGTAGCCGGGATCACTAGGACCCCTGTTGTTATTTTTATTAGCCTTTGGTACCGGATTTGTCTCCGGTTTTGGATTGAGACCTTGTATTGTATATGATTTTGGATATTGTTGTATTATTATTATTGTTGTGGTTGTTTCAGTAGCAGTTGTTTAGACTTTATAGTTGTTAGTCTTCTGTTTTATCTTATCGTGCTTAGATTCGTGATTGAGTACTTGAGATTATCGTTATGATATTGCTCCTCCGTTTGGAGTTGAGATGTTGACAGGTACCTATATTGATTGCGTGAGATTGTTAGCTAGATAGTAGACCTAGACAGCGTTCTACCGCCGATGCTGCGGCGTAGGCTGGACGTACCTACGACTCATGCACGATTTTCCGGGTGCGGATCGTGACATACACATATATAATATATATATAATTTAATATTATAATTGCATGCATATTATTATATATACATATTCGTTATGTTACGCATGCATTACACATGTACAAGTTCCTTACAACTTAGTGGTCAATTGTCCATAGTCTAAGACCCTAATATACATGCTTTAATATATATAAAATCTGAATTAACAATCAATAATTTCTAAATTTAATAATAAAATTTAAATTTAAATTCTTTAAAATACAACAACTCACATTGCAGGCTACAACTTAACAAAATCTATGAATGTGCTTGCATTATCAACTAGTAGGTTGCATGAGTTATATACAAAAAATGTGGAGGTTCTTGATCATGCATGGATGGGTTCTTGGTTCTCTAACATATACAAACATACATGAAGGAAGGAGTGTTTGATCAACTTACTAAGTCTTGATGCCTACGGGGTTCGGTTGAAGTCCGACTACTTTTCGACTTCACGAAGGAGTTACTCCGCCTTTAGGTCAACTCGTAGTCAATGGAGAGCGAACATGGCGTGGTAGAGAGGGGTGCACGGCTGCCAGGGGAGGCTGTCGCTACTGTGGGCCGTGGGTTATGGGAGGAGGTCGGTGGTGGTGGTGTAGTCGGTGTTGTTGTTGTTGTTGGGTGTGGTGTTGTTGTCGGGTGTGGTGGGATGAGAGATGGAGATGTGGGAAAGAAGATGGGAAGAAGATGGGAAGAACACGTGAATATGAGGGAGGGGGTACGCTGCTAGTTGCATGGGTTGGGTTTCCTAGGTTTGTAAATAGGTATATATATAGGAAGGGTGCGGATAAATAGATTGATATATGAGTTTACTTGAAAATCCAATAATTAATAGGAGATGGAGGTTTATAGAACTTGTTTAACCGGTAGGAAGCCTCCTTGGGCTGCGGGCTGGTCCCCCCTCTCCCATGTGGTGTACATGAGGTACAATATAATTAAAATGGTCCATTGGAACATGCCAAAATAGGTAATTGCTGAATTTAAATTAAAAGAGAGTAAGATATGGGATTTGGTGTGGAAAAAAATAGTGTTTGGTGTGTAAAAATATGGAGGATGGGTGTGTGGTGTTGTGCATGGGCTAGACCAATTGGTTTGCTGGTTCAAGTTGGGGTTCGGTCTCGGTTTGGTTTAATTATTCAAGAAAGGTTGGCTTTTAACTAAATAACTACGCGAGGTGTTTAATATTATTTTTGGAGCCTGTAGAAACTCGAATAAATGTAACACCGAAGTCATGCACTTAGTAGGCCATGTTTGGCTAGGGGTTATATAAATCAGTTTCGGAATTTGAGGTCACGTTGCCCATCTAAATTGATTGCAACAGAAAAATAGGATTCTAAAAACCATTAATTGTTTTGTAATACACTAACAAAATTCTAATATTTTTTAAATAAATAAAATATACCAATTTTACTGTAATAACCTTTGTTGAATTTAAGGGGGGTTACAGTGCTGGTGGCTGATTCATATGCGGCGGCTCTGCATGTTCATGCTCCTCCTGATCAGAACCTGAAAAACCTGTAATTTCTTCTTCTTCCTGCACACCTTGAGAATCATTATTTTCTGGCATAAGAGAAGGAATAACAATAGGCGTAGAGATTGGATCTGGGACAATGTGAGTATTTTGTGGCTCTTCTTCTTTTTCAAAATCAACAAGTGTTTTATCTTCACAAAATACAACATCCCTGCTATTTACAATTTTCTTATTTATAGGATCCCACAACCTATATCCAAATTCATCATTTCCATATCCTAAGAAGATGCACTGGATGGCTTTGTCATCAAGTTTGTTCATTTCTCCTTAGGTACATGCACAAATGCCTTGCATCCGAATACACGCAAGTGGAAATAGGAAACATCCTTTCCACTCTAAACCCTTTCAGGAATATCTTCATCCAAAGGAACTGAGGGGGACAAGTTTATCAAGTAGCAAATTGTTCACACTCCCTCTCCCCAAAATATTTTTGGTAATTTGGCTAAGGATAGTATACTTCTTATCATTTTCACAATTGTGCGGTTCATTCTTTCTGCAACCCCATTATGTTGTGGTGTGTGTGGAACAGTCTTTTTGTGTCTAATGACATATTTAGAACAATAATCTTCAAACATCCTTGAAGTATACTCACCACCACTATAGGTGTGAATACACTTCAAGAGCTTTTCGGTTTCTCTTTTTACTTTGGTATGGAAGTCCATGAAAACTTTAAAGTCTTGATCTTTGGCTTTTATGACATACACCCACACCTTTCAAGATGCATCATCTATGAAGGTCACAAAGTAGGATGCACCACTAAAGGTTTTTACATTTATGGGTCCGCACATATCCGAATAAACTAAGTCTAATATGTTGGGTTTTTTTTTGTTATAATTTTTAACAAAAGCTACCCGGTGTTGTTTTTTAATTAAGCAATGATCACAGTGGGATAGTACAGTACCTTGCATAGATTGAAGTAGTTGTCGCCTTGGGAGAGTTTGTAGTCCTTTCTCGCTCATGTGTCCAACCCGCTTGTGCCATAAATCCATAGAGGTACCTTCCACTGTTCCAAGTTCATCATTCTCTAAGTGGAACTGAGTCTTGTAGAGAGTACAACACTTCTTTCCTCTCGCCAGTACAAGTGATCATTTGGTAAGCTTCCAACATCCTTTACCAAAGCTGCTTGTGTATCCTTCTTCATCAAGCTTGCTGGTGGAGAGAATATTGAGACGAAGATCGGGCACAAATCTAACATCTTTTAGAACCATCTTTGTTCCAAGGTTAGTGGTAACACAGATATTTCTAATGCTAAGAATTTGAGAAGAGTTTTTATTACCCATTTTTACCATTCCAAGGTTACCTTCACGAAGCGAAGTGAAGTAGTCCTTCCGGGGAGTAGCATGGTAGGAGGCACCAGAATCAATCACCCATTCTGAGTCTTGGCAAATGAGATTTGCACAATCTTCTTCACATAACGAGAAAAGCACAATTTCATTATCAGTGACAACTGCTGCACTTTCATTCTTTTCTTGCTTCTCATTGGTCCTTCCTTTCTTTTGTTCTCGCTTGATCTTGCGGCATTTCTATTTTATGTGTCCACTCTTCCTGCAGTGATAACAACTAATGTCCTTCCTATCCTTTGATTTTTCTCTCGACTTTTCTCGGTTCTGAGGCTGTCGGCTTTTGCTCCTCCCCTATTCTAGGTGACTAGGGCATGAGAATGGGAGGATCCAGATGACTTTCTTCTGATTTCTTCATTCAAGAGTGTAACGCCCCGTTCGTCCCGTTCCCCCTATTCGGGGAGCGCGGCTAAGATATGCTTGGTACCGTTCGGTCGGGACAGATTGAATCAAGATCCTTTCCTCGTTATGGATTGGCTTCTTCGGAATCAGGTCCCATAATCAATGGATCGTGCCTCAAGGAAGGACTCGGCGGCAGAGTAGAGAGAGGCCTTTCCGTTGTGTTGGTTTTCCTTGCCCGTTTTCGATTGCCGTTTGGTTGCGTTCTTGTTGGTTTTAGGACTTGCGTTTTCTTGAACGGTTTCGATGGACTTCATTGTTTTCGTTCTTAGGACTTCGCATTTCGTATCAAACACTTGGGGGGCGGAGGAAAGAGGTATTGATCATCCGTTGGTGCGTGCAGGTGATCGTGTAGACGACGCGCGAGCGGAGTCTAAGAGATCTCTCCTTCTTCTTCCTATTCAACCAACTTGTGAGTGGCTCTATTTCGATAAGCACCTTCTTTCCAAGGGCTCCGTTCTTAATAAAATTGACTCAGTTGTGCATTCAATCAAACGACACCACTTAAGTAATAAGTTGGATAACAAGATAAGATAAGAAGTAGGCTTGGAACACCCATTGTTTGTCATACAAAACCTTGCATAAATTCATTGATGCATGCATGTTCGTTGGGTGTTTAATGGGTTGGTATTTATTGATAGTTCAAAGTGTTCTTCTATAAGTTCAAGGTGTTCTTCTATAAACTGCTGCATGTTATTTCATATAACTTGTTGGTTGATTGTGATAGTACAGTAAAGCAGTTTCGTACATGATGTTCTTTAAATCGCTAGTATGTAAATCTATGAAGTTCGGTTCATAGAAATGGTCATGGGAATTCTTGTGCACAAGGGATCCAGGTTCCTGCGAACGGTTACCGGGGCACCGGGCCGTTTCGACCCGGGCGGAATCTACTTTCTTAGTCGTGCTAAAAAGAGTTAGCACAGGGAGCGGGGAATTGTAGCGGGGCTAGCTACCCGCGCTGCAAGCGTCGCCGCCAGCCCAGACTAAACCCATGATGGCTCCTAAACAACAAAGAAAGATGTTGTGTATATTTAAACTGTGCAGACTAACTATATCTTCGTGACAGGGAAGGCTATGGTAAGTTGTACAGGTGGTTCAGACGGTACAGGTAAAGTCACCGAACGGTGGCATGTGGAGTTATGTTATTTTGTTCTTGCATATCTGCTAAATAAAATCTGATCTAAGCAAGAATAGAAAGTCACATAAACACATAAATGTTGCATGTTCATTTAAAACTCATCTAAAGAGCTTGGTAAAGTTGAGCAGCTAGCCTTCACCAGTACTTTTCGAAGTACTGACCCTCGTTGTAGCAGGTTCCCCGGCGCAAGGCAACGCGGCGAGGAGCTGAAAATCTCTCCAAACTTCTGGGATTCTTGGCGGTTCGTGGCCAAGACTTTTGGAGGCTCAAGCTAGAAGCCTTCCTCTCTCTCTCCTGTTGCTGAATAACGCTAAGGCGATGGTGCTTACTCGCACCCAAGGTGTTTTGTGTTTTGAAACTATGTAAAGGGATATAATGTATGGATCGGCTATCTCATTTTGCGTCCAAGTTTGTAAGCCCGTGGGGCATTTTATACTTTTGAGTCAAGCAATGTAACAAGATGTTCATTATAAATAAAAGAGAAACTTTTCTATGCCTCAACCTTGTGTCATCTTATTTGTCTACTCTGTTGCATTGATCTAAAGAATATCCTTATGCCTAAGGCCTCGTGCACGCGCGCCCTACGCGTGCACGGCATCGCGCCCCTGGGACAATTATCGATTAGGCAAAATCGGGGCATGACATATTGGTATCAGAGCATGCTTCAGATCCTTTGATCTCACAAAGAAAGTTTCTAAGGAGGACTTTGTCCCTCCCGAGTAGACCCTTGAATTCGCTTGGCCAAAATGAGATGCGTTCCATACAATAAGTCTAAATATTTTTGAAAAAAGTGCGTGGGAATTATACGATTGCTTGGACGGGATTATGATGTGAGGGCTTTTGTCCCAACTCATAGAGGATGTTGGGAGAGGAGACTCGTGTTATAATCGGCAAGTTATATGTCTATATGAAAACACCAAACGAGTAGAGTGCGAGATAAGAATATCGTTCAGACAGTGGTCTATGCACATGGCCTTTTGGCCAATTTGTGTTAAGTATCGTGCACCAAGACCATTGGTGCTAGTGAGTTGCAGCGAGATTTGGGTATTGTTGGGAAAGAATAAAGTTGACTTGGAGGGAAATCGATAGAGACGTTATCGGAGTGCCGCTAAGGCGAGTAATGGGAATCGTGTAGGGAATTTTCAGAAATAGTTTGGACGGTTATTCATAGCGATAAGTTATGATTTGAAGCATAGTCTGGATAGAGGACTATGAATACAGGTGTGTACAAGTCTAAGATCGCTAAGGCGATAAATAGGGACTGTGTTGGAGTTCTAAGGAACGAATTGGGCATACGAGTGAAGGATGAGAACGCGAATCAGGAGTTATTAGGACGACTCAATTCCTGAGTAGTGTATGCGATAAGTCCCCTGTTCGATTATGCAATTTGTGGATATAATGAGTTGTAAAGATTCAGGGAGTATAACTCGAACCCTGAGTGGTGTATTTGTTGGCTTAGAAATGCTTGAACGAAGTCGTGGATTCGGAGAGTTAAGCGAGTCTAGCGACAAGCGACGAGATTGGGTAAAGCCTTAGTACAAATAAACAGTGCCTAGCAAGTAAACGAACTCGGAGAAAGCATGCAATGTTTAGTTCGAACGAGTTACAATGAGTTGAATAAGGGATAAGGCTTACATCGAATAGAAATTCAGGGCAATTGGAATCGATATCATGGTCGGAAAAGACTTAGAGGATTGTACGAGCGAGTTTGAGTTGAAACAAGCGAATTAAAAAACTTGAGTCGAGATTGAATAATCTGAGATGCGATCGAAGTAAGTGCAATTAGAAATAATGGAGTGAACGAATGATAGCGTGCATGGAAAATTTGGATTTGAGTAGGATATCGCTCGATAGAATTCGGTTTGAGTATGAATGCGATGATTTCAAATTTTGGGAGATTTAGACCATAACAATGGTTGGAAAATAGTATGGATTGATGCAAGTTAGTAAAAAGTATGATTTTGATGGATTGAGTTAAGCGGTAATAGATTTGGCTTGGAGTTTGGAAGAACGATCTTGAAATCAAGTTCAGAAAGATAACATTCGAAATCTGTCCCAGCGAGAACGATTATCCTGCGGGAGCGCCGGCGTGGTGATTTCACGTACGGTGGGGATAAGCGAACTCAAGAGAACAGGTTCGGTGATTATTCCAAACGAACTCGATAAATGGATACGTGTCAAATGGGATAGACTTTGAGTTTGGGATTTGAACTTAGTTGTTTGAGGAATGCTAAGAGTAGACTAAGAAATGTTCAAATGGTAATATTGAAGTTGGATGTTTTGGCTTGGTGAACTTAGATGGCAGTAAGAACGGTTGTTAGAAGAATATGGCTTGGTGGATCAATGTAAGACTGGGGATAGAACAAGAATTCGACGATGAGTTGTCTGTTCGTTCGGGGATAACCATAACGATTGACCTTCTTGTCTTGTGCGAGTATAACTTCTTATTCGCACATGCGTCACGTTCGGATTAGGACGATCATTCCGCGGGAGCGTTGGCGTGGTGATATCACGTCCGACGAGGATGATTGAACTAGCGGGAGACCGGAATGTGACAATTGAGGGATCATTCTGACTTGTGGTTTAATACGATAAGACAAGTTTCAGGATAAAATGAGTCTAAGGATTTTCTTGAGGAGTTAGTCTAGAAACGTGAAGTAAGAGATGTTGGATGTTTTCATGAACGAATACGTAGATAGTGCTGGACGACTTAAGAGTTCATGATATACATCGATGGTTTATAATGGAATTGTGGCTTAGTGACACAAGCGTAGAAATGATGGATTGGTGAATCCTATTAAACGTGATGAAAAAGATAGTATGTGCGAATCGATAGGTTAGCCCTGAAACATGGGCGTATCATGGGTTTAGTTGGACGAGCATGTTGGTGTGATAGGATGAATTATGCTCGATGTTTAGAAATCTGAGTGAAACGAGCTTGGGTAGAATACCCGTGTAAAGGAACAATGGTTTGACCTTAGGGTGTTTGGGGCGAGCGTTGTGCAACGCGGTTGCGTGATGAGTCGCAAACTTGAGTTGTACCTATGACTGTGTGTGCTGGCCTAGTGACTAGGCAGACGACCCTATGCCTTGAGTTAAACTGGAGTGGCTGACTTCAAAGTATCGTTCGGGAAGAATGATAGAACTGGGGCAACAAGACTTAGAGTTAGAATTTGGAATTGGGAATATACACTAGCAACGTTCGCGTTGAAACAAACGTAATGCAAGATAGGACTCGGGTGATAATTGATTTGGTTGGATAGGTTACGCGACGGTAAAGGATAAGACGATAGCTGGATCGAACAAGAGTTCGGTCATTCATATAGCAGGACGATCCGCGTTTCGAAAGATTTTCACGAGTAGCTTGTCAGACTTAGCTGTCACTGAGCTTGGTTGAAATACACATATTTGGGGGACGCCTTGAATATGGGTACGATCCAGACTTAGCGATATGCATAACTCGGATGCAGCTGCAAAGGAAAATGTTCGGATTCGCATGGATGAGTATGGCAACTGAAATGATTTAGCCTCAACCTAAATTTTTATAGAGGAAAGATTGTATCGTTCCTCGTGCTACCGGGATAGTTCTGCGCTAAGGCGCAGTACGAGACTGAGTTTGGGGATGCAATAGTTGAACGAATAGATCATTCGGATAAAATGATTAAGCACTCGGGCGAACGGAACGAGTAAAAACGAATAGGAAGTTAAGTTCGATTGAGCCAAAGGTGCGAAGGACTTGAGCGTACCCCAGGTAGGTAATTTAGCTCTGCGCTAAGGCGCAATATAGACTGAGTCAGAAAACGTTGGTGATTGGGTGCGAATTTATTTAGTGAGATTGGACGGTGACTCAGAGAGATTTGATGCAAAAACGAGATTGGAAAATTGTCGAGATTCGAGCTTTTGGGTTAGGCGTAACGACGGGTTTCGATAGGCGACGTCAAGTAATAGGCTCAAATGTGTTGGGTTCCTATGGTGATAACATAACTAGTTGGGCAAGTCCACCCAATTATGAGTCGTAAGTGCCCGTTGAGTTATAGAATACCATGTGCTTGGGTAATACAGCCCTGCGCTAGGTGCAGTAGATTTTGAGACGGACGTGCAACGATCGAGTTGAGTATAACTCGATAGCATTGAACGATAGAGTCGTTCGATGAGAATTGGCCAACATTGGCGTAACGCATGGTGAGAAAATAGAGGATTGTAGTATTGAGACAGTCCTTGAAGGATAAGGCGAGATGCATAGGGTAGTTTAGAAGTTATGCGATAGCACGAGATGCGCTCAGGAAGTCTCGAGGACGGAACTTGTTCTGAGTGGTATATGATGTAACAACCCGCTCCGCTCAACCCGGAGGGCCGATTCAAACGGCACAAGTGTAGCTATTCAACCCGCCTTGCTCAGCGAGATGGCTCGTTCGATGCAAAGGCTTTCATGCTGGGATCTTCAATGGAGTCAGACTTAGGCTATCAGAAGCGCGTCCGGAGTCTAGCTCGACCGATGCGATACATCGCTAAGGTGGGTGACCCCGGTGAACCTGTCTCTACTTAGCTGCATACTAAAAAAATGAATGTTACGTGCTAGCTTACAGGCGATAACCTTTGCATGCTAATAAAAGAGATGAACGCACA
The DNA here is from genome assembly GCA_036927795.1 of Iris macrosiphon. Lineage (NCBI taxonomy): Eukaryota > Viridiplantae > Streptophyta > Magnoliopsida > Asparagales > Iridaceae > Iris > Iris macrosiphon. Next base: position 45,469,807 of record JAYESA010000013.1, read on the forward strand.
TAGGTAAGGGGATAACCCCGCCTTATTATCGTATAGAACATGGAAATCTTACTTGCTAGTTGCGTAGTCGACTTGGGTCAGTTGAATCTGCAAGCGGACTTGTCGTACGCGGCGGAGCCTGTCCAAATTTTGGATCGTAAAAAGAAGCAGTTGCGGAACCGAACCGTCTCGCTAGTGCGCGTATTGTGGCGGAACCACTCGGTCGAGGAGTCGACCTGGGAACTTGAATCAGATATGAGGGAAAAATTTCCCTCATTATTCCTTAGTGGTAGGTTCTATTCTTAAGTTTCGGGACGAAACTTCCTATTAGATGGTTATGATGTAACGCCCCGTTCGTCCCGTTCCCCCTATTCGGGGAGCGCGGCTAAGATATGCTTGGTACCGTTCGGTCGGGACAGATTGAATCAAGATCCTTTCCTCGTTATGGATTGGCTTCTTCGGAATCAGGTCCCATAATCAATGGATCGTGCCTCAAGGAAGGACTCGGCGGCAGAGTAGAGAGAGGCCTTTCCGTTGTGTTGGTTTTCCTTGCCCGTTTTCGATTGCCGTTTGGTTGCGTTCTTGTTGGTTTTAGGACTTGCGTTTTCTTGAACGGTTTCGATGGACTTCATTGTTTTCGTTCTTAGGACTTCGTATTTCATATCAAACACTTGGGGGGCGGAGGAAAGAGGTATTGATCATCCGTTGGTGCGTGCAGGTGATCGTGTAGACGATGCGCGAGTGGAGTCTAAGAGATCTCTCCTTCTTCTTCCTATTCAACCAACTTGTGAGTGGCTCTATTTCGATAAGCACCTTCTTTCCAAGGGCTCCGTTCTTAATAAAATTGACTCAGTTGTGCATTCAATCAAACGACACCACTTAAGTAATAAGTTGGATAACAAGATAAGATAAGAAGTAGGCTTGGAACACCCATTGTTTGTCATACAAAACCTTGCATAAATTCATTGATGCATGCATGTTCGTTGGGTGTTTAATGGGTTGGTATTTATTGATAGTTCAAAGTGTTCTTCTATAAGTTCAAGGTGTTCTTCTATAAACTGCTGCATGTTATTTCATATAACTTGTTGGTTGATTGTGATAGTACAGTAAAGCAGTTTCGTACATGATGTTCTTTAAATCGCTAGTATGTAAATCTATGAAGTTCGGTTCATAGAAATGGTCATGGGAATTCTTGTGCACAAGGGATCCAGGTTCCTGCGAACGGTTACCGGGGCACCGGGCCGTTTCGACCCGGGCGGAATCTACTTTCTTAGTCGTGCTAAAAAGAGTTAGCACAGGGAGCGGGGAATTGTAACGGGGCTAGCTACCCGCGCTGCAAGCGTCGCCGCCAGCCCAGACTAAATCCATGATGGCTCCTAAACAACAAAGAAAGATGTTGTGTATATTTAAACTGTGCAGACTAACTATGTCTTCGTGACAGGGAAGGCTATGGTAAGTTGTACAGGTGGTTCAGACGGTACAGGTAAAGTCACCGAACGGTGGCATGTGGAGTTATGTTATTTTGTTCTTGCATACCTGCTAAATGAAATCTGATCTAAGCAAGAATAGAAAGTCACATAAACACATAAATGTTGCATGTTCATTTAAAACTCATCTAAAGAGCTTGGTAAAGTTGAGCAGCTAGCCTTCACCAGTACTTTTCGAAGTACTGACCCTCGTTGTAGCAGGTTCCCCGGCGCAAGGCAACGCGGCGAGGAGCTGAAAATCTCTCCAAACTTCTGGGATTCTTGGCGGTTCGTGGCCAAGACTTTTGGAGGCTCAAGCTAGAAGCCTTCCTCTCTCTCTCCTGTTGCTGAATAACGCTAAGGCGATGGTGCTTACTCGCACCCAAGGTGTTTTGTGTTTTGAAACTATGTAAAGGGATATAATGTATGGATCGGCTATCTCATTTTGCGTCCAAGTTTGTAAGCCCGTGGGGCATTTTATACTTTTGAGTCAAGCAATGTAACAAGATGTTCATTATAAATAAAAGAGAAACTTTTCTATGCCTCAACCTTGTGTCATCTTATTTGTCTACTCTGTTGCATTGATCTAAAGAATATCCTTATGCCTAAGGCCTCGTGCACGCGCGCCCTACGCGTGCACGGCATCGCGCCCCTGGGACGATTATCGATTAGGCGAAATCGGGACGTGACAAAGAGGCTGCTTGTAACTTGGTTTATGGATACAACTCCGTCAGGTGCGGTGTTGCTAAGAGACCACTAAAGTCTCTCAACTATCAGGTAACGAGCTAAGCAGAAGGAGGGCTTGAAGCTCGTCGTCCAACACCATCTTCATAGTTGCAAGCTGATTAACAATACTTTAAATTTCATTCAGATGTTCAGATATGGAATCACCTTCCTTGAACTTGAGATTGACAAGCTTCCGAATCAAGAAAGCTTTGTTGCCGACGGTCTTTCTCTCGTAGAGATCTTCAAGTTTCTTCTACAAGCTGTTCGCTGAAGTCTCATTCGACACATGATGGAATACAGTGCCATCCATCCATTGTCGAATGGTGCCGATGGTCTTCCGGTCAAGCTTCTTCCATCGTCATGGAATCCGGCTTGGAAGATTTACCTTCAACCGGTGCATAGAGGTCCTTGCAATAGAGAAGGTCCGTCATCTTCGCCTTTCATATCATCCAGTTGCGGCCATTCAAACTGATCATCCGAATGCCACCAATGGGAGTCTCCATCTCAACACAAGAAGATTAGCAACATGTGCTCTGATACCACTGGTGGGAAAAACAAGACATATACCGTCTTTGTGATGAGATAAAATAAAAATGGAAGAGAAGAGAAATTAAGAGAGAGAACACACACAAGATTTACCGAGCTTCAGCTCAATTTGAGCCTACGTCCTCCGTCCGTTCATTCTTCACCGTTTTTACTATAATCAAATGAAAGATTACAAGGGTCTTCTCTCAAGTTGGTACAACTTAACTTGATGATCACTTTCTCTCACAAACTCACTTAAGGTGGATTACAAGTGTGATGATTATAAGTTGTGTATTGTTCTTCTTACTACTTGTTGTGTTCAACCTTTACCATCTTTCCTCTATTTATAGGGAGGATATGCCTCTTGGGTACATCACATTTGTTGCATGGAGAAGTCCAAAGGGAAGATTCGTTCATTCTCCCAAGATTCGTTCATATATCATCAATGTTGCATGCAAGCTGAATACATGCAGAATATGAATAGATAGGCTACTTCAGATAGTCATAATTTCTTCAATGCACCTTCAAATGACCTGGTTCAAAGTCCGGATGAAATAGAAAACTTTTTTCAACAACTTTTTTATTAAAAACCGAGCGAAATAATTATTGCAACAACTTCGAAATAGCCTCACAAAACTGAACGTTGTCACAGAAGCTGCACCCAGAAAAATGGCCAAGTACTTGGCCGAACCCAACCATGGATGGCCGATTTTTATGGATTAAAATTATATTTATTCATCATGGAGATGGTACCAGTTCCCATAAGATACATGGAGGTGGCTCTTTGAAGAGCCTAGATACAGGAGACTATTTCAAGAACAAAGAGTTAGTGGCCAGTGTATGAGCAACACTGTTAGTAAGTCTTGGAGACTATTGCAAGAACAAAGTGTTAGTTGCCAGTGTATGAGAAACACTGTTAGTAAGTCTAGGAGTGAATATAAATGAAAGACTCGCGAATTAATCAGCAGCTGTGCGAGCTTCTTCAGTAATATGTCTAACCCTCCATAGGATGTCCTTGTCCTTGTCCTTGTGTTGGATAGTGTCAATTAGGCTTTTGCAATCGCCCTCAATAATCACTCTTATCCAAATTTTCTCCTCTACATAATTCCAGCGCCAGTTTAAGAGCTATACCTTCTGCCGATAAAGGACATCACCCCGCTCTTGGACAGTGGGGATGGCTGTCATAAATCGCCTTCATGATCACGACAGACAGTAGACACACCCATTCTACCATCTAGGTATGCTCCGTCAGAATTAATTTTATGGAGATTGAATGGGGGAGGAGACCATCCATCTTGCTTGTGGGATTTCAGAGTAGATATAATGGATTGTTTTTGCTTCATGGAGTGATCTACATATGAAATCCGAAGTCTGGATGCATTCTTGATGACTGTGTCTGAAAGGAATGGGGTCTGCTTGACGAGTAGTGCATTTCTAGATTTCCAGATCTCGATGTGGTAGAAGCTGGAGAATATGCTATTCAATTGTCCACTGCTGAGTAGTTGTTGGCATAAGCTATGGATAGTAGTAGACTGCTGGCTGATAATATATATTTGTGAATATCAGGGAATTCTCTCCACACCAAACCAGCAACAGAGCAGTAAAAAAAGAAAAAAGAAAAAAGAAAAAAAAAGAAAAAGAAAGAGGTGGGTCACATTTTCATAGTGTACCTGACACAGTTGGCAGTAAGAATTAGTGGTATGCATCCTCTTATGAATGTTATCTCCAGTTGCAAGCGAATACCTTAAGAATCCTCCAAATGAAGATAATGACTTTCGGGCATATGTGGTTAAGCCTCCACAAAATTTTCCATTCTTTAAACTCATGATTTGGAGCATGGTTCAAGTATCCTGGTTCCCTGTCATGAATGAACCTATAAAACTGAATTAACATCCATGATTTTAGGGGTGAGCATCGGTTAGATTTCGTTCAAAATCGAACTGAATAAGAAAAATCTAATTCGATCGAAAATCGAATAAGCAAAATCGAAACCGAGCTGAATTAGACCATAATCGAACCGAATTAAATCGATTAGGGTTTCGGTTTATTTGATTTTTCAATTTTTTGGTTTATTTGCAATTTTTTTTTGTTAATATATATAGTAAATAAATAAATAAATATATATATATATATATATATATATATATATATATATAGAGAGAGAGAGAGAGAGAGAGAGAGAGAGAGGGAGCGGATCAAAAGATCCAACGCGTCGGATCGGAGGGCCAGCGTGGGGCCCGCGCAGGTCTCCGCTCGATCCAACGGTTGGAAGAGCGGAGCTCCGGAAACGGGACTTCCGATCCCCTCCCATATATATATATATATTCGGTTTTGGATCAAAACAAAAATCGAAATTCAAAACCGAAATCGAAAACGAATAAAAAATTTTAGTATATATTTTTTAAACCTAATCGAATCTCTTATTCGGTTCGACTTTCGGTCCAAAACCGAATAATGTTCACCCCTACAGTATTCTAGTCCGGATGCGAAACCAAACCAGTTTGTCAGGTTTAGTAGAGGAGGAGAGAGAGAGAGAGAGAGAGAGAGAGAGAGAGAGAGGAAGTTGGAGGATAGCAACTGCTTCATCATTAGGGAAGAGGTTTGTAATAAGGTTCTGATTCTAGGTATGATCTGTTGTCATAATCAAATCACGAAACTGATGTACTTGCTTATATGTGGATAGCTGTGTACATCTTGTCTCCACTGCCTACAGACCAGTAAACACTGGTATGGAAATCCCAAACTATTCAACTCTTCTTTTAATATATTTAAACGAATTTTTTTTATACACAGAATTAAAGTTTAAAGAACTTGCACTCAAAGCATAGAGTTTATTAAAATTATACATTAAGACCTAAAACGTCTAATGAAAAACGTTTAAAAAAATGTTATAATACTGGACGTTTATGTTGAGACTAGAATTTAGTCTCTTTGAGTTAGATTGATTAACAACTAATTTATACAATAAAAAATATTCTGTGGTAGGCCTTTTAAAAAAAAATAATCCTACTATTTTTCTTATATTTTTTTAAATTTTTATTTTTCGTGACAGAACGTCAAGCGTATCTTGTGTAAGAAATGTCATGGACGTTTTTTTTTTACATTTTTTTCATTATGGATCAACTCGTTGCTCCGCAAATTCGTCAGTTGGTCCTAAGTAATCGTTGTTCTTCATTGGATTCCGGAGGAATGATTTTGTTAGGAATGAAAAATTGTTGCGATTCTTCTGTCGAGGGTGATTTTGAAAATCTTACCTAAACTATTTTCATAATTTTTTGATTATATATAGGGTCCGGATCGGGAGCTCCGCTTGCGGAGTCCCGCCGAAGTTCCGCGCACCCTCGACCGTTGGATCGAGCTGGAGAGCGCGCGATCCCACGTGGAACCTCCGATTCGATGGCGCAGGAGAGACGAAACTTTGACGATATGGACCCATATATATATATATATATATATATATATATATATATATATATATATATATATATGGGTACATGTGGTCAATTTGTTAAATAATAAAATTTAAGAGATTGAGTGTTTAAATATTGGTATACTCATTTATTTGGATGTTTTCATTAATGTCCAACCAATGAATAATGTCCAAAAAACTTTGTTCTGTTTTTATAATATCAATGTGTGATGTATGCATAATTTAGTTTTTATAATTTGTAATGTATGTACAGTGTATATGAAAATTCCCGATGTTTAAAAACGTGTTAAGGGTTGCAATACACTTTGATATTTGATTTAATTGATTATTACAAATAAAAAAAATCCAAGATTGTATTGGTTGCAATACACTTGCATGCAGCAACAAGCCCTTCGTTGTTCACTACAGTGCACCAAATCATTAATTTGCAGAGGGAAGAAGTCAAGGTGTTTTAAAGTGCGGGTGGTCCGTCCGGGTCCGGCCCGGTCAAAATCGGTCCGGATCGGTCCGGACTCTGGTCAATGGATCGGTCCGCTCCGGCCCACTTCCTCCCACGAGTCTGGATTGGGTTGTAGGATCCGACCGCAGGTCCGGCCCGGCCCGGCCCGTTGTCGGCTCCGTTCGGGCCGAACCGAAATCGGACGACACGGTTTGACCAGTCCGGACCAGTCCGGTTCAGATCCGGTTCGGCTGGATTAATTTTTTTTTAAATATAGCCGTTGGAGGATATTTTTATATTTTTACCAAAATACCCCCGTTTTGGTGGCAATTTTTTGTCCGTTTTAGCGACATTTTGGTCATTTTTAGCAAAATGACCAAAATATCCATTATAACAACTCTTTTTTGAGGGTATTTGGGATCATTTGGACGCAAACAAATTCCTATAAATAGTACATAATTCATGAAAAATAAACACAATAAAATTTTTAATTGTCCCGATGTCCACGGTAGCATTGGAATCTTGTTTTAGTGCAGGTTCAAGAATGCTAAGCAAGAAGAGGAGTCGGTTGCTGCCAGATATTTTGGAAGCTTGTGTCTGCGTTCAAGATTGGACCCGTGCTGAAAAAAGAACTCAAGATTCAAGAGATGAAAGTGTCGATATCTCAGAACTGGATTTTCAATCTCTTACTATGGATGACGCTATTGAAGGAGGAGATGAGCAATAAACTTCGAAGAAAGATGGACAGCGGACGACAATTTTTTTTAAAAAAAACTTGTACATTTTTTTACAAGCTTTATGCAAATAAAATATCATTTACAAGTTTCTAATTTATTTTATTATTTAATGTTATAATACATTAATAATTTTATTTTTATTAATAAAAAAATTCAGTTTTTTTCTTACTTAATGTTGTTAGTTATTTACATTTGACTTCTTTATGTCTATATAAATAATTTCTTTAAATTTTAAGTTATAAATTTATATTTAAATTCAAAAAATAGATTTATACATTTTTTATAAGTTATTCCAAAATAAAAAAAATTCAACTTTTATATATATATATATATATATATATATATATATATATATATATATATATATATATATATATATATTTTAATTTATACTTAAAGTTATATAAATATTGATATAAAGAAATCAAAATAAATTTTCTAACAAATAAATTTATAAATTTAAATTGTACTAAACATATAACTTATAAATTTTAAATAAATTTATACTTAAAATTATACTTAAATTATATAAAAAACTTTCAAACAAATAACTTATAAATTTCAAATTATTCAAAAATAAGTTAGTAACAAAAAATCTATAAATTTTAACTTGAATTTATTTACATATAAGTTATATCATATAGATTATATATATAAAAAAAAAAACGTAAAAAAAAAAAAAAAAAAAAAAAAACCTGGTCGGACCGACCTGACCGTGAATCGGCCCGGACCCAGACCGGTTGGGCCCAGTCCTCCCCTGACAGGATTATGGACCTGCATTGGATCAAAATTATTTCTGACCGGATCGGACCGGACCGACCCGTATTTTCTCTCGGGTTGAGTTCGATCCGAACTGAACCTGATAAACCCGGTTGACTCAGACCACGGCCCGGCCCGGACTGTCCCAATACAGACCATGAGGAAGAAGCCCCCACCACATGATGGGAACGGGGTCCATCCCCATGATGAATAAACATGGATTTGATTCATGTAAATCGGTCACCCATGGTTGAGTTCGGCCAAGTACTTAACCATTTTTCTGGGTGCAGTTTCTGTGACAAGATTCAGTTTTTGGAGGCTATTTCGAAACTGTTGCAATCATTATTTGGCTCGGTCTTCAATACAAAAGTTGTTAAGAAATTTTTTCTCTTTCATCAAGACTTTGAACCAGATCATTTGGAGATGTACTGAAGAAGTAATGACCATCTAAAGTAGTCTATCTATTCATATTCTGCATGCATTCAGTTTGCATATATCATTGATGATAGATGAACGAATCTTGGGAGAAGAAACGAATCTCCCCTTTAGACTTCTCCATGCAACGAATGTGATGTACCCAAGAGACATATCCTCCCTATAAATAGAGAGGAGATGGTGAAGGTTGAACACAACAAGTAACAAGAAGAACAATACACAACTTGTAATTCTCACACTTGTAATCCACCTCAAGTGAGTTTGTGAGAAAAAATGATCCTCAAGTTAAGTTATACCAATTTGAAAGAAGGCCATTGTAATCTTTCATTTGATTATAGTGAAAACGGTGAAGAAGGGACAAACGGAGGACGTAGGTTCAAATTGAGCTGAATCTCGATAAATCTTGTGCATATTTTCTCTTAACTTTTTTTTTTCTTTCATTTTATTACATCTCATTACAAAGACAAAAAATATTTTATTTTTTCCACCACCACAACTACTCGCATGTAGCCTCTCCCTACACTCATCAATGTTTTGTTTTGGAATCCCCTCCCACCTTTTTCTCACTCCTAAGCTAGCTTTGTCCCCCTCATCTCACCAACCCCTGGACTACCCACATTTTTAAGTAGCTCCCAATGCTTGAAGTTTATGGTTAGGGGAGAAAAATCTTGGGGTGAGTTTTTCTTATAGTTATGTATTTTCTTCTTTTTATATTTATGTATATGTTCTTGCATGAATGCATGGTATGATGAGTTTATCATTATGGTAGCATAATTTGAGTTGTATCAAATCATTCTTGCAACATCTGAGAAGCTTCAACAATTTGAGTCATATATTCTGTTTTTGTTTGGATGTACATGACTGATATGATATGAGAAGCTTCCATAGCTCTGAGTCTTGTTCTTCTTTTTTGATATATGTTCGTATTCATAGTTGACATATAGAGAGACTCGGAGAACTATTTCTTGATGTTGATTGTTGTTGGAATTTGAAAAATTGACAAAAAGGCACAAATTTATTATATATGGCAGAAATTGGTGGATTGATTGATATATTCATCTTTGTTTCTATTTATTTGTGTACATTTGTATGTTATATACAAACTTCCATTAGATGAGAAAAAAAATGAGAAAAAATATTTTGTAATTGTCAGATTAATTTCATGACTCTTGGATGACAATATCGCCTTGCTCTTTCTAGGTGGTAGATGGGAAAACTGGAGTCTAATGATTTCTTACACTGATTAATTTATTAATCCATTAGCATTTATGTACTTTACAAGTTTAGTTACTATAATAAAAAATGTGTTGTTATTAACATTTCTAAAATATTATCATTTTTTTTTAATTTTATATTATTTAAATTTTAAATTAATTTTTTATTTATATTTGACATTAATTTGTATATTTATGGAAAAAAAGTGTACGATAACATTTTAGGAGTACCAATAATGTTAATACAAAAACATATTTAAAATTTGAATAATAAAAATTAAAGAGAAGTACATAATGATAATTTATAGAAGAGCCAATAACAACACAAAAAAGAAAAAGAAAAAGAAAAAGAAAGAATCCAATGCTTATATTATGTACATTCTTGAGTTCATTTGTCTGAAAGCTCACTTATACTTTAATGTCTTTATGTTTACAGTGTGAATCTAGGGAAAGGATAATATGGTGGCAGTGTTGTTTATTGGCAATAGGGGCTAGCTCTTATCACATGTCAATGATAGAGCTGCCTATTTTTAATTTGGTATTTGTGTCCTTGATTGAGAAGAAAAAAAATTGACATGAAAAGTATCAAAATTATTTAGTTAGTTAGACTCATTGTGTATCTTGATTCTTCTTTATTTGATGTCATAAAAATAAGTTGTGGATCAGTTCTTTTCATTTTCATACCACCAAATGGAGAAGGAATCAAAGTATGCAGAGTGAGCTATCGGCTCATTGAATAATTTCTCGAAACAAGTAACAAATTTTGAATATTTTCGAGACTTGTTCGGGTCGTAAAATTTTTGTTCTAACTCAAAATTTAAATTTTCAAAGGTAAAAATTATATAAGATCAAATTTCCAACGGCCTAGGGACATTCGATTTCACCAACTTTGATATTAAAGAGATCGATTCCCAGAAATACCGTACAAGAGATTTACGGAAAAAATCGAAACTTGTCTGAAATCCACAAAACTCGAAACTACCAAAATAGAAACTAGGCACGGGTCTCAAGTAGCACATAAACTAAGTCTCATGGTAATCACACCGGCTATCACTTCAGATGCCGAGTTTTCTAACGGGTAAAAACCAGAATTTCTACAGGAAAAGTCAAAACCAAGTCGAAACCATTTTCGAAAATATGCACAAGGTTGAAAATTACTAGAGAAACATATTTAACAAAACAAGTTTCATGAAATTCTAATCACAAAATATCAAGAAAAATGAAAACCGCAATAAAATTATGTTGTTCAGCATTTTGGCAAGATGTACTTGCCTAAAGTCAAGCTCCTAGCATAAACCTTCAACTCCACCAACGAGAGGGGTTCAAAAACCACACTCTAAGGCCTCAAGACCAAGCTTCTAGCTCTCGCAAAAAATGGAGAGGGAAATGAAGAAGTGAAGGAAGAAGGAAAAGAGAGAGAGAAAAAATAATTTTATATATATATAAGACGTGATTTAATCGTGGCCGTCCGATCCGCCACGTCCGCGATCCAAGTCACGAATCAAATCAATCTCATCCATTCAATAAAAAACCAAGAAACCATTGGATAAAAGAAATCATCCAACACTATTCATGAAAATATCTCAAATTATCTCAAAAGTCAAAATTCATCCGCCGGACGGATTTTTCGTCGGTATTCCGCGAAATGCCGACGGTAATCCGGTCAGTAGAAAAGAGTTACAATTTTGAGGGAATTATGAGATTCCACGAAAACCAATATAGCACAGTACAAAGCATAAAATACGTATCCATATACCGATACAGATACTGTGAGATGGGTCTCACAAGTGGTAGGGTAACTCCACCCTATTGAACTCTCCCACCCTTTGTGGAGCTTCACCTTGGAGGCATAACGTTGGATACCGCGGTGGATGCAGCAGCCATCGCGGACAGTAACGCAAGTGGGTGGCCAAAAGCTAGCCGCACGACCGGTTGAATAGGGTTATGACTGATTCTCTCAATTGAGCATGAACCTTCCACGAACACACAGCTGTGTAGCAAGATCATCAAATATGCTGCTAACAGTGCCTTCTCGGATAGCTCATAGGTATTCATGAAGAAGTAGCTCAATTCCTCGCTCTCGGCAGACGGGTCACGAGCGATAGACGCCTCGTGATACTTCTGGATCAAAGCCGCAATAGCTTATTAGGATTGTGGCCCACAGACATAAACTTTGTTCGACTCGGGCTCCTCAAGAAAAAGATAATGTGTCTAGACACTAATATGGAGGATGTCCCCTTCGGACGGCTTCTCCTCCTTATACATTCTCTGACAGATACTATGGTGACATAGTAGCTCCGTGTATACGGCTACGATCTCCGGATCCTCCTTTTTGAGGTGCCCTAGTTTGTCACTCGGGGCGTATTCTTCGTAAGGCACTTTGCCCCAGGGAAGCTTTGATACCGAATGCATCTCATGCAAGACAAGTCCCATATCACCGCCAGACGTGAAGAAAGTCCCCGTATGGCAGTTGTACATCTCCATCATGGCGATAAAGAGGCAACGGTTCGTCTCCAGGCCATAACAGGTGCCCCTCACAGCATAAAAAAGATTGACGTTTTGTAGTTCCCGCTCATAGTACCTCAGTACCCATCGGGTCAACCGACACCACGAGGGACTGTAATAGGCCCAGCCAAGAGTCCTTAATTGACCAGAAGGATAACCCCCTTTTTTGACCACTTGGTGGAGGAACATATCCGCAGCGTAAGCGTCAAGGTTTGGCCTTAAGTCGTCCTAACAACCCCCGGTGCCAACCCGAGAGAAGAGTAGAAAGGTGACTCCTTAAGACAAGAGAAAGTCCTCTTGCTCAGACTTGATCCGTGCCAGATGTTACCAATAAGGGCCTCCCGTTGCTCAGGCGTCAAGTTCCAGTTCATCTTCCTCCGGCTCATTACTACGCAAAAGTCCGATAAAGGCATATGACGCTCGAAAGAGGGCAGTGACATTCTTGCCCCGCAGTGGGTGAATGTCTAGTTCTCCTTGGATTTCCAAAAGTCTGAAACAGAGGTGGTCATCGCGTATCCAAAAAGAAAGTAGGGTTTCTTGAAAGCGTAATCCTGCCTGGCAGCACTTTTTCTGTGTTCATCTAGCTTTAAAGAAAAACTCCCTTTGGCCAACAATCTGGTTTTGCCTCTCGAATGGGAAACCCATATCTAGTTGTACTTTCATAGAGGTGATCAAATCCATAAAGTTCATAATTAACGGGACCCACTCAGTGTTGAGAATCAACTCACCAGAAGTAGTAGTAGGCAAGTTCATTGCAAAAACTTAAAAGAAACATAAATTAGCACATATGCCAAAGCATCGCAATGAAGAGCCATGTGTTTCATCCACACAGGACGCATACTAGTTCTGCATAAAGCAAGGTTATCACCCATGCGACAGATCCACATATTGTACATCACAGGACTGCACATCCATGTGACAGGTCACGTGGGAAGTCGACACATTCAGGCAACGAGACCTGGGAAAAGGCCGTGCAGGTCTCTTCATCCATGCGACGAACCGTACAAGCAATATCTCAGAGTCCTTATTTATCTTCGTCCCTAGAGGAAACCCTACCTTTGATAGGCTTTTGCACATCAGAAGGAATCTTAGGGGAGCCGCCCTCTGCGGAGGGGGTCTTCCCCCTTCCTGTGCCCTTCTTCTTTGGGCCCGAAGCCTCAGTAGTTAGGCCCTTGCTCTTGGAAGCCGTGGAAGAAGAAGAAGCTTGGGAAGTCATGGAAGTCGTCGACGAGAACATAAGAAAATTGCATTAGTGGAGGAAGAAAATCAGAGAAAGAAGCAAATAGTCTCTTTCTTTCCTGACTTCTCCTCTTTTATAGCCCAAACCGCCCCAGTCCACATGGCAACCTAGGATGAGAATGACGCTTGAATTTTTGATCCGCCATCATCCATAAGTGAACCGTCACCTCGGGTTCTATCTCGAGAGAGGTCTTAAAATCCCAAGAAATACACTTAAGGTTCGAGATGAATCCTGCATTAAATGGAGATTTGACAGCCTAGCAAAGACTTGAACATGCGATCCGCCATCCATGCGGCCCAAAGTTATTTCCTTCCTACTTCTTATTCAAAGTATCACAAACTTATCAATTTGAAAACTTTAAAGGAGATCTTGTAGAAGCATAGAAAATCTGGATCCATATGACTAACAACCATGTATGCCACATTCGACTCAAAAAAATTAGACCGCAGGACGACCATGCCGCAGAGAAAAAGCTACATCCATGCGCCCCAAATATTGGCCGCCTAAAGACCTGACACCAAGATTACGTCTTACACCGAATCCTGACAAAAAAAGATTTTCTGAACGCTTCAGGAAATGTGAGCACATTAAACAACAAGAAGCTCTCGTCAGACTAATAATGACTTCTAACAAGCGTGCAACGCCACGTGTACGGGGCCTCATGCGTCCCATACTCTATGCGCTCCATACGACTCTGGCCCTATGTGTTCCAGACTTTATTCGTTCCATACGACTTTGGCCCCCTGCGTTCTAGACTCCATGAGTTCTATGCGACTCTGGCCCTCTACATTTCAGACTCTATGCGTTTCATGCGTCTCTGGCCCCATGCGTTCCAGAATCTATAAGTCACATGCGTCTCAGACCCTTTGCGTCCAACGTGGCAAGGTTCCCTGAGAAAAAAATCTTTCTGTTACGATTCTCTCCATCTGAATGAGGGCCACGTGGCAAGCTGACCAAGTTACTCAAACAGAAGACAAGAACCGTCAGGATCTCCAACAACAACAAAATCCCAATAAAACGTCCACGTGACAGCTTGCCCTGGATTCAACCCATACAATGCACCCACAGTTTTAACCGCATTCTGTTGAAGGAGCGCCCTGCGGCCACCAAACATAGGCATATGCGGCACCTATAACCCTTCAGAATGATGTCTATACATAGGAGCAACTTAGACGTCCCAAGGGCTGGCTTATTTTTCTGCTTCAGGGAGAGACCATACCCTCCCAGAGAGTTATGTACGTGCACATAAGCTCAGGAGAGAGAATAGAAGAGAGCATCCTCTTTATCTTGTCAGACCATCAACGGAGTAAAGGAGCTGCCACAGCGCTCGATCTCCTTCGTCACACTACATAGATTAAATATTTTACTTAGAACTTCTGCTTAGGAATTCTTTCTTTGTTTGTTTGTTATTAAACGAAAGTGTACCTAAACTCACTTGTAATGGAGAAAACTTACTTCATGGTTGTTCAGGCCGCATTGGATCTTCTTATGCGACCTCTAATTCCTTGGTTGTTCGGACCGCATGGACTTTATGTGGCTCCTCTACAACCTTCTTTCACTTTGAGGGTGCATGGGCTCTATGCGGCCTGCATGGCTTTCAGATTTTCCATGCTTCTACAGTATGAATATATAATCTCGACTATAACTGCTAGATCATACAGAGATCGGGTTGCAAAGTCAAGCTATCTCTGTTCCTGATCTCAGTTTCTCCATCTTTTGATCTACCTCGGGACTAACAATCTCAAAGCAAGATTCGAGTAAGATGGAGAAGTACAGTTTAATCCTTCTTGATACAAATTTTCACAAACTTGAGAAGCTTTGACGACCAGCACTTCAATATTTGGATGAAGAAGAAACTCTTTGTCAAATGTTCGATGAGTGTTGGATCAACCTATCCAGAATGGATAATGCACATAACATGATAGAAGCATTGATAGTGCATGGAGATTACAGCTTATGCAATAGAGGACGAGGAGTCTCTCAAGAAGCATCTCAAGTCAGATGAGAAGAAGATCAAGTCATTTATGTGCATGACTCATTGTGTGGTCAGCCTCTGCATACCAAATTTTGTGTGGTAGTATCTACGCATTGCTAATGCACAGTAGTATATGCACATAGTCTCTACTCAGCATGATACGCAGTTGATTATGTCATGGGTTCTGTTCAGATTAGGCGCATGCATTTTTTCGGATTATGCACATAGGATTTAATCAGATTATGCGCATAGGATTTGTTCAGGTCATGAGCATAGGTCTTCTCAGACGATGCGCATAAGTTTTGTTCAGATTGTGCGTATGTGTTTCAGATTGTGCGTATGAGATTATGTGCGTGGGTTATATTCGAATTATGCGCATGGGCTCTACTCAAATAGGCGCATAGGTTCTCTAGGAGTGTAATAGCCCATTATTAAGTCAACTTTATTTAAGCCAAGCTTGATGGTGTTTGTTACAACTGTGGCATGAAGGACCTTTTGAAGGAGGATTGTCGATCCAATTCCAAACCAAAATAGCAAGATAAAGCTTAACTTGGTTGCTTTGATTATTTAACTTGGTTGTTATGGTTGCACATGTTGAGTTATATAGCATGGTTATTGACTGGTGGATGGATACGGATGCATCTGGCTACGGGTGCTCTAAGAAGGAGCTGTTCACCAAAGATGACCCTACATTTAAAGAAGGCCTCGATGGCGAACAAGCCTCAAGAAGAAGATCTAGAGACCGAGATAGTAGCTCTAGACTGACACTGGAGTGCATGTAGCACGTACCAATAATTTCTAAGGACATGATCTTAGGAATTCTGTTTTCTCATGCAGGCTTGAGGATAGACATCCATGCTAGATAGATGATGATGTCATAGCAAGGAACATACTTCGAAAAGAGACTCGAAATTGATTGAGGACCTGAAGCTTAAGCTGAGCATTAGACCGGTCAACAACTCAAGAGACTCAGAATTGATTGAGGATGAGGGCATCGTTCTCTTGAATTTTTATCGTTCTGTAAAGAACATGGAATTGTCAATTAAATGACTACTTCGTATTCTCTCAAATACACTGGAGTTACAGAAGAAAGAACAAGTCGTTGACAAGGATGATGAAATCTATGTTGTGGGTCTTTAAAAATACTTCTGAGGAGAGGTTGCGCTTACGGCTATGTTTATTCTGATAATGTACCATGTGCCACATATGATATTACTCGTCATAAAATCTGATTCAAGGTCAGACCCAACTTGAATATCATTGGAGTGTAGGGTTGCCTGGCGTATATGATGCTTCCGGATATCAAGATTCAGAAGCTAGGGACAAGGACTATGAAAGACCATATTTTTGGGATATGCTGTTGAAAGTAATGCTCGGAGATCCCCTGATATTGGATCAAATCATATCATTAAGTTTCACGACGCAAAATTCTTTGAAGACAAGTTTGCTAGAGACCAGAATATTATTCTCGCGGATGTTCCGGAGAATATTGGTAGCTTCGAAGAAGCAAGTACTTCCAAATAAGATATAGTCAAGGAGAAGGTTATCGTTGAAGAGACAACGCTTGAACCAGTGCTCGCTGAGCACTCAGCAAAGCGAGTGAGGAGGCCGAAGAACATCAGAGATAAATTTATCACCTATCATGTGGAAGCTGAGCCGCTTACCTATGATGAGGCGATAAAGACCAGAGACGCGATCGTCTGGGCGGAGGCAGCCCATGACAAGATTGACTCCATAATATCCTATTATGCTTGGGTGTTGGTTAATCTGCCTAAAGAAGATAAACCTATTATATACAAATGGATCTTCAATAAGAAGATAAGGATCGATGGAACGGTTGATAAGTTCAAGGCTAGGTTGGTACACAAGGGGTTTTTTCAGAAGTAGGAGATCGACTAATGTGACACATTTTCCTGAGTGGCAAGGATGTCAACTATCAGGATGTCGATTATCGTGGATGTTATTCATAAGCTGATTATTCATCAGATGGATGTCAAGACAGCTTTTTTGAATAGAGAATTGACAGAAGAGATATACACGCAACAGCCATAATGATTTATCATTCAAGGTCTTGAAGACAAAGTCTGCAGATTGGTAAAATCTATATACGGCTTGAAGCAAGCTCCTAAGATGTTGCATGAGAAGTTTGATAGAGTCATCAGGTCAAATGGCTACAAGGTCAACGAGATGGACAAGTGTGTGTACACTAAGTTCGTTGATGATAGAGGAGTCATCGTTTGTCTCTATGTGGACGACATGCTAAACATGGACATGTATATAGATTGTGTCACTAGAACAAAGATATTCCTCTTGTTAAATTTTAGTATAAAGTACATGGGAGATACATATGTCATCCTGGGGATTAAGATAATCCGAACGAAAGCTGGGCTCATTCTGTCATAAGCTCACTATGTGGAAAAGATGCACACATGCTATGGATCAATACTCCTTACATGTGTGACTAGAAGATAGCTAAAGTACTCTAGTGTCATCGAAAGCTTGTTGTATGTAACGAGTACAACCAGATCTGATAGCTTTTGCCGTGGGGATGCTGAGCCGATTCACGAGTAATCCAGTTACTAAGCACTGAAAAGTCGTAAAGAGAATCATGAGATATCTCAAGAGGACTCAGTTGATTGCTCTGCACTACAGCAGGTTCCCGACAGTAGTGGAAGACTTTAGTAATGCCAGTCAGTTCTCAGAAGAGAAGATCGAAAGGTTCACAGAAGGATTTTTTTTTCATGGGTGGTGCTGTTATATCGTAGAAGTTGAAGAAGCAGACTTTGCTCTCTCACTCATATATGGAGTATGAGTTCTATGCAGTATAAGTTACAATAGAAGAAGAAAAATGGATTCGAGAGCTCATATATGATCGTTATTGGTGCATAGATTCCAGCGATACCGATGTAAACAACCAGGTGGTTGCAGCAGTGGCATCGAATGATCTCTTCAATGATAAGAAGAGGATTATGCGACTACGGCACTTGGAACTGAATAAGTGCAGTAAGTATGGAATCATTATAGCATTTGATCTTCAGATCCAGGAGAATCTGGCGGATCCATTCATAAAATATGTTAAGCACCAGCTGGTCGAGGATACAGCAAGAAAAATGAGCTTGTAGGACCTCTGATATTGTATTTTTGTAATCCTACCATAAAGCCTTATGCTATTAGTTCAAAGAGAAATCTACTAGGCATCTAGATTTTGTTTCAAGGGAAGACCAATGACTAGGAAAATATCAGGGACAGTGGATAATACTTTGAGACATTGAGGGGATACGGTCTAGGAATCATTGTGATCTACTAATTGTTCTTTGTCTAGAACAAGTCCTGTAAGAGGATGTATTTGATGTCTTAATGAGTTCTCGAATATTTTGAATGTCCAACGTACTCTACAGGAAGCACGGGTAGAACATCACTACAAACAAGCGTAGTAACCCATCCTACAGTGGGGTGACGCCATATGAGGTAACTCGAGAGGGTAAAGTCTCGGTTTCGTACCATGTCACAGTGGCGTAGCACTACATATAGGCAGGTATCCTAATGCAGTAGAATTGAGAGTGGTAGGCAGCACTACAAAGAGGTCGGTGACTTCATGCTACAATGGTGTGATACCACAAAGAGGTAAAAGATATAAAGTCTCGGCTTCTCGAGCCATGTAACAGTGACGTAGCACTGCAAGGATGCGCAAAGCTTCATATTGGGTAGTACCATACTACAAAGAGGGCAGTATCCTCATGCTACAGTGGTATGACACCCCGATAAAGTAAAAGATATAAAGTCTCAGCTTTATGTCATGTCATAGCGGTATAGCACCGCAAGGAAGTGCAATAATTCATGTTGGGATTGTTGAACTCTCTAAAAGAACTCATCTAGAGTGTATAAAAAGAGTTGTAGGCCGTCTCTTGAGAGAAAACTTATATATGTCCAAAATATATAAACCCAAATTAGGTCAGCACATGTCCTTTAATGTACAAATAGAAGGAACAACTGATATCATTATATGTGGGGAAAGAATTACAGCTATGGTGCATAATTCATGGCTTAGTCCATTCTTGTATCATACGTTGTTTAATCCATACGGGAAGATTCAAGTCGTCAGTGAAATCTATCCTAATGCATGATGGGCAGTCACTGTGAGGAATGCTCAACCTATATATATTGAGATATGCGGGAGATTGTTGGAGTTTTTTTTATGCTTATGGGAGGTTTTTCTTTTACAAGGCTTGAAAGATAGTCCCACATTCGAAAACTCTCCAAGTGGGTATCTCAATATAATATCATGCTTGATGTTTAGAGATGCACTTGGGGTGGTGGCCCAAGTGGGTGCCATGTGGGATATTTTCCTAATAGGGTTTAAGTTTAAACTCCTCAAAAAAGCATTTATGCTTTTTTTCACTCTCTTAGAAAAAATTTCTTAGGTTTGAAGTTCCAAAAGGGGATAGTGACAGACTCGGGATCAAGGGCGCAAAGTGGCACTTTGATGGCACACTTTATACTTAGCACACCAGCATCGTCGCAAGGCGCTCATGCGCTCGTTTTATGCGCGAGATGCATGACTGGATGCATGCACGGGTGCTTGTGCGGGCTATATCCGGGCTATGCGTGTCATGCCCCGATTTCGTGGAATTGATAGTCGTGCCCCGGGCGTGATGCCGTAGGTTAATATGTCACTTTTTGATTCCATGGAATTGATAGTCGTCTCCCGGGCGTGACATATTGGTATCAGAGCTCTTATCTACTAAATTTGCAAGCCATGGTACCAATATGTCACGCCTAGGGGACGACTATCGATTCCATGAATCGGGGCATGATAATGCGTGTATCCACTCATGCGCTACTGTACCGCTGCTCGAATGCGTGCATGAGATACTGTATTGCTTGCATATGCGGAGGAGCAGTTATTGTTGTGCGCATATGCGCAGAGAGTGCTGTTGGCGCATGAATTTGTTGATTGAGGGATTTGGAATATCAATCCTTATTTTGGGAATTGGTATTTTAGTCTCATATAGGCTAGGAGTAGAGATGAGTTTCCACCCTTCTCTATAAATAGAGTCCTCATACCAGCTTTTGGAGACACACTAAAAAATAAAATAAGAGTCCAGGAAGTCCGTTCGAGTCACACACAGAGGTGAATACGAGCGTGTTCCAGAAGTTCTTTTGTGAACTTGTTGGCTCCTGGGAGCAGATTGTTGACAGAGGACGAATCTTGGTTTGAACAACGGTGGCCTTCACCACCCCAGTAAGAATAATTTTTATTCTATCTTCTTCTCCTCCCTTCTTCTAGTTGTAAACATTGTATCCTAATTGCAAATACGTTTACAAAGAAGAACGAGTTTATTTTTGTTAAAATATTTTGTCCCAGTTGCAACTGTGTTTGCAAGGAAGAACGTATTTTGGTTCTTGAGTTTTGTGATCCAGAAAAAGTTGTTATCGACTACTATATTATATATATATCCATTGGAATCAAGGTACTCAGAGAGTAACTCTTGTGTGAATCTCTGATCTCGACTACAACTGCTGGATCATACATAGACCGAGTTGCAAAGTCGTGTTATCTCTGTTCCTGATCTCAATTTCTCCATATTTTGGTCTACCTCGGGACTAACATTACTAATAGATAGCAGGTAAGCCATTAATCCCATGAAATACTTTTATCCACCTTACTGAACGAACAAAATTAGCATGGATTTTCATCCCTATCTTCCTTTGGCAGGATATTTTAAGTACATTTAAACCTCATTAGTAAGCTTCATTTTTTTTTACTTAAAGAGGGATTTGGTTCGCAAATTAGAATATTGGAAAAGAAAATTTATTCTTTTTTGTGTTTGGATGCCAAAACAAATAAAAAAAAAGAAAAATGATTCCAATAGAAAATGAATAGGAGAGAAAATAGTTCTCACACTCACCCCATGTCATGCCCCAGTCCCAACATACGTAGGATTAGGAATACGTAACACGCCAGCCGTATGTATACGAACTCCAATATATGAAAACCATATACACACGTACGCTGTACATGAATATCCAATCCACAGTGGTAATATACTGTCATAACAAGTCACACGCAAATCTATATCTCATCCACAGCACAATAAATAAATAAATGAAAATCAATAACTGAATATCAAATAAGCAGTCTCAAAGTATGATAGTCGGATGGAAACAAATCCACTGCAATCGACTAAACCAAATCTACTAAAGAGAGAGAAGAGAATAAACTCTAATATCAGAATAAATGTCTATAAAAGAATAGCTACAAATCTCTAATAGCTGCAATGAATCACATATAATCCGAAGGTAAGACCTCCTCAGACTGATAAGTAGCGTCAGGTCCAGGTCCATACTCCTGCGGATACTCCTGCGGATACTCCTGCTCATCTATATCTGGAAAGGGACCAGGTCCTCAGAGGGACGTAACAAGATCCATATAAACATGCCAATAAAGTACTGAAATATAAACATCCAATGGGGTCGCCTAACCGTCTAAGTGAATGCAGTTAAGAACAACTTTCCCCACAAGTGAGCTATCTGGCTGAAAACTGGGATTAGCATGATTCTCTCGGAGATCCAGGGGCCTAAAAGGCATGTCGTCTTTTGAACGCCAGAGGCCCGCCTGATAATACATAATATATAGTGGTCATCACCATCCGTATCTCCGGCGGAGAATCCGGGCGCACAATAGAAAAAGTGCAAAGGAGCTCAAATGCGGTACTTGTTGTTCTTCCCACCCTATGCTCTAAGCATGTCACATCCATAACACGATAATACCTCTAATAACTGCCTGGTCTGCTAGCATACAAAGTTTCTAATGGCAGTTATCCCTAGAGCACGTCCCATACGTACCGATGGTCAGTCAATACGTAAGTCCGTGATCTATATGAGACTCACAACTCGTGTAAAAATATGTCACAGTCAATGAAACCTAATGCTGCCTCATGGAAATGGGATGGTCACATAAAGTAGGTCCAATGCATATACATAAATAAAAATATAATACGACGACAGCGTCGTTGCACCCAAGTTTTTTTGGACGCACAATTTTATATAGCAGCTAAAATAAATGAACCAAATAAAAAGAAATAAATATGCATGCATCATATGGAATGTAAATACAGTATAATGGCAAGGTATACTTGCCTGGCAAGAAATCTGTAAAGTGTACGCGCCCAAATGTCAAGGACACGAAATCTGGAACTAAGGCCTCCGAACAAACGTCTCTGGATGCTGAAATAGACATCACCAACGTTTTCGGAATAAGTAAAATAGCTAGAAATCACTACCCTTTCGTCCAATTTGGACACAGGAGCAAAACGGTAATTTCGGGTAAAAGTGGGGTCCACGTGTGGCCCACCTTGCACCGAAAAATATGACAAGCGTAACAGTCTCTAAATAGGACAAATTATAGGTCAAACAAACTCTAAAAGTCAATACGAACCCAACGGTATGTCCAAATGTGGATTCCGATGGGCCGATCAAAATTTTGCCCAAAAAGTCAACCGTAGGGCCCGCCAATTGGCGACTTGGTCAACTGTCTCAGAATTGCGTGAAAATTGGGTCACAGGACCAGCGCATTTCCACGAGTCCAGTGGCATAAGTTTCATCACAATCTGACGATCATGCACAAAATGCGCACAGATTTCACAAAAATTGCGACACAGGGTTTGTTCGCGGATACGGGCTGATTCCGACACGCACACACGTCCGAATTAGTTTCTGCGAACTCTCACATGTCCGGGTATACTGCCCGCACCATTTTGTACACTTGGTACACGGTGGGGCGGTCCCGTTTGGCGGGGCGCACTCCGTTTCATAACTTTTGAAAATTTGGAAAAGTATATTTTCGGAGTTTTTCAACGAATTTTATTCTACCTACAACAGTTAATAATTTAATGTTATTTAATAAAAATTAAACTAGGTCAAGTGGTCTCCGTATACCATAAAGAAAAATCAGATTCGGATCTCTGTGGTGGGAGATACGAATCCGGGAACATAGGTGGTCATCGCAGGTTTTTACGATACCCAGAAATTGGTCTTTTCTGCCAACTTTGACACAATTTTTGCTTATGGTTACGCATTATTTGGGGTCTACTATCATACAAATATGGAAGGAGGATAGGTGAGGATCATACCGGTGAAGACGGGGTCAAGTTTGGTTCAGCGAGGTGACGGAAATCGGAGCGGGAACACAGGTACGCTGTAGATCAATTCAGCAGCGCGCGGGGTCACGGTCGTCGTGGTCGGCCGGGGTTGGCTGGACTGGGCATCTCTGACGGTGGTCAGGGATCGGTGCGGCGGTCTGGGTCTAGATGGGAAGATGGAGAAGATTTAGGGTTAGGGTTTTGGTTGAAGAGAAGATTATATATAAGAGGGAGAGGGGATTGCGGGTTGTTCACGTTCGCGGGGGGTCATTTGCTAATTGCTGTCGTGGTTTCACCAAAGGGCCGGGTTTCTATTGCTAATTCCAGCGGGTGGCTGTTGTGCACTTATGGGTGAACGGGTTAGGGTGTGTGGTAGCGGGTTCAAGGCTTAGAATCCATTAGGGATTTTAAGTCATTCTTTTTCTTTTCTTTCCTTTTTTTTTTTCCTTTTTCTTTTTTTCTTTTTTTTTCCATTTCTTTTTCTTTATTTTTCTTTTATATATATATATATATATATATATATATATCCATAGAAAAATCTAGAATTATATTAATGCATACCATTAAGCTAGCAACTGCTCAAAAGGGTCTCCTACATGAAATAAATTCGGAAAAATTTCTAATGGCCCCATAAATCCCCTAAGTTCAAAAACACCTAAAATAAAAATTAAATAAAATCTATTTCTCATAATTAGCCACTGATTACTATAATTAAATTATTAATTAATAATTAAAAATGGTAAATACGGTCTTTAGGATTAGGGGTTTTACATTCTACCTAACTTATAAAATTTTTGACCTCAAAATTAAAACTAAGCTACGATAGAATGTCAAGGATTGTATAAGATATAAATTAACAAAGTAAATTCATACCTTGGTCTGCGAATAGTCGAAAAATGCTTGCGCATGTCGTCCTCGCGTTCCCAAGTTGATTCTCCTGCGTGCCTTGCTTCCATGCTACGCGAACCAAGGGAATAGACTGGTTCCTCAACACTTTCTCTCGAAGATCAAGGATTCCCATGGGTTTCTCTTGGTATGACAAGCTCGGCCCAATGGTGATCTTCAAATGGTCGAGAACATGACTTCTGTCTGCCATATATCGCCTGAGCTGCGACACATAGAATACGTCATGTACTCCCTCTAGTGAAGGTGGTAGAGCAAATTGATATGCCACTTCTCCCACTCTCTCTGGTACGTCAAATGGTCCAATATACCTTGGACTCAACTTGCCGCGCCCTCCGAATCGAATGGTGCCTCTGGTAGGTGATATCCTCAAGAAGACATGATCGCCCTCTTTGAACTCCAAGGGACGACGATGAAGGTCTGCCTACTGCTTCTGCCTGTCTTGCGCTGCTCGCAAGTATCCCTGTATCTTCTTAACTGTCTCTACGGTGTTGACCACCAACTTGGGTCCCAGAATCTGACGTTCTTCCACGTCACTCCAACACACAGGAGACCTATATTTTCTTCCATACAATGCTTCAAACGGAGCCATCTGAATACTCGCTTGATAGCTATTGTTGTAAGAAAACTTCACAAGATGTAGGTGGTCCTCCCATGATCCTCCGAAGTCTAACATACAAGCCCTCAACATATCTTTCAATGTCTGAATAGTATGCTCCGACTGCCCATCTGTCTGCGGGTGATAAGATGTACTGAATTTCAGACGAGTTCCAAGACTCTCTTGCATGCTCCTCCAAAAGTGCGATGTAAAGCACGAATCTCTGTCTGATACAATGCTGACTGGTATGCCGTACAATCTCACAATCTGCCTTATATATAAGTCAGCTAAAGCTTCTGTAGACTGACCCACTCTAAAAGGTAAGAAATAGGCTGACTTGGTGAGTCGGTCCACTATTACCCATACTGCATCTCTCCCACTTGGACTCTTGGGAAATCCTGTGACGAAGTCCATAGTGATGTGCTCCCACTTCCACTCTGGAATCGGAAGTGGTTACAATAATCCTGCTGTCCTCTAGTGCTCCGCCTTTACTTGTTGACATACCAGACACTTAGCTATAAAACGAGCTATCTCTCTCTTTATTCCATGCCACCAAAAGTGCTGGCGTAAGTCATGATACATCTTGGTGCCTCCAGGATGAATAGAATATATCGAACTATGTGCCTCTGTCATCAGCTTCTGTCGAATCTCTCCATTTGGAACATAAAGACGATCACCATATCATAATATTCCATCCTCATGAATGCGCAATCCTGTCTGCTCTTCGGCCTCTGTCCTTTCCTTCAGTCTCCTGAATCTGGCATCTGTAGGCAAAGCTGCCTTAATGTTCTCTACTAATGATGATTGTACTTGCAAGTTGGCTAGTATCCCATCTGCTCTGGGTAATATCACTTCAATGCCAAGCTCTTGCAAGTCCTCTAATAATTCTCTCTGTGCTGTCAAGAAACGTTAGCCTTGCCTGGGTGATAATGTAGCTCTATCTCAAAATCTTTCATCAACTCGAGCCATCGACGTTGCCTCATATTTAACTCCTTCTGCGTGAAGACGTACTTGAGACTTTTGTGGTCTGTATAGATTTCCACTCGTTCTCCATATAAGTAATGTCTCCATAGCTTCAGAGCAAATACAATGGCTGCAAGTTCCAAGTCATGAGTCAGATAATTCTTCTCATGTACTCGTAACTGTCTAGATACATATGCAATCACCTTGCCATGCTGCATCAATACGCATCCCAAGCCTTTTCCTGATGCGTCACTGTAGATCACATAACCTCCTGATCCTGACGGAATAGTCAATACTGGTGCTGTAGTCAGTCGCTTCTTCAACTCTTCAAAGGCGGCTTGACACTCGTTAGTCCATATAAATTCTTGATCCTTATAAGTAAAACGAGTCATAGGTGATGCTATCCTTGAAAAGTTTTCCACGAACCGTCGGTAATATCTCGCAAGTCCAAGGGAACTCCTTACCTCTGATGCTGATTTAGGAACAGGCTTTGTCTCAACTGCTGAGATCTTCTCTAGATCAACAGAAATACCATCTCCTGTAACAACATGGCCAAGAAATGAGACTCTGTCCAAGAAGAACTCACATTTACTGAGCTTTGCATATAACTGCTCTCTCCTCAAAGTCTCTAGAATAATTCGCAGATGTTTCTCATGCTCCTCGTGGCTCTTCTAATAGACAAGTATATCATCTATGAAGACGACCATGAACTGGTCCAAATACTGGTGGAAGACTCGATTCATCAAGTCCATGAAGATAGTTGGAGCATTGGTCAATCCAAATGGCATGACCAAAAATTCGTAGTGCCCATATCTTGTTCTGAATGCGGTCTTCGAAATGTCTTGCGTCCGTACCTTCACCTGGTGATATTCCGATCTCAAATCTATTTTCAAAATACCTTAGATCCACTAAGATGATCAAATAAGTCATCAATGCATGGCAAGGGGTATTTGTTCTTCATAGCCACTACATTCAAGGCTCTGTAGTCAATGCACATACGCACTGACCCATCCTTCTTTGGTACAAACAACACTGGTGCTCCCCAGGGTGATGCACTTGGTCGGATGAAAACTTTCTCCTCTAGTTCTTTCAACTGTGCCTTCAGCTCATCCATCTCCTTCTTCGCCAGTCTATAAACATGTGATGCTATAGGTGCTGTTCCGGGTGCTAGTTCAATTGAAAACTCTATGTCTCTGTCTGGGGGTAGTCCTGGCAATTTCTCTGGAAAGACGTCTAGAAATTCTGAAATAATGGGATGATAAACAACATCGTCCATTGTAAGCTAAATACCATCCATGGCTTCTCTGGATCCACTTGCAAACTCAAGTTCAGGCTGGCCTGGTACCTTAAAAAGAATGCTTCCTCCAAAGCAATCGAAGGAAGCGTGGTACTTGCTTAGCCAGTCGATTCCGAGTACAATATCAAAAGATGGCATAGGAAGGACTAAGAGTTGCGCGTTCATCTCTCTGCCACGTATTACTATAGGACGCGATCTACAAACTCGGCTAACTGGTATAACTCCTCCTCCGGTAAGAATTTTAATACAACTAGGTAAAGGTGTAGAGGCAATGTTGTATTTGGCAATAAAACTAGATGATATGAATGAGTGGGTGGCTCCCGTATCATATAATGTCATAGCAGGAAAAGTAAAAGCAAGAGTAATACCTGCTATGACATCCACCTCATGATTCATGTCATCTACCTCCAATGTAAATGCTCGTCCGTTCCTCTGCGGCTGTCCATGTTCGGCCCTCATATATTGATCCTCCTGGGTAGGTAGCGGTGGTCCTCTCTGAAATCCTCCTCCTGTTGGGGGTCGAGGTGCTCCCGGTCCAGTCATCTGCTGAGTTGGCTTCGGTGCTGGAAGAGCTAGTCTCTGAACTGGCGGTGGAAGTGCCTGCTGCATTAGGCAGTCTCTCGCCAGGTGCTGTCCGGAGCCACATCTTATACACTGACCCAAGCGGGTCCGACAATCTCTCAAAATATGTCCGATTTTCCCACAATAATTACATTGGGGTTTCTCCAAAATCTGGTACGGTCCAGCTCTATGTTGCTGATGCTGTTGTGCCAAGGGACGTCTGATAGGTCCTTCCTGTTGTGTCCTTGCCGGTCCCTGCTGTGTCCTTGCCGATCCTTGTTGTGTCCTCAGCTGACCTCCCTTTCCTCTGCTGATGGTTTCTTGTAATATGACTTCTGTCAGCAACTCGGCATAAGAGATCCGGGACTGTGAGCTTGTGTAATATTGGAGCTCCTGGGTCAGTCCGTGATAAAACCTCTTAGCCTTAGCCAAGTCATCTGGTATCAGGGCAGCGCCATATTTTCTGAGTCGACTAAACTCGGCATCATACTCGTCCACTGTTCTGTTCCCTTGTTCCAAGTGAAGAAACTGATCGTACAATGCATCTCTGACGGTATCCGGGAAGTACTTTCTCTCAAAGCACTCCAAGAACTGCTCCCAAGTCTGGTATATACCCAACTGGCGCTCCATGGATTCCCACCAGTGATGAGCATTACCATCTAGAAGCGTCCTTACACCCGTCATCCATAGGTCCGTAGGTAACTGCGATGCCTCTAATAGCTTCTGAGTGTGCGTGATCCAGTTGGTAGTCTCCTCTGGGCTCTTAATGCCTTTGTACGGCCTCGGACCCATCTGTATAAAGTTCTTTACTGAACCAACTCTAGCTCGAGGTACTGGAGCTAGTGCTTGAGCTGGTACAGTAGCCTGTGCAGCCATCCTCTCAAGTGCTGCCAGGAATTCTTGCCTCTGTTCTGCTGCTTGTTGGCTCTGCTCTGCAGCTAGTGTGGCGTCCTGTTGTCACTGTTCCTGTATTATCATCTGGAATAATTGGAACAGCTGTGTCTGGCCATCCTGCGGTGTCGACGGAGCTGAAAGGTTCCCAATAGGTGAAGCGGGAAGATCAGATGGAACTGCATTGTGAGTCTGTCCATTTGGCCCCGGAAGCCTAAGAATTGTGGGGGTCCCTCCTTGAGTCTGACCATTGACTCCAGAAGTTGTGTCGTCATCGGCGGCAGTACATCCATTTTGCATATCCATCTCTCTGCAGGTGATGTACGAAATGATTAGAAGAAGTACAGAAATCAAACAGGATGCAAGCATTAAATAGGAAGGATGATTTTCAGTCAAGCGTGGATAAGATCCTTATACTCTATTCCTATGCGCAGGCTTGTTCGGTACATTTACATAACCGAGACAATATATTCTCGACCTGCATGGGCCACCACAAAAAATATGTCACGCCCCAGTCCCAAAATACGTAGGACTAGGAATACGTAACACCCAGCCGTATGTATACGAACTCCAATATATAGAAACCATATACACACGTACGCTGTACATGAATATCCAATCCACAGTGGTAATATACTGTCATAACAAGTCATACGCAAATCTATATCACATCCACAACACAATAAATAAATAAATGGAAATCAATAACTGAATATCAAATAAGCAGTCTCAAAGTATGATAGTCGGATGGAAACAAATCCACTGCAATCGACTAAACCAAAACTTCTAAAGAGAGAGAAGAGAATAAACTCTAATATCAGAATAAATGTCTCTAAAAGAATAGCTACAAATCTCTAATAGCTGCAATGAATCACATATAATCCGAAGGTAAGACCTCCTTAGACTGATAAGTAGTGTCAGGTCCAGGTCCATACTCCTGCGGATACTCCTGCTCATCTATATCTAGAAATGGACCAGGTCCTCAGAGGGACGTAACAAGATACATATAAACATGCCAATAAAGTACTGAAATATAAACATCCAATGAGATCGCCTAACCGTCTAAGTAAATGCAGTTAAGAACAACTTTTCCCACAAGTGAGCTATCTGGCTGAAAACTGGGATTGGCATGGTTCTCTCGAAGATCCAGGGGCCTAAAAGGCATGTCGTCTTTTGAACGCCAGAGGCCCGCCTGATAATACATAATATATAGTGGTCATCACCATCCGTATCTCTGGCGGAGAATCCGGACGTACAATAGAAAAAGTGCAAAGGAGCTCAAATGCGGTACTTGTTGTTCTTCCCACCCCATGCTCTAAGCATGTCACATCCATAACACGATAATACCTCTAATAACTGCCAGGTCTGCTAGCATACAAAGTTTCTAACGACAGTTATCCCTAGCGCACGTCCCACACGTACCGATGATCAGTCAATATGTAAGTCTTTGATCTATATGAGACTCACAACTCGTGTAAAAATGTGTCACAGTCAATGAAACCTAATGCTGCCTCATGGAAATGGGGTGGTCACATAAAGAAGGTCCAATGCATATACATAAATAAAAACATAATACGACGACAGCGTTGTTGCACCAAAGTTTTCTTGGACGCGCAATTTTATATAGCAGTTAAAATAAATGAACTAAATAAACATGCATGCATCATATGGAATATAAATACAGTACAATGGCAAGGTATACTTGCCTGGCAAGAAATCTATAAAGTGTACGCGCCCAAATGTCAAGGACACGGAATCTGGAACTAAGGCCTCCGAACAAACATCTCCGGATGCTGAAATAGATATCATCAATGTTTTAGGAATAAGCAAAATAGCTAGAAATCACTATCCTTTCGTCCAATTTGGACACAGGGACAAAACGATAATTTCGAATAAAAGTGGGGTCCACGTGTGGCCCACCTTGCACCGAAAAATATGCCAAGGGTAACAGTCTCTAAATGGGACAAATTATAGGTCAAACAAACTCTAAATGTCAATACTAACCCAACGGTATGTCCAAATGTGGATTCCGATGGGACGAACAAAATTTTGCCCAAAAAGTCAACCGTGGGGCCCGCCAATTGGCGACTTGGTCAACTATCTCAGAATTGTGTAAAAATTTTGTCACAGGACCAGCGCATTACCACGAGTCCAGTGGGGCAAGTTTTGTCACAATCTGACGAGCGTGCACAAAATGCACACAGCTTTCGCAAAAGTTGCGATACGGGGTTTGTCCGCGGATACAGGCTGATTCTGGCGTGCACACACGTCCGAATCAGTTTCTGCAAACTCTCACATGTCCGGGTATACTGCACGCACCATTTGGTATACTTGGTATACGACAGGGCGGTCTCATTTGGCGGAGCGGACTCCGTTTCACAACTTTTGAAAATCTGGAAAAAGTGTGTTTTTGGGGTTTTCCAACGAATTTAATTCTACCTACAGCAGTTAATAATTTAATGTTATTTAACAGAAATTAAACTAAGTCAAGTGGTCTCCGCATACCAAAAAGAAAAATCGGATTCGGATCTCTGTGGTGGGAGATACGAATCCGGGAACATAGGTGGTCACCGCAGTTTTCTGCGATACCCAGAAATTGGTCTTTTTCTGCCAACTTTGACGCTATTTTTGCCTATGGTTACGCATTGTTCGGGGTCTACTATCATACAAATATGGAAGGGGGATAGGTGAGGATCATACCGGTAAAGACGGGGTCGATTTTGGTTCAGCGAGGTGACAGGAATCGGAGCGGGAACACATGTACGTTGTAGATCAATTCAGCAGCGCGCGGGGTCGCGGTCGTCGTGGTCGGCCGGGGTTGGCTGGATTGGGCGTTCTCTAGCGATGGTCAGGGCTCGGTGCGGTGGTCTGGGTCTAGATGCGAAGATGGAGAAGATTTAGGGTTAGGGTTTTGGTTGAAGAGAAGCTTATATATAAGAGGGAGAGGGGGTTGCGGGTTGTTCACGTTCGCGGGGGGTCATTTGCTAATTGCTGTTGTGGTTTCACCAAAGGGCCGGGTTGCTATTGATAATTCCAGCGGGTGGCTGCTGTGCACTTATGGGTGAACGGATTAAGGTGTGTGGTAGCGGGTTCAAGGCTTAGAATCCATTAGGGATTTTAAGTCATTCTTTTTCTTTTCTTTCATTTTTTTTTTCCTTTTTCCTTTTTCTTTTTTTCTTTTTTTTTCCATTTCTTTTTCTTTCTTTTTCTTTTATATATATATATATATATATATATATATATATATATATATATATATATATATATATACCCATAAAAAAATCTAGAATTATATTAATGCATACCATTAAGTTAGCAACTGCTCAAAAGGGTCTCCTACATGAAATAAATTCGGAAAAATTTCTAATGGACCCATAAATCCCCTAAGTTCACAAACACCTAAAATAAAATTAAATAAAATCTATTTCTCCTAATTAGCCACTGATTACTATAATTAAATTATTAATTAATAATAAAAAAGGGTAAATACGGTCTTTAGGATTAGGGGTTTTACACCTCATGATTTACTTGGAGCTACGTCGCTTATTGGCGGACTTGGACTACTATGATCCGCTATCGTTGTAAAATTCGGCAGATGTTCTCCTTGGAAAATAGTACCTTGAGCGTAGGCATGTGGATCATTTTCCCAAGGTTTTGAACCACAGTTTGAGGCTAGGAGGGCAGCAATGCGTCATCTGCCATCTTTTTTTTCACTACCATATTTTCTAGAAAAGAGTATTTTGGTCATTTCATAATTAATTAAATATTATTCATGTTGAATATTTATTTATTGTATTATTTATTTATTTTTAGCTTGTTAAATTTATTTTTTGGACTTATGTAGTGGACCTAATTAGTTAGAATAGATCAATGGACCCAATATTTAATTCTAGTTAGAATTGAGCCCAATAGTAAGCACATTCATTAGGAGGATAAATTAATTACGTTAAATCCATTAGAATAGAACCTTTCCTCCTTAATTAATTTTTTTTATGAGAGGCCCCAAGGGATATTTTAGACTTTACATAGTAGCTTGAGGGAGGGGGCAAGTGAGGCCTATATAAAGGGGATAAAAACTTTTTGTCTCTTCATTTTTCATTCTAGATCTAGAATTTCTCTCAACCAAATTCCATCAAATTCCTACCAAATTTCTTCCCAATTCTTTCCTAAATTACCATTAAAGACTAGTAGAGCAAGGATCTAGAACGAGGAAGCAAGGATCTACAAAGAGGAGCAAGGATCTACAAGTTGAAAGCCAATTTTCCTCAACCAAATTCTATCAAATTCCTACCAAATTTCTCCCTAATTCTTTTCCAAATCACCATTGGAGACTAGTAGAGCAAGGATCTAGAAGGTGAAAGCAAGAATCTACAAAGAGGAGCAAAGGTCTACAAGTTGAAAGCCAATTTTACCAATTTTGGAGGTTTCATTGGGAATCCATCTCCGAATAGGTACAAATCAATTTTTCTCCTCTAATTAAACTTTAAATCTAAGAATTAACCATGATAAATCAACCCATATCCATAGGCTACCCGTAAGATTTGGAATTGAGTTCATAGGAGGCATATTAAGAAAGTTATGGTACTTTTTGTGTCAATTTTAGGGTAATTTCGAGATTGACACTTGTTGTGTTTGTCAATTGGTCCTATAGATAAACTTGGCATGTGTTTGTGTGTTTGGGGATAGTGTCGTATCCATAATTGGATACGAGTAGGCCATATCCCAATAATTTGGTGATACATATTAATTTGGGGGTTTTTCCTCCGACACGGGACTTTGTGCATGTCACATTTTGACACGGACACATAGTTATGTGTTTGACTCTTCATATTATTCATAAATAATATATTGGACTTACTCGTGTCCTTCGGGGTACGTTTGGTTGTGTGGTGGACTCATGTCGCAAGCGTATCATAGATCTAATGTGATACGGGTGCGATGCACTCATCGTGTTTGCTTCATTGCTTTTTAATTTAATTTACTTGTGTATATATATATATATATATATAAGTGTATGTATTTATAATATATCATATAGTTATGTATATATAGCTATGTGATTATGTGTTTATATATGTATATTGATATCTATGTGCATCTATATGTAAATATGTATGCATAGTTCTATATATATATATATATGTGAAGTATGGTTTATATATATGTACATAAGTACTGATATATGAATATGTGTTTATATAGGTATGTATATATAGCTATGTGTTATATATGTATATATGATATATCTAAGTGTATATGTGTATGGTGGTATATATGTGTATATGTATAAGAGAATATATATATATATATATATATATATATATACTCACACACGCAAGTATATATACACAAACACCTATAAGTATACAACTAGATATATATATCTATACATATATACACATACATATGTAAACATACACATCGCTATACATATATCAATATACATCTTCATACATATATATAGTTTGTGTGTATGAGTGTGTGTGCTTAGGGGTAGAGGCAGCAGCGAGTACTAGCAGCAGCAGCCGTTTCAGAGCACCGCAGCAGCAGTTTCAGGGCGTAGTAGCGCCGCGGCTGCAGCGAGGCAGCGTCGCAGAGGCAACAGCTGCAGTCTGAACCGAGGCAACATCAGTCCCAGCGCAGCAGCGCCGCGACTATAGCGAGGCAGCGCCGCAGAGGAGGCAACAATGGTCTGCAGCGAGGTAGCAGCAGTCCCAGCGCAGCAGTGCCGCAGCTGCAGCGAGGCTGCACCGCAGAGGCAGCAGCAGTAGTCTGTACCGAGGCAGCAACAGTCCCAGCGCAGCAGCTCTGCGGCTGTTGCGAGGCAGCTCCGCGGCTGCAACGAGGCAGCGCAGCGATCTGCAGTAGCAGCAGCGCAGTGGCTGCAGCCTGCAGTAGTGAGTACAGTGGCAGTAGCGAGGCGCACAACAGTCAATGATAGTTAGCATAATGGTTAGCTAGTTACCTATTGTATATCTTTATGTAGTTACCTATTGTTATTAGTAGTTAGCATGTTAGCATAATGGTTAGCTAGTTAATTGATTAGTTATCTAGTTAGTTTAATTAATAGTTTAGTTAGTTATCTAGTTAATTAGCTAGTTATATATATATATCCTTGTTGATAAGTAGTAGTTAGATATATATACATACTTATGTATCTCTAGCTATGTACATATATATATGTAGGTATGTATATATGTATTAGTTGCATGGGTAGTTAGTATAGCATGGTAATTGGTATTAATTAATGCATATTAGTATATAGCTAGTAGTTTGTATTAGATAAATACATATTAGCCTATAGTTTAGAGATTGGGTAGATAACATATACTAAGAGCATATTACCTTGAGATACCAAGGTAAATGTCAAGGTATCGGGTTGGTACTCAAGGTATTGAGGGATGCTCAAGGTATTGGATTTGAGTATCGGGATGGGTGTGTAGGTAGTGTGATACGCTTTGGTTCAAAGCCATGGTATCCTATTTGTATTAGTTAACTAAAGTACTATATGTATTGCCTTGTGTATATTAATAAATTACTATTTTTATATTAAAAACTTGCGTATCTTAGGATACGGTATCTTATTGTTTTCTTAGTATCTTAGATCTAGCTTGTTTGGCCTAGATTCATAGTGTATGAACCCAATATCATTGAGATAGACTCATGCAACATAGAAATAACTAGTTTGACCAAGTTTGACTAGTTTGGCATAATGTTGACCTAGTTTGACTATTTTGACTTAAAAGTGGCTTTATGACCTAGAAGTTGACTAGTCTAATTTATTCTCATTCCCAAACCTTGTATTAATGCAATATTCCATATATAGGTCTGTGACACCAGTTAGGACACCGTTTTTCATCATTGCTCTGGACCACATGCGAGTACATTCTCTAATAGTTTCCATTATTTGATTACCACTATAATTCAAGTATTTAGAAATATTATTTATGATTCTTGACACGATGGTACACGGATTGGTATTGTTATTGGATCGTCAGTCATGGGATGTTACCTTGATTATGGAGATGGTATCAGATACTGTCATTTTGGGTATTGGATAACATTAAATATTGTAGATTAAATATTAGATAAATTGGCTAGTAACGTGTCATGATTCGATCTATCATATCAGTCGGGGCGGGGGAAATACTAATTAAATATCTGATCAAAAAACTATCGACCAGTAGTATAATTATTGGCTACTAACTAACCATGTAATTTACGTATGATTGAGTTAGCCCCTTAGTGTAATCATTGAATCTCCAAGGCCGATCACATATTTAGTTAGTATCTCAAATCACATAGTATATTGTAGTTTCCATATTCAGTTCATTGATTACACTGTTCTATTTCTGACATTATAGTTCATTACTTCATTCTTGTACGCATTAATTTATATTTATATTGCTAGTATTGCCTATTCTTTTATTGTTCTTGATTATCAGTTATACTCTCATGTAGATAGCATCTTCTATTGTACTGCTTTATAGTTTTTGTCAATTAATTAGAACTGCTATTGGGTTGTACTTTGCTCCATTCCTGACTAAAAAAATATTTTTTAGAGGATCCGGGAGATTGGTGTCCGACATACTACGGACCTCAGACTATAGATGGTGCAGACTTGGACCCACTAGTTCTGGAGTGACTGCCGAAAGATTTAGCCGGATTCACTAGTTAGCATAGTTAGTTCTCTTTAGCATTTTGGTACCGAATTTATTTTCGGCATATATTTGAGACTTGGATATTATTTTTATTTGTTGTTTTTATATTTTAACTGTATAGTTATGTTAGACTTCTTTGATATCTTCTCGTACCATAGATTGTGATTGAGTATTGTGTTGAATTAACTTTATTACTCTCTTCCTGGAGTTGAGATATTATTGGAGGTTTATGCATTATTGTGAGATAATTATATAGTATAGTTGACCAAGACAGCGTTCTACCGTCAATGTCGCGGTGTAGGCTGGGCGTTGTTCCCGACTTGTATCCCTACACCGGGTGCGGGTCATGACACATTTTTAGTGGTGGTCCATGCTGGTCAGACTTTGCAATAGTTCGATATCGTGGTAGTGCGACGACTTAGTTGTACTACTGCGAGCCTGCGATATGATATAGGACATAGGATACTAGGATGAGAGAGGGATAATCAATTACAACTAGGAATTCCAATCTGAATTGAATCGCTACTTTTGATTCCTTCTAAATACTTTGAATATTGTTGTCCTTCCTTGATGATATATCTCGTGTCGAATTGATCTATTTTATTTCGATCTGTCTTTAGGATACCGCCGAAGACTAGATCCCATCGATCGGGAGCAGTTTTTGCGAGATCTGCTACCTCTCAATCTTCTACTCAGGTAGTAGGGTTTGTACCTCCTACGATATCAGTTTACGTAGGAGTCTTGGCTACCTTCGGGGGTTCTCCTCACCTATTCCGAGGACTACCCCAGTTGCTTCGGAGGGACTTCTACCACCTCCATTTTCAAGAGATGTCGCACCGATGGTTTTACTGTTTAGAGAGATGATAGAGTTACAGAGGGCACAGATAGAGGCCCAGCACAGGAAGTCAGATATGATGTGGCAGAGTATGGAAAGATGCCCATCAGGTAGCTATTGCAGCAGTTCAGAGAGAGGGTCCTCCACAGCCACATGATGTTCAGCTCGAGCCAGACAACATTCAAAATTTCAAGAAGCTTGAGCCTCGAGTTTTCAAGGGGACAGAGGGTATAGTCTATACTGACGATTGGCTTAAAGATATCGAGCGTCTCATGAGGGTGTCCCGTCTTGCGGATGATCTGAAGGTTGAGGCGGTAGGACTTCAACTGTTCTATATTGCCCGCACTTGGTTCAGGAATGAACCAATTCTTACTGATGCAGGGCAGTCTTGGAAGGTGTTCAAGGATCTCTTTAAGAAGAAGTTCTTTGCTCGGATAGACAGATTAGAATTATGAAGGCAGTTTAAGAGCCTTACACAAGGGAGCATGTCCTTAGAGGAGTACGCCGCAGAGTTTGGGAGGCTGAGCCAATTTGCGGAGTACTTGGTGAGAGAGCCAAAAGTTCGGGCTATCCGTTTCTGTGAGGGTCTGAATTGGGAAGTGAAGATTCTTATTCCGTCTTTCTGTGAGACGTATTCTGAGATACTTTCAGAGGCACGCAAGGTCTAGCGGGAGTGGAACTTGAAGCCGAAGAGGGACCATGTGTAAAACCCCTAATCCTAAAAATCGTAATTACCCTTTTTAATTAATTATTAATTTAATTATAGTAATTATGATCTAATTAGGAGAAATAGATTTTATTTAATTTTTGTTTTAGGTGTTCGTGCATTTAGGAGATTTATGGAGCCAGTATAAATTTTTCCTAATTTATTTCATGTAGGAGACCCTTTGGACAGTTGCCAGCTTAATGGAATGCATTAATACAAATTCTAGATTTTTTCTATGCGTATATATATATATATATATATATATATATATATATATATATATATATATATATATATATAGGAAAAAGAAAGAAAAAGAAATAAAAAAGGAAAGAAAAAGAAAAATAAAAAGAAAACATAAATCCCTTATTGGATCCTACCACTACCCAAACCCCCTAACGGATCCAAAACCCTAACCCCATAGCTTAACAATACCCGGCCCCTTTATAAATGAGAAACAGTAGCAGCAGCCCGCACTTCTGAAACCGCGAGCGGAAGAAACCCCCGCGTTATCTCTCCCTCTCCCTCTCTTATATATAATTCACTCTTCACGAAACCCTAAACCTAAACTCTCTCCTCTCCCTTACCATCTAAACACCGTCGACCGCCAGCGAGACCACCGAGCCACCGCGTCCAGCCGTCAAAAATCGACCCCGACGACCGCGACCCCGTGCAACCCCGCACGTTGCAGTTTCAATCAACGAAGTACCTGTCTTCCAGCCCCGTTTCCTGTCACCTCGTTGAACCAAACTCGACCCCGTCTTCATCGGTAGGTTCACCACTTAACCTCCTTCAATATATGTATAATAGTTTACCTCGAACAACGCGTAATCCTAGGTGAAAATAGCATCCAAGTTGACAGAAAAAGACCACTTTTGGGTATCACAGAAAACTACGGTGACCACCTATGTTCCCGGATTCGTATCTCCCACCACAGAGATCCGAATTTGATTTTTCTTTTTGGTATGCGGAGACCACTTGACCTAGTTTAATTTCTATTAATTATATTAATTTGTTAACTGCTGTATGTAGAATTAAATTCGTTGGAAAATTCCAAAAACCTACTTTTTTCATATTTCCAAAAATTGCGAAAAGGAGTACGCCCCGCCAAACGGAACCGGCCCGCCGTGTACCAAGTGTACCAAAAGGTGCGCGCAGTATACCCGGATATGTGAGATTTTGCGGAAACTGATTCGGACGCGTGTGCGCATCGAAATCAGCCCGTATCTGCGGACAATCCCAGTGTCGCAACTTTTTGCGAAAGCCCTGCGCATTTTGTGCACGCTCGTCAGATTACGACAAAACTTGCGTCACTAGACTCATGGTAACGTGCTGGTCCTATGACCAAATTTTCACACAATTCTGAGACAATTGACACGGTTGACTTTTTGGACGAAATTGTGTTCGGCTTATCGGATTCCATATTTGGACATACCGTTGAGTTCGTATTGAGATTTAGGGTTTGTTTGACCTATAATTTGTCCCATTTAGAGACTGTTACCCCTGGCATACTTTTCGATACAAAGTGGCCCACATGTAGACCCCACTTTGACCCAAAATTATCGTTTTGCTCCTGTGTCCAAATTGGGCGAAAGGGTTGTAATTTTTAGCTATCTCGCTAATTCCGGAAATGCTGGTAATGTCTATTTCAGCATCCGGAGACGTTTGTTCGGAGGCCTTAGTTCCAGATCCCGTGTCCTTGACATTTGGACGCTTACACTGTACAGATTTCTTGCCGGGCAAGTATACCTTGCCATTGTACTATATTTATATTTCATATGATGCATGCATGTTTTATTCTACTTATTTAGTTCATATATTTTAACTATTATATAAATTGTTCGTCCAAGGAAACTTGGGTGCAACGATGGTGTCATCGTACTATGTTTTTATTTATGTATATGCATTGGACCTACTTTATGAGACTACCCCATATTTATGAGACATTTTATGTTTTATTGGCCATGACACTATTCTTATACGAGTGTGAGTCACATGTACGACACGGACTTGCATACTCGGCTGGCCACTGGTACGTATAGGTCGTGTGACGGCTAGGGATAACTGCCAATAGAAACTTTGCATGCTAGTAGGCCTGGCAGTTATTAGAGGTATTATCGTATCATGGACATGACATGCTTAGAGCATGGGGTGGGGAGAACAACAAGTAAGGCATTTGGGCTCCTTTGTATTTTTTTCCTTGTAACCCGTACGCTCCGTCGGAGATGCGTGGTCATGATGACCACTATATATTATATATTATCGGGCGGCCTCTGCCGTTCAAAAGACGACATACTTTGTAGTCCCCTGGATCTCCAAGAGAACCATTCCAATCCCATTTTTAGCCAGATAGCCCACTTGGTGGAAAGTTGTTCTCAAACTGCATTCACATAGATGGTTAGGCGACCCATTAGATATTTACATTTCAGTACTTTATTGGCATATTTATATGTATCTTGTTACGTCCCTCTGAGGACCTGGTCCCTTTCCAGATATAGATGAGCAGGAGTATCCGCAGGAGTATGGACCTGGACCTGACGCTACCTATCAGACTGAGGAGGTCTTACCTTCGGATTATATGTGATCCATTGCAGCTGTTTAGAGATTTTAGTTGCTATTCTTTTAGAGACAATATTATTATATTAGAGTTTATTCTCTTCTCTCTTTAGTAGTTTTGGTATAGTCGATTTGCAGTGGATTTGTTTCCATCCGACTATCATACTTTGAGACCGCTTATTGACATTCATTTATTATTCAGCTATTTATTTCCTATATTTCTTTATCTGTGCTGTGGATGAGATATAGATTGCGTGTGACTTATTGTGACAGTATATTACCACTGTGGATTGGATATTCATGTACATCGTACGTGTGTATATGGTTTCCATATATTGGAGTTTGTATACATACGGCTAGCGTGTTACGTATTCCTAGTCCTACGTATTTTGGGACTGGGACGTGACATATTTTTAGTGGTGGCCCATGCAGGTCAAGAATATATTGTCTCAGTTACGTAACTGTACCGAACAAGCCTGCGTATAGGAATAGAGTATAAGGATCTCATCCATGCTTGGCTGAAACTCATCCTTCCTATTTAATGCTTGCATCCTGTTTGATTCCTGTACTTCTTCTAATCATTTCGTACATCACCTGCAGAGAGATGGATATGCAAAATGGATGTACTGCCGCCGATGGCGACACAACTTCTGGAGTCAATGGTCAGACTCAAGGAGGGACCCTAACGATTCCTCACACGTAGAAGCTATTGGAGGATGGCTGCACTGGCTACTGTACCAGCTCAAGCACTAGCTCCAGTACCTCGACCTAGAGTTGGTTCAGTAAAGGACTTTATACAGATGGGTCTGAAGCCGTACAAGGGCACTGAGAGCCCGGAGGAGACTACCAACTGGATCACTCATACGCAGAAGCTATTGGAGACATCGCAGTTACCTACGGACCTATGGATGACAGGTGTAAGGACGCTTCTAGATGGTAATGCTCATCACTGGTGGGAATCCATGGAGCACCAGTTGGGTACATACCAGACTTGGGAGCAATTCTTGGAGTGCTTTGAGAGAAAGTACTTCTCGGACACCGTCAGAGATGCATTGTACGATCAGTTTCTTCACTTGGAGCAGAAGAACAGAACAGTGGACGAATATGATGCCGAGTTTAGTCATCTCAGCAAATATGGCGCTGCCTTGATACCAGATAACTTGGCCAAGGCTAAGAGGTTTCATCACGGACTGACTCAGGAGCTCCAACATTATACAAGCTCGTAGTCCCGGATCTCTTATGTCGAGTTACTGATAGAAGCCAGATTGTAAGAAACCATCAGCAGAGGAAAAGGAGGTCAGCTGAGGACACAACAAGGATCAGCAAGGATACAGCAGGGACCGGCCAGGACACAATAAAGAGGACCTATCAGACGTCCTTTAGCTCAGCAACAACAGTACCAACACAGAGCAGGATCGTACCAGAATCCGGAGAAGTCCTACTACAATTATTGTGGAAAACGCGAACATATTTCGAGAGATTGTCAGACTCGCTTGGGTCAGTGTATGAGATGTGGCTCCGGACAGCACCTGGCGAGAGACTACCCAATGCAGGCATTGACACTTCCACCACCAGTTCAGAGGTTAGCACTTCCAGCACCGAAGCCAGCTCAACAGATGACTGGACCGGGAGCACCTCGACCCCCAGTAGCAGCAGGATTTCAGAGAGGACCACTGCTACCTACCCAGGAGGATCAGTATATGAGAGCCGAACATGGACAGCCACAGAGGAACGGACGAGCTTTTGTATTGGAAGTATATGACATTGATCATGAGGTGGATGTCATAGCAGGTATTACTCTTGCTTTTACTTTTCCTGCTGTGACATTATTTGATACGGGAGCCACCCACTCATTCATATCATCTAGTTTTATTACCAAACACAACATTGCCTCTACACCTATATCTAGTTGTGTTAGAATTCTTACCGGAGGAGGAGTTGTACCAGTTAGCCGAATTTGTAGATTGGTTCCTATAGTGATACGTGGCAGAGAGATGAACGCCCA
The DNA here is from genome assembly GCA_036927795.1 of Iris macrosiphon. Lineage (NCBI taxonomy): Eukaryota > Viridiplantae > Streptophyta > Magnoliopsida > Asparagales > Iridaceae > Iris > Iris macrosiphon. The sequence continues at coordinate 45,512,354 of JAYESA010000013.1, forward strand.
ACTCTTAGTCCTTCCTATGCCATCTTTTGATATTGTGCTTGGAATGGACTGGCTAAGCAAGTACCATACTTTCTTTGATTGTTTTGGAGGAAGCATTCTTTTTAAGGTACCCGGCCAGCCTGAACTTGAGTTTGCCTGAGGATCCACAGAAATCCTTGATGGTATGCAGCTCGCAATAGACGATATTGTCTATCATCCCATTATTTTAGAATTTCTAGACGTCTTTCCAGAGGAATTGCCAGGACTACCCCCAGACAGAGACGTAGAGTTTTTAATTGAATTAGCACCGAGAGTAGCACCCATAGTATCACATGTTTACAGACTGGCGAAGAAGGAGATGGATGAGATGAAGGCACAGTTGAAAGAACTAGAAGAGAAAGGTTTCATCCGACCGAGTGCATCACCCTGGGGAGCACCAGTGTTGTTTGTACCAAAGAAGGATGGGTCAGTACGTATGTGCATTGACTATAGAGCCTTGAATACAGTGACTGTGAAGAACAAATACCCATTGCCATGCATTGATGACTTATTTGATCAACTCAGTGGAGCCAAGGTATTCTCGAAGATAGATTTGAGATCGGGATATCACCAGGTAAAGGTACGAAAGCAGGACATTCCGAAGACCTCATTCAGAACAAGATATGGGCACTACGAGTTTTTGGTCATGCCATTTGGATTGACCAATGCTCCAGCTATCTTTGTGGACTTGATGAATCGAGTCTTCCACCAGTACTTGGACCAGTTCATGGTCGTATTCATAGATGATATACTTGTCTATTCGAAGAGCCACGAGGAGCACGAGAAGCACCTACGGATTGTTCTAGAGACTTTGAGGAGAGAGCAGTTATATGCAAAGCTCAGTAAATTTGAGTTCTTCTTGGATAGAGTTTCATTTCTTGGGCATGTCATTACAGGAGATGGTATTTTTGTTGACCCAGAGAAGATCTCAGCAGTTGAGACATGGCATGTTCATAAATCAGCATCAGAGGTGAGAAGTTTCCTTGGACTTGTGGGATATTACCGACGGTTCATAGAGAACTTCTCAAGGATAGCAGCATCTATGACTCATTTAACTTATAAGGATCAAAAATTTATATGGACCAACGAGTGTCAAGCCGCCTTTGAAGAGTTGAAGAAGCGACTTACTACAGCACCAGTATTGACTATTCCGTCAGGATCAGGAGGTTATGTGATCTACAGTGACGCATCATGGAAAGGCTTGGGATGCGTATTGATTCAGCATGGCAAAGTGATTGCATATGCATCTAGACAGTTACAAGTACATGAGAAGAATTATCCAACTCATGACTTAGAACTTGCAGTCGTTGTATTTGCTCTGAAGCTATGGAGATATTACTTATATGGGGAACGAGTGGAGATCTATACAGACCACAAAAGCCTCAAGTATGTCTTTACGCAGAAGGAGTTAAATATGAGGCAACGTCGATGGCTCGAGTTAATAAAAGATTTTGAGTTAGAGCTACATTATCACCCAGACAAGGCTAACGTTGTAGCAGACGCGTAAGCCAGCAGCTTATTTCTTGACAGTACAGAGGGAATTATTGGAGGACTTGCAAGAGCTTGGTATTGAAGTGATATTACCCGGAGCAGATGGGACACTAGCCAACTTGCAAGTACAATCATCATTAGTAGAGAGGATCAAGGCAGCGTTGCCTACAGATGCCAGATTCAGGAGACTGAAGGAAAGGACAGAAGCCGAAGAGCAGACAGAATTGCGCATTCATGAGGATGGGACATTACGATGTGGTGATCGTCTTTATATTCCAAATGGAGAAATTCGATAGGAGCTGATGACAGAAGCTCATAGTTCGATATATTCTATTCATCCTGGAGGCACCAAGATGTATCGTGACTTACGACAGCACTTTTGGTGGCATAGAATAAAAAGAGAAATAGCTCGCTTTGTAGCTAAATGTCTGGTATGTCAACAAGTAAATGTGGAGCATCAGAGAATAGCATGATTATTGCAACCACTTCCGATTCCAGAGTAAAAATGGGAGCACATCACTATGGACTTCGTCACGGGTTTTCCTTAGAGTCCAAGTGGAAGAGATGCAGTATGGGTAATAGTGGACCGACTCACCAAGTCAGCCCATTTCTTGCCTTTTAGAGTTGGCCAGTCTACAGAAGCTTTAGCTGACTTATATATGAGGCAGATCATGAGATTGTACGGTATACCAGTCAGTATTGTATCAGACAGGGATTCGTGCTTTATATCGCACTTTTGGAGGAGCATGCAAGAGAGTCTTGGAACTCGTCTGAAGTTCAGTACATCTTATCACCCGCAAACAGATGGGCCGTCAGAGCGTACTATTTAGACATTAGAGGATATGTTGAGGGCTTGTATGTTAGACTTCAGAGGATCATAGGAGGACCACCTACATCTTGTGGAGTTTTCTTACAACAATAGTTATCAAGCGAGTATTCAGATGGCTCCGTTTGAAGCATTATATGGAAGAGAATATAGGTCTCCTGTGTGTTGGAGTGACGTGGGAGAACGTCATATTCTGGGGCCCGAGTTGGTGGTCAACACCGTTGAGACAGTTAAGAAGATACAGGGACACTTGCGAGCAGCGCAAGATAGGCAGAAGCAGTGGGCAGACCTTCATAGTCGTCCCTTGGAGTTCAAAGAGGGCGATCATGTCTTCTTGAGGATATCACCTACCAGAGGCACCATTCAATTCGGAGGGCGCGGCAAGTTGAGTCCAAGGTATATTGGACCATTTGACGTGCTAGAGCGAGTTGGAGAGGTGGCATATCGACTTGCGCTACCACCTTCACTTCTGGGAGTACATGACGTATTCTATGTGTCGCAGCTCAGGCGATATGTGGCAGACATCAGTCATGTTCTCAACCATTCGGAGATCACCATTGGGCCGAGCTTGTCATACCAAGAGCAACCCGTGGGAATCCTTGATCGTCGAGAGAAAGTGTTGAGGAACCAGTCTATTCCCTTGGTTCACGTAGCATGGAAGCATGGCGCGCCAGGAGAATCAACTTGGTAGCGCGATGACGACATGCACAAGAATTTTTTGAACCTATTCGCAGACCAAGGTATGAATATACTTTGTTAATTTATATCTTATACCATCCTTGACATTCTATCGTGGCTTAGTTTTAATTTCGAGGACAAAATTTTTATAAGTTGGGTAGAATGTAAAACCCCTAATCCTAAAAACCGTAATTACCCTTTTTAATTAATTATTAATTTAATTGTAGTAATTATGAGCTAATTAGGAGAAATATATTTTAATTAATTTTTTTTTATGTGTTCGTGCATTTAGGAGATTTATGGAGCCAGTATAAATTTTTTCTAATTTATTTCATGTAGGAGACCCTTTGGACAGTTGCCAGCTTAATCGAATACATTAATACAAATTCTAGATTTTTTCTATGCGTGTATATATATATATATATATATATATATATATATATATATATATATATATATATATATATATACATATATTTTTATAGGAAAAAGAAAGAAAAAGAAATAAAAAAGGAAAGAAAAAGAAAAAGAAAAAGAAAAAGAAAAAGAAAACATAAATCCCTTATTGGATCCTACCACTACCCAAACCCCCTAACGGATCCAAAACCCTAACCCCATAGCTTAACAACACCCGACCCCTTTGTAAATGAGAAAGAGTAGCAGCAGCCCGCACTTCTGAAACCGCGAGCGAAAGAAACCCCCGCGTTATCTCTCCCTCTATTATATATAATTCACTCTTCACGAAATCCTAAACATAAACTCTCTCCTCTACCTTACCATCTAAACACCACCGACCGCCAGCGAGACCGCCGAGCCACCGCGTCCAGCCGTGGGAAACCAACCCCGACGACCGTGACCCCGCGCAACCCCGCGCGTTGCAGTTTCAATCAGCAAAGTACCTGTCTTCCAGCCCCGTTTTCCGTCACCTCGCTGAACCAAACTCTATCCAGTCTTCACCGATACGTTCACCACTTAACTCCCTTCAATATATGTATGATAGTTGACCTCGAACAGCGCGTAACCTTAGGCGAAAATAGCGTCCAAGTTGACGAAAAAAACCCACTTTTGGGTATCGCAGAAAACTGCGGTGACCACCTATATTCCCGGATTTGTTCTCCCATCACAGAGATCCGAATTCGATTTTTCTTTTTGGTATGCGGAGACCACTTGATCTAGTTTAATTTTTGTTAATTATATTAATTTGTTAACTGCTGTATGTAGAATTAAATTTGTTGGAAAATCTCAAAAATCTACTTTTTTCAGATGTCCAAAAATTGTGAAACGGAACGCGCTCCTCCAAACGGGACCGCCCCGCCGTGTACCAAGTGTACCAAAAGGTGCGCGCAGTATACTCGGACACGTGAGATTTTGCGAAAATTGATTCGGACGCGTGTGCGCGTCAGAATCAACCCATATCCGTGGACAATCCCTCTGTCGCAACTTTTGCGAAAGCCCTGCGTATTTTGTGCATGCTCGTCAGATTGTGATGAAACTTATGCCACCGGACTCGTGGTAACGCGCTGGTCCTGTGATCCAATTTTCACGCAATTCTGAGATAGTTGACCATGTCGCCAATTGGCGGGCCCCACGGTTGACTTTTTGGGCAAATTTGTGTTCGGCTCATCGGATTCCACATTTGGACATACCATTGAGTTCGTATTGAGAATTAGGGTTTGTTTGACCTATAATTTGTCTCATTTAGAGACTGTTACCCCTGGCACGCTTTTTGGTGCAAAGTGGCCCACATGTGGACCCTACTTTGACCAAAAATTACCGTTTTTCTCCTGTGTTCAAATTGGACGAAAGGGTAGTGATTTCTAGCTATCTCGCTAATTTCAGAAACGTTGGTGATGTCTATTTCAGCATCCAGAGACGTTTGTTCGGAGATCTTAGTTCCAGATCCCGTGTCCTTGATATTTGGACGCTTACACTTTACAGATTTCTTGCCCGACAAGTATACCTTGCCATTGTACTATGTTTATATTCCATATGATGCATGTATGTTTTATTCTGCTTATTTAGTTCATATATTTTAACTATTATATAAATTGTGCGTCCAAGGAAACTTGGGTGCAACGACGGTGTCGTCGTACTATATTTTTATTTATGTATATGCATTGGACCTACTTTATGAGACTACCCCATTTTTATGAGGCATTTTATGTTTCATTGGCTATGACACTATTCTTACACGAGTGTGAGTCACATGTAGGACACGGACTTGCGTACTCGACTGGCCACAAGTACGTATAGGTCATGCGACGGCTAGGGATAACTGCCAATAGAAACTTTGCATGCTAGTAGACCTGGTAGTTATTAGAGGTATTATCGTGTTATGGACATGACATGCTTAGAGCATCGGGTGGGGAGAACAACAAGTAAGGCATTTGGGCTCCTTTGTATTTTTTCCCTTGTAACCCGTACGCTCCGCCGGAGATGTGCGGTCATGATGACCACTATATATTATATATTATCAGGCGGCCTTTGCCGTTCAAAATACGACATACTTTGTAGGCCCCTGGATCTCCAAGAGAACCATGACAATCCCATTTTTAGCCAGATAGCCCACTTGGTGGAAAGTTGTTCTCAAACTGCATTCACATAGATGGTTAGGCGACCTATTGGATGTTTACATTTCAGTACTTTATTGGCATATTTATATGTATCTTGTTACGTCCCTCTGAGGACCTGGTCCCTTTCCAGATATGGATGAGCAGGAGTATCCACAGGAGTATGGACCTGGATCTGATGCTACCTATCAGACTGAGGAGGTCTTACCTTCGGATTATATGTGATCCATTGCAGCTGTTTAGAGATTTTAGTTGCTATTCTTTTAGAGACATTATTTTTATATTAGAGTTTATTCTCTTCTCTCTTTAGTAGTTTTGGTATAGTCGATTTGCAGTGGATTTGTTTCCATCTGACTATCATACTTTAAGACTGCTTATTGACATTCATTTATTATTCAGCTATTTATTTCCTATATTTCTTTATCTGTGTTGTGGATGAGATATAGATTGCGTGTGACTTGTTGTGACAGTATATTACCACTGTGGATTGGATATTCATGTACAGCGTACGTGTGTATATGGTTTCCATATATTGGAGATCGCATACATACGGCTGGCATATTACGTATTTCTAGTCCTACGTATTTTGGGACTGGGACGTGACACCATGATATGTTTGTGGGTGCCAGTAGCAGTGCGGGACCGGCAAAGAGGCCGTACTTCTAGCAACATCAGTTTCCATTACAGTTCGAAGCTTATCAGCAGCAATATCAGATGCATGAACAAATTATTGATCTAGTACAAGCTCCAATACAGCAGGTACCATAGCAGCCTCAGAGATAGGTGCAACACGCTCCTTAATGCACCTATTGTAAAAAGACTGGGCACACTTGGGAGATGTGCCGAAAGAGACTTGGAGCGTGCTTACATTATGGATCAACGGAGCATTTGGTGAAGGATTGTCTCTGGACCTTTCAACGTCTAGGCCAGGGTATAGATCGAGGGCAGAGAGGTGGATTTAGGCCACTTGTTGCACCGCAGATTGCTCATCACCCGCAGAGGGAGTTACATCGGCAGGGCGAAGCATTTGTGATGACGGTCGAGGCGACCGATACTATAGGTGATGTGTTAGCGAGTTCTGTTCTTTCTTTCTGTTTCTTCCATCTGTTTTGATTGATTGATTCTTTAGTACCTTTTGGATGCTTGTGTTATATAGTTAGTATAGCTAATAGAATATCCTGACGGAGACAGCAATAATAAGACAGACGGAGACCATGACCATGTATGTTGTTCTTTGCATAGGACTGTTCTTGGTGTGATAAGACCTTATTAGACTATGATTGCTGGGGGGTTGACCTAGAAGAAGTACGATCACCTTTAAATTTCGAGGACGAAATTGTTTTAAGGGGGGTAGACTTGTCACTACCATATTTTTTAGAAAAGAATATTTTGGTCATTTTATAATTAATTAAATATTATGCATGTTGAATATTTATTTATTTTTAGCATGTTAGATTTATTTTTTGGACTTGTGTAGTGGACCTAACTAGTTAGAATAGATCCATGGACCCAATATTTAATTCTAGTTAGAATTGAGCCCAATAGTAAGCCCATTCATTAGGAGGATAAATTAATTAAGTTAAACACATTAGACTAGAACCTTCCCTCCTTAATTAATTTCTTCATGAGAGGCCTCAAGGGGTATTTTAGACTTTACATAGTATCTTGAGGGAGGGGGCAAGTGAGGCCTATATAAAAGGGATGAAAACTTTCTCTCTCTTCATTTTTTATTCTAGATCTAGAATTTTCCTCAACCAAATTTTATCAAATTCCTACCAAATTTCTCCCCAATTCCTTCCCAAATCACCATTGGAGACTAGTAGAGCAAGGATCTAGAAGGAGGAAGCAAGGATCCACAAAGAGGAGCAAGGATCTACAAGTTGAAAGCCAATTTCACCAATTTTGGAGGTTTTATTAGGAATCAATCTCCCAATATGTACAATTCAGTTTTTCTCCTCTAATTAGACTTTAAATCTAATAATTAACCTTGCGAAATCAACCCATATGCTTAGGCTACCCATAAGATTTGGAATTAAGTTCATAGAAGGCCTATTGAGAAAGTTATGATACTTTTTGTGTCAAATTGGGAGAATTTCGAGATTGACACTTGTTGTATTTGTCAATTGGTCCTATAGATCAACTTGACATGTGTTATTATATTTGGGACTAGTGTCATGTCCATAATTGGATACGTCTAGGTCGTATCCCAATAATTTGGTGATATGTGTTGATCTGGGGGTTTTTCCTCCGACACGGAACTTTGTGTATGTCATATTTTGACACGGACACGTAGTTATGTGTTTGACTTTTCATATTATTCATAAATAATATATTAGACTTGTTCGTATCCTTCGGGGTACGTTTGGTTGTGTGGTGGACATGTATCGCAAGCGTATCATAGATCTAGTATGACACGGGTGCGATGCACTCCACGTGTTTGCTTCATTGCTTTTTAATTCAATTGACTTGTGTATAACTATTAAAATAAGATATTAGATATGATATATATATATATATATATATATATATATATATATATATATATATATATATATATATATATATATATATATATATATATATATATATATATATATATAAGTGTATGTATTTATAATATATCATATAGTTATGTATATATAGCTATGTGATTATGTGTTTATATATGTATATTGATATCTATGGGCATCTATATGTAAATATGTATGCATAGTTCTATATATATATATATATATATATATATGTGTGAAGTGTGATTTATATATATGTACATAAGTAGTGATATATGAATATGTGTTTATATAGGTATGCATATATATGTCACGCCCCAGTCCGAAAATACGTAGGACTAGGACACGTAAGCATGCCAGCCGCATGGTTATGGCACTCCATTATATGGAAACCATAACGCATACGTACGCTGTATTATGAATATCAATCCACAAGTGGTATAAATCTATCATAAGTCATAGGGTATAATCTAAATCACATCCACAGAAAATCAAATATAAATAAATAACCAATATCTATGAACTAGATCTCAATATAAAGTATCTAAAGATGACAGTCGAATGGAAACAAATCCACTGCCGAACTAGAATATAAAATCAAACACAATATTGTAGAAGCATGAAAAATACGCCGGATAGCTCTACGCAGCATGGTGACACAGGGCAGCGTAAACAGAGGACCTCAGAGCCATCAACATACAAACAGGGCCTTTTGTCCGCTGAGTACAGCGCAAAATATGAACTCAAGGACCATCCGCGTAAAAATAGTATGTCCAGGCTGCTTCAGCGTAAACAGGGTGCTTCATCGCCTCTATGGCGTAAAACCCACCCGCTTTCAATGCAGCATTTAAGCGTACGAGGAACGCTTCCTATTCCCCGAAATGAACCTGTCAAATCACGCAGTGAACCTGACGTCTGACTTCTGACAGAAAGCACTGCACGGCTACCCAGACGACGGCTGGAATAGTGGCAGACCCCTCGGGACGCGCCTCTGCATTTAATGCACAGGATGATGGCGGATCTCTACATTTAATGCAGGGGATTTGATTAATATCACCGAACCGTCGTTTACTGATGTCTCCTCAGCGTAAACTGCTTTTACGTATACGAGAAAATACGCTACCTTATTTTACACAGGCAGATGTGAGCTTCTTACGCTCCGCGGAAGACAAGCCGACTGCCACGTCAAAAGCTGCTCTTCGTACAAGGCTCGAGGCACGTCTCTGCACTTAATGCTCTGCATGATGACAGACCTTCAAAACACGCCTCTGCAATTAATGCACAGAATGATGGCAGATCTCTGCATTTAATGCAGGAGATTTGATTATATCCCCAAGAGCCATAATTCTGGCTAAGGATTGTTCGGCTTCTATGCCCACACGGCTTCTATGCCTGCTCGGCCTCTGTGCCCTCGGCTTCTGTGCCTACTTGGCTTCTACGCCATGGTGACAGACTTTGGCTTCTACGCCAAACCTCTTCTACACAAGGGATACCTACCTACGTGGCTTCTACGCCGTGATCTTCGCAGCAGTTATACGCGTTTGTCCCTTAGTTGGACACGCGTCACACGCTCATACAAAAGATCATCCATACGCAGGCAGTGGTTACTTTAACCATCGTGTAAAAGGGTGCTGTACTTTCCACTACTCGGTTTCTACACCGATTGAGTGGTCACTATCACCAAAACTCTATAAATAGAGACCTCTATTGACAGAGGTCCAAGGTCGAAAAACGGGAACCAAGACCAAGGTCGAACTTCAGAAAAGATCGAACCAAAGGATCAAGATGGCAACTCTGCTGGGGACATCCTTCTCCTCTGACGAGAAGGCGATTGCTCAATACGATGCGGTATCCGTGGGATCCGTAAAGAAGACACTGGTCGTCCAGTTCGACCAGTCGGCTTACGAAGACATGCTTCGGACAGGGGGTAGCTCTCACTCTCTCTCTGTATAATACAACAGGAAGCTACGCAAGGTCTGGATGCCCAAGACATCCACTACCGTTCCTGTCGACTCTTCGATTTCTCCGACCAATGAGGTTGTAGCATTGCTCCCTCCGCGCCCTGTGCGTGAAATTCAGTCTCCCGTCTCTGGCGGAATAGACAAAAGTTCTGGCAAGGCCTTAGTGCTAACCCAGAAGTATCACCCGCGCCCTGCGCGTAAAATTCAGTCTCCCGTCTTCGGCGGAATAGACAAAACTTCTGGCAAGGCCTTAGTGCCAACCCAAAAGTATCACCCGCGCCCTGCGCATAAAAATCAGTCTCCCGTCTTCGGCGGAATAGACGAAACTTCTGATAGTGCCTTAGCGCCAAATCAGAAGATCCAAACACGCTCCGCGTGTAAAAATGCATCTGCCCTCCGCGGAGAAGCAGATGATCCCTGCAATCCACGCAAGGGAAAGCAAGCGGCGGACTGCTCAAATTCCCGGCCTTTACGCCCACAAAGGAACGATCTGCCCGCCCTCTAGATTACTCGAAGTGCTTATGGCAGGCTGAGGACCTCCTCAGTTTTATGCCAGTCGGGATCACTCCGGAAGAACTTCTCCAGCGTAAAGCAGACTCGGTTTGCGGACGAACAATCTCCTCGGGGATTATCCGCTAATTAGATGGCCAATCTGTTGTACACAGGTGGCACAGGGAAAATCATGGTTCCCAATCTTTGCATGCCCACTGATGTAAACAGAAGGAACAAGCAAATTTCTTCTTCCTCTGTGAATCCTCTCGACCTGCATGAATATCTGATCCAGAAGTGCAAGGATAGGGGATCTTCCAACATGTCTATTACGCCTCCAAGCGAGCACTATTGTAATAGTCATAGGATTGTTATCAATTATTGCTGTTCTAAAGCAAAACGGTCGGTTTTCGACCGGTTGAGCTACTCTCCATCTTTCCAGGAAGAAGAGCCCACACACGCATCAGTGAACATGGCTTCACACATACCTGGAGGACGATCGAAACTCAAGGCGTCATCCCTCTAGAACTCCGAGCCGAAGCGGATTAAACCAGCTCCTCAGAAATACTGAAGCTGGGGTGTTCCAAAACACCCGTTCGAGGTCACGACAACTGACTTCGTGCTCTTCTGATTTCGATGCTGGGGGTCGCCAGTCCCCCGAATCAGATGCTGAGAGTGTAGAGTCTACTTCTATAGAGACCTATACTAATCCTTCAATAACACCCAGGGAGATGGGAGTCTATGCCATTGGAGATGAACGCGAGGAAGCTTCTCCATCAGGAAGCGCTGAGCAACGCATCACTGTACTGGAGACATCCCTGAAGGAGATGCAATCCATGATGGAGAACATGCACCAGATGATGCTGACTCAACATAAAGCTGCCATGGCCCAAGCATCGGTCCCTCCAACTCAGATACGTGTGGAGGTGGACTTACCACCATCCAATCCGATCCAAGAGGCTGCTCTGGACCAGGAGTCAGCAGTTCCTCCACTTCCTCACTCGAAGAATGCAGTACCTCCCGTTGCAGTCGCGACGCAACCGATTCCCCACCACTCCGTGATCCCGCTACCGGCTGAAAATCCGATGCAGGCAGTACGAGAGTTGAAAGCCCAATTCGATGCCTTGAAGCACAAAGATCAGCTCAAGAAATTGGGAATCAACCAGCCTTACCCGGCTTTCTGGGAAGAAGTCCCTTTTCCTCCAAGATACAAACCACAGACCATGGCCTTGTTCGAGGGAAAAATGTCACCAAGTCAATACATGAACTACTTCAGTATGATGACGGTGCTATTACAAGGGAATGACGCCCTCCTCACCCTGGTGTTCAAGGGCTGTCTCTCTGGAGTAGCTTATCAGTGGTACCGTAGCTTGGCGGACAACTGCATCTCGTCCTTCGAAGACTTCAAAGCTTTATTCTTCACACGATTCTACGAGGGAGGGATGGACATGTCTATGTCCTCTCTCATCGAAGTAAAGCAGAAGGAAAGAGAGGATGTTCGCACTTTCGTCGAACGTTTTCGTCAAGCCACTTTATAAATGCCTCCCGGAGTTCCAGACTCGGCATTGGTGGACATTTGCAGGAAGAACCTTCTTCCCGTAATCTCGGTGTTCACAGGAACATATCAGTTCCATGATTGGCCCTCATTCATCATCTCAGCAGTAGCCGTCGAAGACAACAGTCAGAAGGCGCGTGACAATGGCATCATGATCTCTGCCTCCGACAGAGGCAAGAGGTCATCTCCCAACAACGACCATCCTCATGGTTCCAAAGGGAAGGAAGCCCTGACAATCAACACGTCCAGGCAAAAGACTGTGGCTACCACGCAGACGAGACCTGGGACTTCCAGGCCCATTGAAGTCTACTCTTTCGATGACGACGATATTCCGAGCATATTCGAGTGCCTCGTCAAGAGCGGCAAGATTACCCTTCCTGAGGAGAAGCGGCCCAGTGAAGTCGGCAGTATCAACAACCCTAAGTACTGCATCTTCCACAGATACGTACACCACCCTACAAAGACGTGTTATGTACTGAAGAGGAAGATCCAGGAGTTGATCGATGCTAAGGCCATCACTCTGCGCAACAGCAAGAAGACGGTCACGGCCAACATGATCTTCCTGCAATTTGGCAATCTGCCTCCCCAAAAAGTCCCGGACGGTGTGGCACCTATTTCCCGGACAACGATGAACATCGTCAATCTCCCTCCAGCTAGAGGTCAAAATCATGACCTGGTGCCCCTAACCACCCGGCGCGGCGAGATTATGTGGGTTCATCCAGATTTGGTGTCGAAACTCGAGGAAGAGACTAATGCTACTAAAGCTAAGTCTAGGAAGAACTCCAAGTACAAACCATGCCATATGGTTGCCACTTCTTCGACATCAGACGAAGACGAGGTATTGGCTGCAACCCGTTCAGGGAAAGCTTACCTCAAAGACTACGGAGCGAGTCAGGAAGTTGCACCGACAGATGCTGCAGCTGCCAAGCCTTCAGAACCGGAGCCCGCCATACCAGGAGTCGGTCTTTCAAGACCAACGTCGGCGGACAAGGGGAAGCAAAAAGAAGTACGCTTCGATAAACCTGTGAAAAATATTCAAAACAAAGGTTTAGAGAAGCCCTACAACTTCGACATCCTGGCCCAACTAGCCAATACACCAGCCAGGTTGTCCATCTTCGAGCTGCTCAGGCTTTCTCAAGACACTCGTCAAGCCCTGAGCGAAGCATTGGTACAGGCGGATGCATACTTGACCCAGCTCAAGTCCCCTGACGAAGAACCCGTGGCGTGTCCTCAATGCTACAGTGTGATGGAGGTGGTCCCGAATATCACTTTCACTCAAGATGACATGCTGTTAAAACATAACAGGCATGACAGACCCCTCTATTACACCGGATACGTCGGTTCCATGGAGGTCGACCGGATTCACATAGATCCAGGATCATCAATCAGCATCATTCCTCATAGTCTGCTCATACCACTGAGGATCCCTACCAGCGAATTGGCTTACACCACCACTACAATCGTGGGTTTCAACGCAAGAAGAAGCAAGCCATTGGGGAAGATTCGGCTGAGGATCCAGATTGGTAACCTCAGATCGGTGGCTACATGCTATGTCATCGATTCAGAGGTATCCTACAACATCCTGCTGGGAAGACCATGGATCCACGATCACAACATCGTTCCTTCGACTCTACATCAATGCTTCAAATATGTAGATACTCAAGGAACAGTACAAACGGAGGTTGCCAACCTGAACCCGTTTAAAGGAGTAGAATCCTACTACCCCGATGTCGTGTTGTACTCCCAAGGCTACATGGAAGAGTTGTCAGGAGAAGCAGAAAAGGAATCCCACCGGGAGCCTGAAGAACCCTCTGTCAAACAACCACTGTCAATCAGAGTGAAAGGGCGAACTACTCGTCCAAAAGCCATGGAGCCTGCGGCTATCCACCTGAACAAAACCAGGTCAGGAAGAGGAGGTCGTCCTCTGGTGATCACTTTAAACCAGAAGCCTCCACCCTTGGTCATCAATCTTCGGCGCGATAGGCAGCCGACTGATGTAAATGCAGCCAGGAATGCGGTTTCCGATGATAATAAAGGACCTCTTTTCCAGTATGTCGACGCTCAAATTCCAAATCAGGAATCCTCCCCCATGACGATATAGAGCCTATAGCACAGAAGTTCTTGGCAGCTATAGATTCCTATCATCCCTACATATGGGAAGTGGCGTCATCATCTAATGTCACCACGACTTATGGACCGCATGAGAACTCTATCTTCGTTGTTCCGCCTACTCGCAGCAGTCATCGTTCAATTGTCTTCGGTCGCAGGCGCGATGTACCCACTATACAAGAAGATTCCTCCAACGACGATGCTGGTGAAATGCAAGTTCACAGGTACAGCCCGTAAGCTTTAAAAATCATGCAAAGTATGGGTTACGACATGAAGCTGGAACTAGGTCTCAGCTACGGGAAAGGCAGACGGACGCCGCTACTCGGCAACCCCCACTATCAACAAACTCGCTTCGGGTTAGGATACGCTGCCTCCCTTGCAACTTCCGAGTCAAACGAGGATGTCTTTTCCTCTTTTCAAAATGACTCGTCGCCCTTCGACTCATCGGAGACTCTCGAACAAACATTATTAGTGAATATGGTAGTGGCCGATTCCTTCGAGACAGACGAACAAGAAACTGAGCCGTTTGAGAATGACTCTTGGGCTCAACAAATGGATACACAATGGGAATTCCGGTTCGAGCAGAGAGAACCTTCCACTGAAGACGAAGTTATCCAGATCAATGTTGGGGATGAACTTTCGCCAATGCCGATATTTATCAGTAACAATCTTTCTCCAGCTGAAAGGGAAGAAGTTATCCAGCTGATAAAAGAATACATCGACGTCTTTGCGTGGAATTATAAGGATATGCCCGGCCTTGATCCAAAGGTGGCTACTCATAAACTCAACATATTGCCCGATTCAAAGCCTGTAAAGCAGCACCAACGCCGGTTCTGCCCGGATATGATAGACGCCATTAAAGCTGAAATCAAGAAGTTGATAGCCTGCGGTTTCATCCGGGAGGAACAACATCCCAACTGGGTCGCCAACGTTGTCCCGGTCATGAAGAAAAATGGGAAAGTGCGCGTCTGCATCGATTACCGAGATCTGAATGCAGCATGCCCCAAGGATGAGTTCCCCCTTCCCATTACGGACATCATGGTCGACAACACATGCGGTTTTGAGCGCATGTCCTTCATGGACGGATTTTCAGGATAAAATCAAATCAAGATGCATCCTGAAGACGAGAAGCATACTGCCTTCCGGACACCATTGGGAGTATATTGCTATACGGTCATGCCCTTCGGATTGAAGAACGCCGGGGCTACATACCAACGGACTATGAGTAACATATTCTGCGAGCATTTACGCAAGAAAGTGGAGTGTTACGTGGATGACATAGCTGTCAAAAGCCGCCTCAAGGATAATCACATCCAAGACTTGAAGATAGTATTCGAGCTGATGCGCCAACATCAACTCAAAATGAATCCCACAAAGTCCTTTCTGGGTGTATCTAGTGGCAAATTCTTGGGATTTGTCATTACCGCCAAAGGCATTCAAGTGGACCCTGATAAAGTCAAGGCCATCTTAGAAATGCGCCCGCCCCGTAATCTGAGGGAAGTCAGGGGATTTCAAGGTCGTCTAGCTTATATCCGGAGATTTATATCCAACCTCTCCGGGAAATGCCAGCCATTTTCCCGTCTCATGAAGAAAGGTGTATCCTTCATATGGGACAAAGCCCGCCAACAAGCGTTTAACGATATCAAGCGCTACCTCACTCATCCGCCCGTTCTGGTGCCTCCCGTCATAGGAACACCATTCTTGCTGTATGTTCGAGCGATGGATCATTCTCTGGGAGCTCTTCTCACACAGAAGAACGATGTAGGACATGAACAGGCTATCTACTACCTCAGCAGGATAATGGTCGGAGCCGAACACCGATACAACCCGGTGGAGAAAGAATGCTTGGCCCTGATGTTCGCTATTCAGAAAATGCGACACTATGTCACAGGCCAGACGATTCACATCATCTCCAGGATCAATCCTCTTCGGGTACTGATGAACAAGCCAAGTGTTCTTAACTCCTGACTCGCGACCTGGGCGATGTTATTAACGCCGTATGACATGGTGTACGTCCCTCAGAAGTCCATCAAAGGCCAAGCATTGGCTGACTTCCTAGCTGCTCATCCGATCTCGGAGGCCTCCAAATTATACGAGGATATTCCCGACGAAGTTGCAGAATATAATTCTGCAATGGAAAGTGACGCATGGCAACTATTCTTCGATGGCGCCTCCAGAACTGGTCCCAGGGGAAACGTAGTTTAAGGAGTAGGGATTGTCCTGGTTACTCCTGACAAACTCGTCATCTACCGAGCATACTCTTTTAGCGAGCCCTGCTCCAACAATGTCGCAGAGTATAACGCTCTACTAATCGGGCTCCAAGTCGCCAAAGAGCTGGGGGTCGAATCTTTGGAAGCTTTCGGTGATTCCCTGCTGATCGTCAATCAAGTCAGAGGGATATATGAAGTCCGAAATCCAGACCTCATCCCCTATCACCGAGCAACGGTCGAGATATCCATGACATTCAAAGGGTTCTTCTTAGAGCATGTACCTCGATCTCAGAATCTGGAAGCTGATGCCCTAGCCAGTCTAGCTGCAGATTTAGCTACTCCTATAAGAAGGCAGGACTCGGTGATCCTCCTTAACAGGGATTTATTCTGTGTGAAAAATAACTTTCACCTAGAATGCAGCTATGCTGTAAACACCGATCCACAAGAGGCTGGAGAAGTCCCTTTATAGATTTCGTGGCATACGGAATCTTACCGGAGAACCCCAAGGAAGCGGTATCCGTCAAAAGACGATACTTACGCTTCTACTTTGATGCATCCTCACAGTGTCTATATCGTCGGACCTACGATGGACTGCTACTGAGAAGCCTCGCTGACAGCGAAGCACAGCAGATTATCCGTGAAGCTCACGACGGCGTATGCGGAGCACATCAACCCGGTCCTAAGCTACAGGATCGTATCATGAGAATGGGCTATTACTGGCCCACTATGATAGAGGACGCGATCAAGTATGCCAGACAATGCAGAGCCTGTCAGGTTCATGCAGACTTCATACATCAACCGTCTGAACATCTACACCCTACGGTTGCATCTTGGCCTTTCGAAGCATGTGGTATGGATATCATTGGTCCTATTCACCAGTCTTCTTCCAGAGGTCACCGGTTCATACTGGCCATCACGGATTACTTCTCCAAATGGGCAGAGGTGATCCCTCTTGCTGAGGTAAAGACATCTAATGTGATCAGCTTCATCAAGCATCACGTCATTTATCGCTTCGGGATCCCCCGAAGGATAATTCATGACAATGGACCTCAGTTCATCAGCCATACGTTTCATCGATTTTGCGATAAGAATTCGATACAAAATATGGCCTCTACGGCATATTATCCAGCTGCTAATGGTTTGGCGGAAGCCTTCAACAAAACCATTATCAAGCTCTTGAAGAAGTTCGTCTCCTCAAACAAGAGAGATTGGAACGAGAAGCTAGGAGAATGTCTCTGGGCATACCGCACAACGGTACGAGCACCGACAGGTTGCACCCCATTCTCATTGGTCTACGAGAGTGAAGCAGTTCTTCCCATCAAAATTCAAATTCTGTCACTCAGGATAGCCGTGGCTAATGAGTTGACTCAAGAGAAGAACGACCTACTAAGGCTTCAAGAGATGGAAGGATTAGACGAGAAACGCCTTCAAGCTCAGCAACGCATCACGTTCTACCAGGCACGTATTTTCAGAGCTTTCAATCATAAAGTGAAGGAAAGAGTATTCAAAGTTGGCGAGCTAGTTTTAGCTGTGAGAAGGCCAATGATCATTACTCACAAGAGTAAGGGCAAATTCTAGCCCAAATGGGAAGGCCCTTATGTGATCGAGACGACGTTCTCAAACGGCACTTACAGGTTAGCCCAGCCTAATGGAGACCTACTAATGGCTCCTATCAACGGCAAATTCCTGAAAAGGTACTATGCTTAATCTCCTCTGCTCAAGTGGAATATGGCGAAAACCTCATTCTGACAAAACTACTTCCAAAACGAAACTAGTTGGGTCGTATTCTATCATGTCCATATAACCTCTGAATAGATATGTTCGACTAATTTGGAACTGCAAGGCCTATCACGTCCATATTACCTCTGATAGTGTTTTGTGTACAAAACTTTAGTCAAAGCATATTCTATCATGTCTATATAACCTCTGAATAGATATGACCCACTAAAGCATATTCTATCATGTCCGTATGACCTCTGAATAGATATGCCCTGCTAAAGTTTACCGAGAGTATATCACGTCCATATTACCTCTGGTATCACTCTCGCCCAAACCTGTCATTTATATTCCAAAATGATGGGTCCACAAAGTCAGATGAAATCCTCTTTATTATTCCCAAAAGAGAGCAAAATTACATTTGCAAAGCAAAAAAGAAAAGTACATCATGAAGGGGGGGCGGTCAAATCGCGAATCTGCTGCGCCAATGCAGCCATCCTCGCATTCCTGGAGTCCGAAACGGTAGCTCAAGCTTGCTCCCACCTCGTCTCCTCATCATTTAAGCCAGATAAATTAGACAGAGCATCTGCAAGAGCGGCGTGCATGGCTCTAGCATGTGCCAAGTTCTGTTGAGCCGCTTCCATTTGGCTCTGTAACACATGTACACCTGCGGCTGAAGCGCGAGACCACTCCTTCGCTAAGGCGAGCTTAGCCTCCAACTTGCGGACCCTCGCTTCATTTTCCTCATGTTCAGCTTTGCTCTTGGCCAACTGGGGAACAACACACTCTAAGAGGGTATGCTCATCATTCATCTCCTTCTGCCGTATCTCCATGGACTTGCTCAGAGCTTCCAGCTCCCCCAGCCTTGCAGTCAAGGAGTCATATTCAGCTTGAACGAGACAGTCAATGCTGCCTCGAGACAGCCGCAGATACTCATTAATGGGTTGCTCCAAACCATTAACTATCTCTTCCAGGGCATCAGCTACTCCAGTGTCGTCAAATGCCCTGACCGGCGCTATCACAGCCTGAGAGGACCCCTTCAGAGCCTCGAAGCTCAGATTCTTCTCCAACACCATCGATATTAGCATTTTTAAGGTGGTGTAGAAGATACTGGTATACTGCTCAGTCAGCTGGGCTAGGTCCGAATGGACGCTGGGAGTGGCTGCGATATTGGTGAACCTCCCTCCAGGGATGACCGTAGTCGATGTGGCCACAGTCGTCGTCTCGACAGGTGGTGCGACAAAAGAAGATGCGCCAGCAACAGTCGAAGTCATCGGCATACTCAAAGGAGGCGATATCGCAATAACAGGTTCATCCTCTTCTCGAGGTATCGAAATCTCGTCGGCAGGCGAGCCGGCACCCGAAGATGTTTTCTCCTCAACATCAGCCACCTCCGTGTCGCAACCAGGACCTGACACAGAGCCGAAGGCCGTATGTGCATCGCCCTCCCCGAAGAGGTCTTCTCCTGAAAAGAAGACAAAAGAAAGTTAATATTAACATAAATGTTAAACTTTCCTGAAAAAGAGGCATAAAGACGACATTTACCCACGGTCGACGGCATGTATGTCGCATCTGCAGCCAGTACAGCTAAATCATTTCTTAGTGATGCTAAGCAAGCTGTCATACCTGGAGAAAGGGGCCTGCTGACTGACTCTGGCAAATAGTCTTCCAAGTCCTCGTCAAATTCCAACCGTGGCTCGTCGGCTGGATTCTCGCTAGAGGCGCTAACAGGCACGGCAGGGGTCTCTCCCGATGCTGATCCGGATAAAGGTGTACATAATCTTATTATACTCAGCCCCGGAGGCGACTTCGTTCCACTACCTGAAGCAGTAGCAGCGACAGCAATCCCCAGCTGAGATTCTCCGGCACCGCCTGCCGAAACTGTAGAAGGTCCCTCTCTAAAAGGCGAGGAACCTCCAATCAAAAGATTATCCCCAACATGGGGAGAGGTAGGCTCACTTCCAAGAGCCTCAATACCAGGAATCCGGAGAGGACGTGTAGCCGTCTTCTTCTTCCTCTTACGGGGGGAAGCCTCCTTCGGAGCAGGAGCCCTTCGCTTCCCAGAGATTACCAAAGCCCCTGCAGACGATGGTACTTCACCCCTCGGTACCGATACAAGAGGCTCATCCGGAGTAACGGACTCTTCACCCTCGTCAGAAGAAACCGAGGGTACCTCGACTCTTCCCCCAGGCTTCGAAGAGGGCACCCTAAAACTTCTATGCATATCAAAATCGCGATGGAAGGTGTTGGTGGCCACATAGAACTGGGCATACGTATGGAGGATGCGCAGTTCCGTGGAGAGTATGATGACGGGCACAATAAAACTTGCCCCAGTGCAGCCCATGATAAAATATTGCCATCCCCTCGCTCCATCAATGAGTCCACCTCTGGACCTGAAGCTGGTAATGGCGTTGCCTACGTGCAACTGATCGTACCCAAACTGCCTGGCGAACCGACTAGGCAGGTAGGATTCAAAGAAGCACTGGTCTTCACTTCTGTACAGCAAGTAGGAAGGTCTAATACAGACCAACTAATTAAAGGCTTCAGGAGAAAGAACGGTCTTCTCTCTACCTGAATCCTCGAGCCTAGTCCCCGATTGATTGTGATGTACAGGGGGGACAGTGCAAAAGAGCTTCCAACTGTGGTCGCAATTCAGCACCCGCCGACAGTCTAAGACTGTGACCACGTTCCAGGAGGATTTCTTGTAATTCAGCAAGAAACTACCCCCCAAGCTACTGCCGAAACCTGGAGACATCACCCGGGGGTTGTTGAGAATTAACCATCCCATCAAATACAGGTATGGCAATTCCACCCGGGGAAAGCTTTCACGCCGAGCTTCATCGGCGAGCAGCGCCTCAGTCATCGCCCTCAAGTCAGCTTGTATGTGGCACACCATGGCCGGGAGCAAGCCCAGTCTCACCCCGAACACCAGACGCACTGCAGGGCACAAGGTATTGGGTGAATACGATCCACAGATGCGATGCCAGGTACCACCAGTTGGCGCAGCCATATAGAGAGGAAGCCAGCCAGTTGAGCTTCCTTGGACAGAGGCCTGCGACAATGCCTCAGATAACTGTAGGCCTTAGTGCATGCAGGATATCTTCCAATCCCCTCGTGGAGAATCTGATCTGGAGCCCCAGCGTCCTCCATAAGATCATCGACCACCTGAGCAGTAAGCACGCTCAGAGGATTCACAAGCTGATCCTTGCCTTCCAATACCTTCTCCGGCTGAGCAGTCCTGGCCCGATGAAAGAAGAGGTAGGACGTCCACCTGTTGGTATGAGCCAAATCTGAAGGCTCATCATAAAAGGCGGTGCAAGCAAGGTAGTGACACATCAGCTCCTGGTATACTTCCACTACCCGAGGGTCTGAATCCCCCAGCTCCCGGTTCGTGGGAACATACTCTTCATATGGAGTATCCCCCATCGACAGTCTCGAGATCTCTGCCATCTCATGAAGGGCCAATTCCAACTCCCCCAGTGGAGTGGCGAAAGTCCCGGTGAGCAAAATATATCGCTCCATCAGTGCCAGAAACAGATTGGGGTTAGGAGGTAACCCAACACTGGTGGCACTCACAGCTGCAAACAGACCAATTCTCTCCAACTCGGTCTGAAAATGCTCCAGGGCCCAATCAACTAAGCGAGCCCATTGAAGGTTCGTTGGGGTCATCCACCCATTGCACCGAGGATTCACCTTGGGGTACACTCCTCCGTGCCCCATGAAATTATTATAGAAGGTCGGCAATTGCACCGGCTGGAGCACTAAGCTGTCTTCACTCGGGACACTGCCCTGGTACAATCCCCTGAACGGCATTACAAGACCGGAAGGGCGGCTGACAAATAGACCAGATCCTTTCTGGTAGAAGATCTTCCCCGGCCTGCCGTGAAGATCGGAAGTCAGCGTCCACGACATCTTCCTGGGATGTGTAACATGGAAGAAGGCCGAGATGGGATAATCTCTCGGCATCTTGGGCAGATGCAAGACCAAGCCCCCGGCAGGGAAAACCCAGAGTTCTTTCTTTGGCTTCGTTTGGGACTGCTTGTCGATCATGTCCCCAAAGAGAAAAGCTGGCTATATATACTGCTTCCCGTCTACGTACGTCAGGGGCTCTCCATTAATCATGTTCAGCAGCGTTCGCTCGCCCTGACCCGATATCAAAAATTCCCTTCCTTCGGGATACTGGGGCCCAAAGATAGGAATGTCACGTGGGACAGATCCTCCAGATAGTTGGAGTACAGCATCCCGACGGCAGAACCCATCACATCGGCTAGCGGAGACTCATGCAAGTTAACTGCAAGGGTGCAAGAAAAACATGTCAGTTTCTATACTAGACATTACAATCTTGCAGCCTATAGCCAACAGTCTGTGCTTTACGCCAAGACTGTACAAACTTGATCATTACGCCAGAATTTTCATCCAGAAGGGTACAAATTCAAGTTGGCAGTATACAGTCCGCGCTTTATGCCAGACTGGCAAAATTCGAGTTTACGCCAGGACTCTCATCCATGAGCGTACGACTCAAATTTCGTAGTATACACCAAGTTCTCGATAGTCAAATCTTTTACGCCCGACTGCGAAAACGTGGAGTTTCTACGCTGGCACATTAGAAATGTGGGCGTAAAAAATGAAACGTCCCTGTGCATCATCTTCCTCAAAGAGGCTATCAGCACAGAAGACGACCTAGCGCAGTCATGTACAACGTGTGCGAATGATTTTTCAGTCGTTCTTTTCGTCCCAGAAACTCTACCTATCCGGCCGGGTGCACTACTCGTCGGCGGGACACTCCGCTCAGAATGGAGTTTGCCTTGCCCGACCGGAGACACTCACGCTTGAGCGGAAGAACGAGAAGAAGAAGAATCGACCTTCTTTCCCTTAGAGGAGGGGGTTTGTTTCGAGGCCATCACTGAGAACTTTGAAGACTCGGGAAAGAAACGACGAAGAACTCGAACAATCGAAGCCTTTCTTTCGCAGAAGACGGATGAAAAGTTTTCTCTCTCAGAAACTTGGGGTATATATAGAGTTCGGATGGACTCCTCAAAACCTGAACCAAATCTCCTAATTAATATTTGGTTATGATTGGGAACTACGACAGCCTGTTACTCAGAGAAGGCGAACAGTCAGCGAAATTCAAAAAGTTTTCGTACAAAGCAGATTCGTGGTTTCTACTCTAAGGAGCTTTCTACGCTCGAGAAGCTACAGATCTATGATTTTACGCTCGTAGGCTACAAGTCTACGATTTTACGCCCGAATGCCTTTCTGCTCGGTTAGCTTTTACGCTCGAGAGGCTACAAACCTACGACTTCACGCTCCACAGCTACAAATCTATGATCTCACGCTCCGATGGCGTTTAGTTTACGCTCAGAGGCAACAGATCCACAATTTCACGCTCGGAAGATTTCCTTTTCACAGGCTACAAATCTACAGTTCTACGCTAAGGAGCTTTCTACGCTCGACAGCTACAAATCTACGGTTTTACGTTCGGAGGCTACAAGTCTACGGTTTTACGCCCGGATGCCTTTGTGCTCGGTTAGCTTTTATGCTCGAGAGGCTACAAACCTACGACTTCACGCTCAGGAACTACAAGTCTAAGATTTCACGCTCGGTGGTGTTTAGTTCACGCTCATGAGGCTACGAACTTATGATCTTATGCTATGACTCTCCGCACATCTGAAAGATACGCGGGCCAGAGTACCCGTACATCTAGGCGATTCTTAAGGCGGTCAATTACGAGAGTTCACACAGAAGATACTCCTTCTTGACCAGAAGATATCCCCAAATACCCGAAGCATACAGAGTTCAACATTGAAAATTACTCTTCTTCGTGGGACGATTCGAAGTTCATCCAGACTCCAGTCTGAATACTTTATCTACAAATCAAAATGGCAACTCAGTTTGACAGCCATTTCTCGCCCTGATTCCAAGGGACTTTTCGAGAAATCATTCTTGAAGATGAAGTCTGAACAGGAATTCTGTTTATCAGAAGCAACAGTTCAGAATTCTATGCGGTTCCTCATCCCTAACAGCAGAACAGTTCGAAGACTCGACTTAAATGCTAAAACAGCTTTTTGCGCATCCCTAGCTATGCGTGAAAGACAGGACATGACCTAGCACTCTTTCTAAAACAGAGTCGGCGTAAAGAATCAGACGTGTCGAAGCTACACATATTCAGACTTCACAGCAACATATGGCAAGACAATCATATGCAGAGAAGAAAGACGACTTTATTAAAGATCAAAATCATGATTACATATGAGGAAAATCCAGTCTATAAGGGTTTTCTTCATTTTCGTGATTACATATGAGGGAAATCCCGTCTACAAAGGAATTCCTCGTCGTCGTCTGAAGATCGCACCCAGAATCTGTTCTACCAGGTTCCCGCATGGGCGGCGATTCTTCATCCATCTTCTCCAGCAGTCAGTCGGTTGCCGCAAACTGACTGACATATTGTCAGTGGCGAGAGGATACAAAAACTGGGCATAGACCCATCCTCCAACGGAAGAAAAGCAGAAACTGGATCTGCTTTCCTATGTCCCACGCCATGACAGATTGAGTTGGGATATTTCACCCAACTCAATCCTGGACGGAGCTAGTCTATCTGCTATCGTCCACGAAGGTAACGGGAGAAGGCACCGCTTGCAAGCAGCGTGGTGAAATATGACCCTTCCTCTCTCCGGAAGAACCGCCATACAAAGTTGCTGATTATCCCGAGCAAATGAGGCTATGATATCCTTCCATGATCCATCGTTACAGTGGACATTTGCTCGAAGATGCCATCTTTTTCGGCTCCTTACATACAGGAAGAACATGATCTCCTTCTTCCTCAGGTCAGCCCGACGAACTCCGGCGATCATCTCTGCGTGGTAAGGGAACTGTGGGAAGAACAGGTTAACTCCTCAGCCTTTTTATAGGCGAAAGAGATCACACCGATCCCCAATAACTCCACCATAAAGACAGCCTTGAAAGAACGTGTCAGATTTGACCGATTCAGGCTCCATTCAGAAACGTTTCGAGTTACGAGGAACGGTTCATGCTTCATTCAAAGCGTTTCAAATTACGAGGAATTTAAAAGCTTTGAAGGGGGTCTTGTAGAAGCATGAAAAATACGCCGGATAGCTCTACGCAGCTTGGTGACAAAGGGCAGCGTAAACAGAGGACCTCAGAGCCATCAACATACATACAGGGCCTTTTGTTCGCTGAGCACAGTGCAAAATATGAACTCAAGGACCATCCGCGTAAAAACAGTATGTCCAGGCTGCTTCAGCGTAAACAAGGTGCTTCATCGCCTCTATGGCGTAAAACTCACCCGCTTTCAATGCAGCATTTAAATGTACGAGGAACGCTTTGTATTCCCCGAAATGAACCTGTCAAATCATGCAGTGAAACCTGACGTCTGACTTCTGACAGAAAACACTGTACGGCTACCCAGACGACGGCTGGAATAGTGGCAGACCCCTCGGGATGCGCCTCTACATTCAATGCACAAGATGATGGCGGATCTCTGCATTTAATGCAGGGGATTTGATTAATGTTACCAAACCGTCGTTTAGTGACATCTCCTCGGTGTAAACTGCTTTTACGCATACGAGGAGATACGCTGCCTTGTTTTACACAGGCAGATGTGAGCTTCTTATGCTCCGCGGAAGACAAGCCGACTGCCACGTCAAAAGCTTCTCTTCGTACAAGGCTCGAGGCACGTCTCTGTACTTAATGCTCTGCATGATGACAGACCTTCAGAACACGCCTCTGCAATTAATGCGCAGGATGATGGCAGATCTCTGTATTTAATGCAGGAGATTTGATTATATCCCCAAGAGCCGTAATTTCGGCTAAGGATTGTTCGGCTTCTACGCCCACACGGCTTCTATGCCTGCTCGGCCTCTGTGCCCTCGGCTTCTGTGCCTACTTGGCTTCTACGCCATGGTGACAGACTTTGGCTTCTACGCCATGGTGACAGACTTTGGCTTCTACGCCAAACCTCTTCTACACAAGGGATACCTACCTACGTGGCTTCTACGTCGTGATCTTCGCAGCAGTTATACGCGTTTGTCCCTTAGTTGGACCCGCGTCACACGCTCATACAAAAGATCATCCATACGCAGGCAGTGGTTACTTTAACCATCGTGTAAAAGGGTGCTGTACTTTCCACTACTCGGTTTCTACACCGATTGAGTGGTCACTATCACCAAAACTCTATAAATAGAGACCTCTATTGACAGAGGTCCAAGGTCGAAAAACTGGAACCAAGACCAAGGTCGAACTTCAGAAAAGATCGAACCAAATGTCGGGAAGATCTTCTCGAAGCATAAGGGTAACCAGTCCGGATCTGCGCTCCTACGAATACTCATGAACATCTACACCTAGAAAGGGACCAGGTCCTCAGAGGGACATAACAATATACATAGAAGCATGCCAATAAAGTACTGAAATAAATATCCAATGGGTAACCTAACTATCTATGTGAATGCAGTTTAAGAATAACTTTCTAACAAGTGGGCTATCTGGCCATAAATGGGATTGGCATGATTCTCTCAGAGAATCAGGGGCCTACAAAGCATCTCGTCTTTTGAACGACGGAGGCCGCCAGGAATATATGGGGTCATCACCACCCGTCGCTTCGACGGAGCGTCCGGACGAACAAAGGAAAGTGCAAAGGAGCACAAATGCGGTACTTGTTGTTCTCCCCACCCCATGCTCCAAGCATGTCACATCCATGACACGATTTGGTTCATGGCCTATCGTTAGTACAATAGCCAAACCCTGCAACCAAACAAGGACAAGGATTGGACCACCGTACTACAATAGGCTATGTCCATGGACTACTAATAACTGATAAGTCTTCTAGCATGCAAAATTTCTATCAGCGATTATCCCTAACACACGTCCCATACGTATAGGAGGCCAACCCTGCACGCGAGTCCGTGATCTATATGAGACTCACACTCATATAAGAGCTGTGTCACGGCCAATGAACCTAATGATGCTTCATGATAATGGGGCGGTCTCATAAACAAGGTCAATGCATATACATAATAAAAATAGATCACGACGACAACGTCGTTACACCCAAGTTTCCTTGGACGCGTATTTTATATAGCAGTTAAAATATATGAACTAATGACAGAAAATAAAGATGCATGCAACATATGGAATATGAATAACAGTACAATGGTAAGGTATACTTGCCTGGCAAGAGAGCTGCAAAATGTAACGTCCAGATGTCAAGGACACAGGATCAGAAACTACGGCCTCCGAACAAACATCTCCGGATGCTGAAATAGACATCACCAACGTTTCCGAAATCAAAAAAATAGCTAGAAATTACTACCCTTTGGTCCAATTTGGACACAGGAGCAAAACGGTAATTTTGGGTCAAAGCGGGCTCCACATGTGGGCCACTTTATACCAAAAAGTGTGCCAGGGGTAACGGTCCCTAAATGGGACAAATTATAGGTCAAACAAACTCTAAATGTCAGTACGAACTCAACGGTATGTCCAAATATGGATTCCGGTGAGCCGAACACAATTTTGTCCAAAAAGTCAACCGGGGGGCCCGCCAATAGGAGACTTGGTGAACCATCTTAGAACTGCGTGAAAATTAGGTCACATGACCAGCACGATACCACGAGTCCAGTGGTGCAAGTTTTATCGCATTCTGACGAGCGTGCACTAAATGGCGCGGAGTTTTACAAAAGTCGCGATATAGAGAATCTTTGCGGATACGGGCTGATTCTGACGCGTATCAGTTTTCGCGAAAGCCCATAAGTCTGGGTATACTGTGCGCACCTTTTGGTACACTTAGTAAATGATGGGGCGGTCCCGTTTGGCGGGGAGTGCTCCGTATCGCAATTTCTGGAATTTGAAAAAAGTATGTTTTCGGGGTTTTCTATCTAATTTAATTCTACACACAGCAACTAATAAATTATTGTATTTAACAGAAAATAAACTAGGTTAGGTGGTCTTCGCATACCAAAAAGAAAAACTAGATTCAGATCTCTGTGGTGGGAGATACGAGTCCGTGAACATGGGTCATCGCAACAGAATTTCTGAAATTAAAAGTGGTCGTTTTTCCATGACTTGGCGTCAATTTTCGCCTAGGTTTACGTATTGTTCGAAGTAAACTAGTATACAATATGGGAAGGGGGATAGGTCATGAACATACCGGTGAAGACGGGGTCGAGTTTGGTCGAGCGAGGACGTAGAAAACAGAGCGTGAACAGGGCTAAGTTGCAGTGATATCTGTCGTGGCGTGCGCTTGGCGGGTGACGCAAACGACTGCGGTCTTCTCCGGCGGTAAACGGTGGGTGGCTCTGGGTTCTGGCGGCATGGAGACGGTCGCAAGTCAAGGTAGATAGTAGATTAGGGTTAGGGTTTTGGAAAATAGTATATATATAGAGAGAGAACGCGAGGGGGGGGGAATACTGCTCGCGGGATTTTGCATATTGCGGCTATTGCTGTTGTTATGATTCCTTCGCGGGTGCTGGTTAGTAGCTAAGCGGGTAGGGTAGGGATTTGTAATGGGTGTGGGTTGTTTATAAATGGGTTTGGGTTGGTAATTCATTTTATAATTCTTTTTTTTCCTTTTTCTTTTTCTTTTCCTATTCTTTTTCTTTTATTCTTTCTCTTTCTTTTTCTTTTCTAATTTCTATTTAATAAACCATATATATATATATATATATATATATATAAAATTTTAAAAATTATTTTAGTGCATACTATAAATCTACTCAGCTGTCTAAAGGGTCTCCTACATGGAAATAATTAAGGAAAATTACGGTTGCTCCCTAAAACCTTTAAATGCACAATTACCTAAAAATAAAAATCCAATAAATTCTATTTCTTCTATTTATCTAATTAAATACTATAAATTAATTAAATAATTAATTAAATACTTAATATGGTTTTTAAAATTAGGAATTTTATATTCTACCCAACTTATAAAAAATTTGTCCTCGAAATTAAAACTAAGCCATGATAGAAAGTCAAGGATGGTATAAGATAGAGATTTGCAGCTTATTCTGTACCTTCTTCCATCCTAACCTCCATGATTTTCCCATTGTCATGGGGATGTTTGGAGGGCTATAATTTGCATTGTTTAAAATACAAGGCTAGGTTTAAATGAATGGACGATGTTGCGCGTTGCACATTCCAAAGATCATGGGGAAAATTTATATGAACAAATAATAGGTTTCTTCATGTGTCATGTCCAATAGTGTGGACACTTTATTGCATAAAACGTCCAACAATTGAAAAATTCCACAAAGATGGAAATTAGATTTAATTAATCAAAATTAATGCGCAGGGTGTTCTTGAATTAATTAGAAGTACATGGGGATAACATTAGGTGGGACACAATTGTCATGGGCATAGAGGACTCAGAGTAGAATATTGTCATAGATTGGGTTGTACAAAATGGGTCAAGATTGTGTCTCCAATTTTGATTGGAACACACAAGGATACAAAGTTAGAATTATTTAAAATTAAATATAAGCGTCTGCGACGAATATTGTGCGACTAAAATATAGCACAAGAGAGCATAATTATAAGTCACGCAAATGTCAGAATAGAAGACGGACACGTTTAGGACAAGGGTGTGAAATTTGTAGGTAGATAATGGCTAGTGTAGTGCTCCAATTATTGAAGCAACGGTAAGGTACACTATGTGATATAAATATTATATAATTAAATAAAATATCGTGTTCTATTTCTAATTGGATTCAAACTAGCCCTAGTTTCTCTTTCAAGCCAAGTAGACCTAATCTTGGGTGAGGGGGTTTATAATCTACCCAACTTATAAAATAATTTCATCCTCGAAATTAAAATAGGGTAGGGTTCTCTCTATCTAATCTTACTTGATCACAATTTAAAAGAATTCATCTCAAGTTAACAATGCGACTTCTACCCAACTTAGAATTTACCTATCTAGCACCCAAGGCTATACATTTAAGAAAAATATTCCTTAATTTATTTACTCATGTTATGCAATCCTCAAAACTTTAACACCAAATATATCATATATGATATGCCCTTAATCAATTATAAAAGATAGTCACCAAATAATGCGATTGGCCTATGGGTATATCTAGTACCCTCTGTATATCAAACTTATACCAAGCACAAGCATTCGTCTTTGCGAAATAGGGGAAGACGGAAAACAATAATAAAGAGTTCAAGGGGGAGGTAATAGAATACATGTATGGGGATCAAGGCGTTTAGAGAATTCAAAGGCAATTGTCAAGGCAGGTGTAGATTAAAATCCTATTTGGTAAATTCTTATTCGCATGCTCGTATCAATATAGTTATGTAATCGATACGATATGCTTATACACGTCTATGGGTAAGTATATTCGTCTACTAGTCGACTATATATCTCAATCCACATAAAGTAGTCATGCGAAGAGCGAACCAAGCGCACTATGTCTAGCTAGACCATAATACACTGATTCTGATTAGACAATTTGTATTAGTGTGGTTGATCAGGCCCCAATAACACATATGTCATGAGAAAGCTCGATAAGGAATAAGCTTGCAAAAATTAGGCTATAATAGCGACATAAGTCAAGGTAGTACATAAAATATAAATACGCTGGATTATGATGAAAGAATGTACAAAATAATTCAAGTTCACAAAGAAGATAAGGCTCTACAATCTCTACAGTTGTCATACTAACTACTTGTCTAAGTCGCTAGTTGACCAAATAGGGTATGGACCTCTAAATTCTATAGTCTGAATAAATACTGTCATCTTTTGCTAGCATACAGGTAATGTCATTCAGTTATACTTCAATAATAGGTCAAAAGACTATGTGATACTATGTTGTGAGGTATACTACCCAACTTATAACAATAAACTAATACTGTAATTGCCTTGAGGGGATTCTTCAGAATAACCTGGTCCTTGTAAATAAAGTAGAACTCTTGTTAGGATATACGAGGAAAGATCTTGGTATTTATTAGGGTATCATATTGCACTATATAGGTAATGGTCATCTTAAGTCTTAATCATAGTGCTCATAGAACATGTATCAATAGTAAAAATGAAAAAGTTACTGGCATTTAAGTGAGAGGGGATATAACTCGTATCGAGGTGTGGTACAAGTTATGTGATTTAAAACTAAGGGATAATCATAAAATTATAATCTAAATGATACTCAACTATCAAGTTCTAACTACCAATCACATAAATTCAAAATTTAACATTAACAACTATAATCCTAGCAATTATATGTCCTTAACATAAAAGAATCATTTGGCCTACAATCAGGAGGATCAGGTGACACGAATTGAAAGATAAAGGAAAGAAAATGTAATTAGTCGTCGCACAATAGCGAGCGCTAAGGGTTCAGAGGAACAAGTCATAAAATAAAATAGAGAGGCTATTGATAATGTCATGGTTTCCTAAGGGAAGGTGCTATGCTAATCTCTGTGTTTGAGGTATGATCATGAAAATATTTTATGCATTGCTCTTGGCTTTCTAAGGTACTATCTGCTAATCTCAAGACAAGAATCTAAATTTATAGTTCTCCAATACTATCTTACTATGAAGGTTAGGTTCAGTCCTAATATTAAATTTTGGTTTTCTATTGGTTCCTCAATAATATGGTCAAACATTATGGTAAAATCTCTAACTAACTATAGTAGTGTTTATACTACTCTTAAGTCATTCATAAACATCTCAAGGGATAATGGTAAATCAATCTATAGAAAAGGGACGCTAGGGTTCATTAGGTATTCTAAACTTAGTGATGTGTCAATGTTCTAGTTGTATTCTTAGTAGGTGTGTTACCCTAATTATCATCCTAACAACAAGGATTCCTATATTCTAGCAGAGGCTATACTCAAGGAACTATTAGGGAAGCACATGAATCAAGCATGATGCAATAGTTTAAATAGAACAGATGGAAAAGAATGTGAATCATAGTCAATTGTGGATGAGATCCTATACTCTAATCCTAGGTGCAGGCTTTCTCGGTACAGTAAAGTAACCGAGACAATATACTCTTAACCTGCATGGGCCACCACTAAAAACATATCACGCCCCAGTCCCAAAATACGTAGGACTAGGACACGTAAGCATGCCAGCCGCATGGTTATGGCACTCCAATATATGGAAACCATAACGCATACGTACGCTGTATTATAAATATCAATCCACAAGTGGTATAAATCTATCACAAGTCATAGGGTATAATCTAAATCTCATCCACAGAAAATCAAATATAAATAAATAACCAATATCTATGAACTAGATCTCAATATAAAGTATTTAAAGATGACAGTCGGATGGAAACAAATCCACTGCCGAACTAGAATATAAAATCAAACACAATATAAGTATAACAACTACCATCACTGCGACTCAAAGAGAAGACCTCGTTGAAGCATAAGGGTAACCAGTCCGGATCTGCGCTCCTGTGAATACTCATGAACATCCACACCTGGAAAGGGAATAGGTCCTCAGAGGGACATAACAAGATACATAGAAGCATGCCAATAAAGTACTGAAATAAATATCCAATGGGTCGCCTAATTATCTATGTGAATGCAGTTTAAGAACAACTTTCTAACAAGTAGGATATCTGGCCATAAATGGGATTGGCATGATTCTCTCGAAGAATCAGGGGCCTACAAAGCATGTCGTCTTTTCAACGACAGAGGCCGCCAGAAATATATGGGGTCATCACCACCCGTCGCTTCGGCGGGGCGTTCGGACGAACAAAGAAAAGTGCAAAGGAGCACAAATGCGGTACTTGTTGTTCTCTCCACCCCATGCTCTAAGCATGTCACATCCATGACATGATTTGGTTCAAAGCCTATCTTTAGTACAATAGCCCAACCCTACAACCAAACAAGGACAAGGATTGGACCACCGTACTACAATAGGCTATGTCCATGGACTACTAATAACTGATAAGTCTTCTAGCATGCAAAATTTCTATCAGCGATTATCCCTAACGCACGTCCCATACGTATAGGAGGCCAACCCTGCACGCGAGTCCGTGATCTATATGAGACTCACACTCGTGTAAGAGCTGTGTCACGGCCAATGAACCTAATGATGCTTCATGATAATGGGACGGTCTCGTAAATAAGGTTAATGCATATACATAATAAAAATAGATCACGACGACACCGTCGTTGCACCCAAGTTCCTTTGGACGCGCATTTTATATAGCAGTTAAAATATATGAACTAATGACAGAAAATAAAGATGCATGCAACATATGGAATATGAATAACAGTACAATGACAAGGTATACTTACTGGCAAGAGAGCTGCAAAATGTAACGTCAAGATGTCAAGGACACGGGATCAAGAACTACGGCCTCCAATCAAACATCTCCGGATGCTGAAATAGACATCACCAACATTTTCGAAATCAGCAAAATAGCTAAAAATTATGACCCTTTGGTCCAATTTGGACACAGGAGCAAAACGGTAATTTTGGGTCAAAGCGGGCTCTACTTGTGGGCCACTTTTCACCGAAAAGTGTGCCAGGGGTAACGGTCTCTAAATGAGATAAATTATAGGTCAAACAAACTCTAAATGTCAGTACGAACTCAACGGTATCTCCAAATGTGGATTCCGGTGAGCCGAACACAATTTTGTCCAAAAAGTCAACCGTGGGGCCCGCCAATAGGTGACTTGGTCAACCGTCTCAGAACTACATGAAAATTGGGTCACAGGACCAGCGCGATACCATGAGTCCAGTGGCGCAAGTTTTGTCATATTCTGACGAGCGTGCACTAAATGGCGCGAGATTTTATAAAAGTTGCGATATGGGAAATCTTCGCGGATACGGGCTGATTTCGACGCGCACGAGTCCAAATCAGTTTCCACGAAAGCCCACACGTCTAGGTATACTGTGCGCACCTTTTGGTATACTTGGTACACGACGAGGCGGTCCCGTTTGGCGGGGCGCGCTCCGTATCGCAATTTCTGGAATTTAGAAAAAGTATATTTTTGGGGTTTTCTATCTAATTTAATTCTGTACACAGCAACTAATAAATTATTGTATTTAACAGAAAATAAACTAGGTTAGGTGGTCTTAGCATACCAAAAAAAAAAACTAGATTCGGATCTCTGTGGTGGGAGATACGAGTCCGTGAACATGGGTCATCGCAACATAATTTCTGAAATTAAAAGTGGTCATTTTTTCTCGACTTGGCATCGATTTTCGCCTAGGTTTATTCGTTGTTCAAAGTAAAATAATATACAATATTGGAAGGGGGATAGGTCATGAACGTACCGGTGAAGATGGGGTCGAGTTTGGTCGAGCGAGGATGCGGGAAACGGAGCGTGAACAGGGCTAAGTTGCAGTGATATCTGTCGCAGCGTGCGCTTGCGCGGGTGACGCGAACGACTGCAGTCTTCTCCGACGGTGAACGGCGGGTGGCTCTGGGTTCTGGCGGCGCGACGACGGTCGCAAGTCAAGGTGGAGAGTAGATTAGGGTTAGGGTTTTGGGAAATAGTATATATAGAGAGAGAGAACGCGGGGGGGGGGGGGGGCGAATACTTCTCGCGGGATTTTGCATATTGCGGCTGCTGCTGTTGTTATGATTCCTTCGCGGGTGCGGGTTAGTAGCTAAGCGGGTAGGGTAGGGATTTGTAATGGGTGTGGGTTTGTTATTAATGGGTTTGGGTTGGTAATTCATTTTATAATTCTTTTTTTTTCCTTTTTCTTTTATTCTTTCTCTTTCTTTTTCTTTTCTAATTTCTATTTAATAAACCATATATATATATATATATATATATATATAATTCTAAAAATTATTTTAGTGCATACTATAAATCTACTCAGCTGTCCAAAGGGTTTCCTACATGGAAATAATTAAGAAAAATTACGGTTGCTCCCTAAAACCTTTAAATGCACAATTACCTAAAAATAAAAATCTAATAAATTTTATTTCTTCTATTTAGCTAATTAAATACTATAAATTAATTAAATAATTAATTAAATACTTAATACGGTTATTAAAATTAGGGATTTTATAATATAGCTATGTGTTATATATGTATATATGATATATCTAAGTGTATATGTGTATGGTGGTATATATGCGTATATGTATAAGAGAATATATATATCTATATGTATATGTGTATGTTTATATATGTATAAATATGTATGTATGAAGATGTATATTAATATATGTATAGCGATGTGTACGTTTACATATGTATGTGTATAGATATATATATATATATCTAGTTGTATATTTATAGGTGTTTGTGTATATATACTTGTGTGTGTGTGAGAGAGTATTGTGATGTATATATATATATATATATATATATATATATATATATATATATATATATATATATATATATATATATATATATATATATATATATATATATATATAGTTTGTGTGTATGTGCTTAGGGGTGGAGGCACAGCACAGCGAGTACTAGCAGCAGCAGCCGTTTCAGAGCGCTACAGCAGCAGTTTCAGGGCGCAACAGCGCCGCGGCTGCAGCGAGGCAGCGCCGCAGAGGAAGCAGCAGCAGTCTGCACCGAGGCAGCAATAGTCCCAGCGCAGCAGCGTCGCGGCTGCAGCGTGGCAGTGCCGCAGAGGAAGCAACAATAGTCTGTACTGAGGCAGCAACAGTCCCAGCGCAGCAGCGCCGCGGCTGCAACGAGGCATCGCCGTAGAGGAGGCAGCAGCAGTCCCAGCTCAGCAGCGTCGCAGCTACATCGAGGCAGCACCGCAGAGACAGCAGTAGCAGTCTACAGCGAGGCAGCAGCAGTCCCAGCCAGCAGTGCCGCGGCTGCAGCGAGGCAGCTCAGCGGTCTACAGCTGAAGCAGCGCAGCGCAGCGGCTGCAGCGTGCAGCAGCCCGTGCAGCGGCAGTAGCGAGGTACACAACAGTCAGTGATAGTTAGCATGATGGTAAGCTAGTTACCTATTGCATATATTTATGTAGTTACCTATTGTTATTAGTAGTTAGCTAGATGGTTTGCTAGTTAATTGATTAGTTATCTAGTTAGTTTAATTAATAGTTTAGTTAGTTATCTAGTTAATTAGCTAGCTATATATATATATATATATATCCTTGTTGCTAAGTAGTAGTTAGATATATATACATACTTATGTATCTCTAGCTATGTACATGTATATATATAGGTATGTATATATATGTATATATGTATTAGTTGCATGGGTAGTTAGTATAGCATGGTAATTGGTATTAATTAATGCATATTAGTATATAGCTAGTAGTTTGTATTAGATAAATACATATTAGCATATAGTTTAGAGATTGGGTAGATAACATATACTAAGAGCATATTACCTTGCGATACCAAGGTAAATGTCAAGGTATCGGGTTGGTACTCAAGGTATTGAGGGATGCTCAAGGTATTGGGTTTGAGTATCGGGAGGGGTATGTAGGTAGTGTGATACGCTTTGGTTCAAAGCCATGGTATCCTATTTGTATTAGTTAACTAAAGTACTATACGTATTGCCTTGTGTATATTAATAAATTACTATTTTTATATTAAAAACTTGTGTATCTTAGGATACGGTATCTTATTATTTTCTTAGTATCTTAGATCTAGCTTGTTTGGCCTAGATTCATAGTGTATGAACCCAATATCATTGAGATAGACTCATGTAACCTAGAAATAGCTAGTTTGACCAAGTGTGACTAGTTTGTCATAGTGTTGACCTAGTTTGACTATTTTGACTTAGAAATGGCTTTATGACCTAGAAGTTGACTAGTTTAATTTATTCTCATTCACAAAATCTTGTTTGCAATATTCCATATATAGGTCTGTGATACCAGTTCGGACACTGTTTTGCATCATTGCTCTGGACCACAGGCGAGTACATTATCTGATAGTTTCCATTATTTGATTACCACTATAATTCAAGTATTTAGAAATATTACTTATGATTCTTGACACGATGGTACACGGATTGGTATTGTTATTGGATCGTCAGTCATGGGATGTTACCTTGATTATGGAGATGGTATCGGATACTGTCCTTGTTGGTATTGGATAACATTGAATATTGTAGATTAAATATTGGATAAATTGGCTAGTAACGTGTCATGATTCGATCCATCATATCAGTCGAGACGGAGAAAATACTAATTAAATATATGATCAAGAAACTATCGACTAGTAGTGTAATCATTGGCTACTAACTAACCATGCAATTCACGTATGGTTGAGTTAGCCCCTTTGTGTAATCATTGAATCTCCTAGGCCGATCATATATTTAGTTAGTATCTCAAATCATATAGTATATTGTAGTTTCCATATTCAGTTCATTGATTACACTGTTCTATTTCTGACATTATAGTTCATTCCTTCATTCTTGTACGCATTGATTTATATTTATATTGCTAGTATTGCCTATTCTTTTATTGTTCTTGATTATCAGTTATACTCTCATCGTAGATAACATCTTCTATTGTACTGCTTTATAGTTTTTGTCAATTAATTGGAATTGCTATTGGGTTGTACTTCGCTCCATTCCTGACTAAATAATATTTTTCAGAGGATTCGAGAGATTGGTGTCCGACATACTACGGACCTCAGCCTATAGATGGTGCAGACTTGGACCCACTAGTTCTGGAGTGACTGTCGGGAGATTTAGCCTGATTCACTAGTTAGCATAGTTAGTTCTCTTTAGTATTTTGGCATCGAATTTATTTTCGGCATATATTTGAGACTTGGATATTATTTCTATTTGTTGTTGTTATATTTTAACTGTATAGTTATGTTAGACTTCTTTGATATCTTCTCGTGCCATAGATTGTGATTGAGTATTGTGTTGAATTAAGTTTATTACTTTCTTCTTGGAGTTGAGATATTATTGGAGGTTTATGCATTATTGTGAAATAATTAGATAGTATAGTTGACCAAGACATTGTTCTACCGCCGATGCTGAGGCGTAGGCTGGACATTATTCCCGACTTGCATCCCTACACCGGGTGGGGGTCATGACATTTTTCGTCCATGGATGAGGCTGTTGCATCGATGGAGAAAGATAAGATCTGACAGAAGGTGATGAAAGGCGAGACCTCACCAGCTTTTTCTTCTGTATTGGTGATCCTAGTGCTCCCAGCAACGATGACAGGGAGTGCCACAATTACGGAAAGAAAGGGCACCTCAGCTACAACTGCCCTCAACCCCGCAATTCTGGTCGTGACCGAGGAGGCAGAGGACTGAGAGGTGGACGTGCAGGTCAAGGAGGCAGGGGACGCGGAGGCCGGGGAGTTGCTCACCTAGTTGTGACGGTAAGACCACTACTGAAATGACTGAAGCTGAGATAATAGGGCTGGGGTAACTACGTTAGTTCAAGCTTTAGGTTGAGAGTTCTAAAGGGAAAGGGACTGGCCACTCAGGATCTGGATAACACTACCTACCTTGGTAACTTTAGTGGATACGCTGCTCATTTGGGCAAAGGTATTCTGGTTCAGGTACTTGCATCCACTAAATCTCATACTGGTTGGATCATAGACTCAGGTGCATCTAGGCATATCACAGGTGCATCTAGTGAGTTTGTATTATATTATCCGAGCAAACATATGCATCGAAAGGCATTTCAGAAAGTTGATGGGACATCCCAACCCATCCGGGGTATTGGCTTGGTCTATATACTTTATATGTTACCCTGTCATCTGTATTGCACGTTCCTTCATTTTCGTCCAACTTACTTTCTGTTAGCTCTCTCATTGATCAATTGAATTATACTATTTTTTTATCGGGATATGTGTTCTTTCCAAGAGAAGGCCACGGGAAAGAGTCTTAGGACTGGCATCAGGCGTGATTGTCTTTGGTACCTGGATCGGGAGGCTGCAATGCTTGCTGCTACTACTAGTGGAGGTCCAGAGACAGAAGCAATGCTCCAAAACTGCAAATTGGAGAATTTATCTTTTGATAGTTTGAATAAGTTAGAACCTTTGATAATGAATAAAGTAGACAAAAAAAGATTATTTTGTAATGCTTGTGAACTTGAAAATCATACACGTTCTACTTATAAAATGGTTGGTTTTGAAGTTTTGAGCCATTTGTACTTGTTTATTCTGATGTTTGGGGACCGTGTCCTATTACTTCTATTAGTGGATTCAGATAAATTTTTACCTTCATTGATTGCTACTCTCGTATGACCTGGATCTACATGATGAAGCAAAAATCTGAGGTGTACAAATATTTTCAAGACTTCTCGGCATATGTGAAGACCCAGTTTGAAGTACATGTGAAGATTCTTCAAACAGATAATAGGACGGAGTACACCAACAAAGAGTTTGCTAATTTTATCTCTAGTCAAGAATTTCTTTATCAAACCACTTGCCCAGACACTCCTTCTCAGAATGGGGTAGATGAACGCAAGAACAAAAATCTACTAGAAGTGGCATGTTCTTTGATACTGACAATGAATGTGCCAAAATTCTTGTGGAGTGAGGCTGTTATGACAGCAGCTTATCTAATCAACATGATGCCGTCAAGAATATTAGGGATGAAGACACCATTTGAGATGCTCTTGGGCTATAATATTTTTATTGTTCCTCCGAGAGTGTTTAGCTGTACATATTTTATACGAGATTACAGAATGATGGTGAGCAAGCTGGACCCGCAAGTAGTTAAATATAACTTTGTAGGTTACTCACCATGTCAGAAATGATACAAATATTGGTGTTCCACTGAAAGAAGGTTATTTTTTAGTATGGACATGACCTTCCGGGAGTTTGAACCATTTTATGGAAAGAAGACGGAGTTAAGTTTCTTGTTCAATGATGGATCTACTGATACTAGTAGAAAGGGGGAGAATGAGAGTTGCATCATGGTTGGTATGATTCCATGTCTTTTTGAGTCACCGAGGAGTGATGGTATCTCAAGGAAAGCCGATAGTCAGGGGGAGCTGAGAGTATATAAGGAGCATGAGCAACAAAAGCATGAGTGTAAAACCCCCTTCCTAGAAAATCGTATATACTCTTTTTATTTATTAATTATTAATTTAAATTGTAGTAATTAGGGCTAAATAGGAGAAATAGATTTTTAATAATTTTTATTTTAGGTGTTCGGGCACTTAGAGGACTTATGGGACCATCAGAAATTTTTCGAAATTTATTCCATGTAGGAGACCCCTTGAGCAGTTGCTAGCCTAATGGTGTGCATTATTCTAATCTATAAAATTTCTTATGAATATATATATATATATGTATATATATATACAAATATATATATGTATATATATATTTAAGAAGAAGAAAAGAAAAGAAAGTATAAAAAAAATTAATTAATAATATACTAATAATAATAATACTAACTATTACTAAAGGAACAGCCACTAGTTTTGCAACGTAGCAAAACCAATTTATTTCCTTCCCACGGACACAGCACCCCCCCTTCCGCGAACTACTCCTATTCTCTCTCTTCCTATCCTATATATATATATATATATATATATATATATATATATATATATATATATATATATAATTTCATAAAACCCTAACCTAAAATCTCCAGACCCCCACTTCTCATCTAGAGCCGCCACCGCAGCCAGAGAATCCCGCCAGGCCGTCCAAACCATCCCGACGACCCCGACCTCGCGCACTGCAGATTCCCACACGAGGCACCTTCGCTCCGGAGTGGTTTTCCGTCGACTCGCTCAACCAAACGTCGTTCCGTCTTCACCGGTATGCTCACCCCTTAACCCTCTTCCATATTTGTATAATAGCCGACCTCGAACAACGTGTACCCATACGCGAAAAAAAGTGCCCAAGTTGGCGCGAGCAGACCGAATTCTAGGATCGCAGAAAACTGCGGTGACCATCCATGTTGCCGAGTTCGTATCTCCCACCACAGAGATCCGAATTCGTGATTCTTTTTTTTATGCGTAGACCACTTGACCTAGTTTATTTTCTATTAAATAACCCTAGATTATTAGATGCTGTGGACGGAATTAAATTCGTCACAAAACCCTGCGAACCCACTTTTTCCAGATTTCCAAAAGTTGTGAAACAGAGCGCGTCCCGCCAAACGGGACCACCCCGCCGTGTACCAAGTGTACCGAACGGTGCACGCAGCATAACTGGACACGTAAAAATTCGTGGGAACTGATTCGGACGCGTGTGCACGCCGAAATCAAGCCGTATCCGCAAACACACCCCGTGTCGCAACTTTTGTGGAACTCGCGCGTATGCTGTGCACGCTTGTCAGATTGCGACGAAACTTATGCCACTGGACTCGTGGTAACGCGCTGGTCCTGTGACCCAATTTTCACGCAATTCTGAGACGGTTGACCAAATCGCCAATTGGTGGGCCCCATAGTTGATTTTTTGGACAAAATTGTGTTCGGCTCATCGGAATCCACATTTGGACATACCTTTGGGTTCGTATTAACATTTAGAGTTGTTTGACCTATAGTTTGTCCTATTTAGAGATTGTTACCCTCGGCACGCTTTTCGGTGCAAAGTAGGCCACACGTGGACCCCACTTTTACCCGAAATTACCGTTTTGCCCCTGTGTCCAAATTGGACGAAAGGGATGTGCTTTTTAGCTATTTTGCTCATTCCGGAAACGTTGGTGATGTTTATTTCAGTATCCGGAGACGTTTGTTCGGAGGCCTTAGTTCCAGGTTCCGTGTCCTTGACATTTGGGTGCGTACACTTTACAGATTTCTTCCCAGGCAAGTATACCTTGCCATTGTACTGTATTTACATTCCATATGAGGCATGCATGTTTATTTTCTGTTTATTTAGTTCATTTATTTTAACTGCTATATAAACTGAGTGTCCAAGGAAACTTGGGTGCAACGACGGTGTCATCGTACTATGTTTTTATTTATGTATATGCATTGGACCTACTTTATGAGACTACCCCATCTTCATGAGGCATTTATGTTTCATTGGCCATGACACTATTCTTACACGAGAGTGAGTCACATGTAGGACACGGACTTGCGTACTCGACTGGCCACTGGTACGTATAGGTCGTGCGACGGATAGGGATAACTGCCAATAGAAACTTTGCATGCTAGTAGACTTGGCAGTTATTAGAGGTTTATCGTGTCACGGACATGACATGCTTAGAGCATTGGGTGGGGAGAACAAAAAGTAAGGCATTTGGGCTCCTTTACACTTTTCCTTCTGTAACCCGGAAGCTCCGCTGGAGATACGGGCGGTGATGACCCCTATACTACTTGGCGGGCCTCCGCCGTTCAAAAGACGACGTGCCTTTGAGGCCCCTGGTTCTCCGAGAGAGTCATGCCAAACCCAGTTTTCAGCCAGATAGCCCACTTGGTGGAAAGTTGTTCTCAAACTGCATTCACTTAGACGGTTAGGCGACCCCAATGGATGTTTATATTTTAGTACTTTATTGGCATGTTTATATGTATCTTGTTACGTCCCTCTGAGGACCTGGTCCCTTTCCAGATATAGATGAGCAGGAGTACCCGCAGGAGTATGGACCTGGACCTGACGCTACCTATCAGTCTGAGGCGATCTTACCTTCTGATTATATGTGATTCATTTGCAGCTGTTTAGAGATTCTAGTTGCTATTCTTTTTCGAGACATTTATTCATATATTAGAGTTTATTCTCTTATCTCTTTAGTAGTTTATTATAGTCGATTTGCAGTGGATTTGTTTCCACCCGACTATCGCACTTTGAGATTCCTATTTGAGACATTTATCTATTATGTGTGCTGTGGATGAGATATAGAATTGCGTGTGACTTGTTATGACAGTATATTACCACTGTGGATTGGATATTCATGTACAGCGTACGTGTGTATATGGTTTCCATATATTGGAGTTCGTATACATACGGCTGGCGTGTTACGTATTCCTAGTCCTACGTATTTTGGGACTGGGGCGTGACATGTTTTTAGTGGTGGCCCATGCAGGTCGAGAATATATTGTCTCGGTTACGTAACTGTACCGAACAAGCCTGCGTATAGGAATAGAGTATAAGGATCTCATCCACACTTGACTGAAACTCATCCTTCCTATTTAATACTTGCATCCTGTTTGATTCCTGTACTTTTTCTAATCTTTTCGTACATCACCTGCAGAGAGATGGATTTGCAAAATGGATGTACTGCCGCCGATGGCGACACAACTTCTGGAGTCAATGGTCAGACTCAAGGAGGGACCCCAACAATTCCTAGGCTTCCGGGACCAGATGGACAAACTCACACTCCAGTTCCATCTGATCTTCCCGCTTCAACTATTGGGAACCTTCCACCTGTCCCAGTACCGCAAGATGGCCAGGCGCCAATGTTCCAATTCTTTCAGATGATGATACAGGAACAGAGGCAGCAGGCAGCCGAGCAGAGGCAAGAATTTTTGGCAGCACTGGAGAGGATGGCTGCACAGACTACTGTACCAGCCCAAGCACTAGCTCCAGTACCTCCAGCTAGGGTTGGATCAGTAAAGGATTTTGTTCAGATGGGTCCAAGGCAGTACAAGGGCACTGAGAGACCGGAGGAGACTACCAACTGGATCACTCACACACAGAAGCTACTGGAGGCATCGCAGTTACCTACGGACCTATGGATGACGGGTGTACGGACGCTTCTAGAGGGTAATGCTCATCACTAGTGGGAATCCATCGAGCGCCAGTTGG
Source organism: Iris macrosiphon (assembly GCA_036927795.1). Lineage (NCBI taxonomy): Eukaryota > Viridiplantae > Streptophyta > Magnoliopsida > Asparagales > Iridaceae > Iris > Iris macrosiphon. Next base: position 45,556,075 of record JAYESA010000013.1, read on the forward strand.
GTACTTACCAGACTTGGGAGCAGTTCTTGGAGTGCTTTGAGGGAAAGTACTTCCCGGACACTGTCAGGGACACCTTGTATGATCAGTTTCTTCACTTGGAGCAGGGGAACCGAACAGTGGACGAGTATGATGCCGAGTTTAGTCGACTTAGCAAATATGGCGCTGCTTTGATACCAAATGACTTGGCTAAGGCTAAGAGGTTTCATCGAGGACTGACCTAGGAGCTACAACATTATAGAAGCTCGCAGTCCCGAGTCTCTTATGCTGAACTATTGACAGAGGCCAGATTTCAGGAAACCATTAGCAGAGGAAAGGGAGGTCAACTGAGGACACAACAAGGATCAGCAAGGATACAGCAGGGACCAGCCAGGACACAACAGGGAGGACTATCAGACGACCCTTGGCACAGCAGCATCAGCAACACAGAGCCGGACCGTACCAGATTCCGGAGAAACCCCAATGTAATTATTGTGGAAAAATCGGACACATTTTAAGAGATTGTCGAGGCCGCTTAGGACAGTGTTTACGATGTGGCTCCGGACAGCACATGGCGAGAGACTGCCCAATGCAGGCATCGACACTACCACCGCCAGCACAGAGATTAGCGCTTCCAGCACCAAAGCCAGCTCAGCAGATGACTGGACCGGGACCACCTCGACCCCCGACAGTTGGAGGATTTCAGAGAGGACCGCCGCTACCTACCCAGGAGGAGCAGTATAAGAGGGCCGGACATGGACAGTCGCAGAGGAACGGGCGAGCTTTTGCGATGGAGGTAGATGACATAGATCATGAGGTGGATGTCATAGCAGGTATTACCCTTGCTTTTACTTTTCCTGCTGTGACATTATTTGATACGGGAGCCACCCACTCATTCATATCATCTAGTTTTATTGCCAAACACAACATTGCTTCTACACCATTATCTAGTTGTGTTAGAATTCTTACCGGAGGAGGAGTTGTACCAGTTAGCCGAGTTTATAGATCGGGCCCTATAGTGATACGTGGTAGAGAGATGAACGCCCAACTCTTAGTCCTTCCCATGCCATCATTTGATATTGTGCTTGGAATGGACTGGCTAAGCAAGTACCATGCTTTCTTCGATTGTTTTGGAGGAAGCATTCTTTTTAAGGTACCAGGCCAGCCTGAACTTGAGTTTGCCCGAGGATCCACAGAAATCCTTGATGGTATGCAACTCGCAATGGACGATGTTGTCTATCATCCCATTATTTCAGAATTTCTAGACGTCTTTCCAGAGGATTTGCCAGGACTACCCCCAGACAGAGACGTAGAGTTTTCAATTGAACTAGCACCCGGAGCAGCACCTATAGCATCGCATGTTTACAGACTGGCGAAGAAGGAGATGGACGAGTTGAAGGCACAGTTGAAAGAGATAGAGAAGAAAGGTTTCATCCGACCGAGTGCATCACCCTGGGGAGCACCAGTGTTGTTTGTACCCAAGAAGGATGGGTCAGTGCGTATGTGCATTGACTACAGAGCCTTGAATGCAGTGACAGTGAAGAACAAATATCCATTGCCACGCATTGATGACTTGTTTGATCAACTCAGTGGAGCTAAGGTATTCTCGAAGATAGATCTGAGATTGGGATATCACCAGGTGAAGGTACGGAAGCAGGACATTCCGAAGACCGCATTCAGAACAAGATATGGACACTACGAGTTTTTGGTCATGCCATTTGGATTGACCAATGCTCCAGCGATCTTCATGGACTTGATGAATCGAGTCTTCCACCAGTACTTGGACCAGTTCGTGGTCGTCTTCATAGATGATATACTTGTCTATTCGAAGAGCCACGAGGAGCACGAGGAGCATCTGCGGATTGTTCTAGAGACTTTGAGGATAGAGCAGTTATATGCTAAGCTCAGCAAATGTGAGTTCTTCTTGGACAGAGTTTCATTTCTTGGACATGTTGTTACAGGAGATGGTATTTCTGTTGATCCAGAGAAGATCTCAGCAGTTGAGACATGGCCTGTTCCAAAATCAGCAGCAGAGGTGAGGAGCTTCCTTGGACTTGCGGGATATTACCGACGGTTCGTAGAAAACTTCTCAAGAATAGCGGCACCTATGACTCGTTTGACTTGTAAGGACCAAGAATTTATATGGATCGACGAATGTCAAGCCGCCTTTGAAGAGTTAAAGAAGCGACTGACTACAGCACCAGTATTGACTATTCCGTCAGGATCAGGAGGTTATGTGATCTACAGTGACACATCAGGGAAAGGCTTGGGATGCGTATTGATGCAGCATGGCAATGTGATTGTATATGCATCTAGGCAGTTACGAGTACATGAGAAGAATTATCCGACTCATGACTTGGAACTTGCAGCCGTTGTATTTGCTCTGAAGCTATGGAGACATTACTTATATGGGGAACGAGTGGAAATCTATACAGACCACAAAAGCCTCAAGTACGTCTTCACGCAGAAGGAGTTAAATATGAGGCAACGTCGATGGCTCGAGTTGATGAAAGATTTCGAGATAGAGCTACATTATCATCCAGGCAAGGCTAACGTGGTAGCAGACGCGTTAAGCCGGAAGCCAGCAGCTTACTTCTTGACAACACAGAGGGAACTATTGGAGGACTTGCAAAAGCTTGGCATTGAAGTGATATTACCCGGAGCAGATGGGACACTAGCCAACTTGCAAGTTCAATCATCATTGGTAGAGAGGATTAAGGCAGCTTTGCCTACAGACGCCAGATTCCGGAGACTGAAGGAAATAATAGAGGTCGAAGAGCAGACAGGATTGCGCATTCATGAGGATGGGACATTACGATGTGGTGATCGTCTTTATGTTCCAAATGGAGAGATTCGACAGGAGCTGATGACAGAGGATCATAGTTCGATTTATTCTATTCATCCTGGAGGCACCAAGATGTATCGCGACTTACGACAGCACTTTTGGTGGCATGGAATGAAGAGAGAGAGAGCTCGCTTTGTAGCTAAATGTCTGGTATGTCAATAAGTGAAGGCGGAGCACCAGAGGACAGCGGGACTATTGCAACCACTTCCGATTCCAGAGTGGAAGTGGGAGCACATCACTATGGACTTCGTCACGGGTTTTCCCAAGAGTCCCAGTGGGAGAGATACAGTGTGGGTAATAGTGGACCGACTCACCAAGTCAGCCCATTTTATACCTTTTAGAGTGGGTCAGTCTACTGAAGCTTTAGCTGACTTATATATGAGGCAGATCGTGAGATTGCACGGCATACCAGTCAGCATTGTATCGGACAGAGATTTGCGCTTCACATCGCACTTTTGGAGGAGCATGCAAGAGAGTCTTGGTACTCGTCTGAAGTTCAGTACATCTTACCACCCGCAGACAGATGGGCAGTCGGAGCGTACTATTCAGACCTTGGAGGATATGTTGAGGGCTTGCATGTTAGACTTCGGAGGATCATGGGAGGACCACCTACATCTTGTAGAGTTTTCTTACAACAATAGCTATCAAGCGAGTATTCAGATGGCTCCGTTTGAAGCATTGTATGGAAGAAAATGTAGGTCTTCTGTGTGTTGGAGTGACGTGGGAGAACGTCAGATTCTGGGACCCGAGTTGGTGGTCAACACCATAGAGACAGTCAAGAAGATTCAGGGACACTTGCGAGCAGCGCAAGACAGGCAGAAGCAGTGGGCAGACCTTCATCGTCGTCCCTTGGAGTTCAAAGAGGACGATCACGTCTTCTTGAGGATATCACCGACCAGAGGCACCATCCGATTCGGAGGGCGCGGCAAGTTGAGTCCAAGGTATATTGGACCATTTGACGTGCTCGAGAGAGTTGGAGAGGTGGCATATCGACTTGTGCTACCACCTTCACTGGAGGGAGTACATGACGTATTCCATGTGTCGCATCTCAGGCGATATGTGGCAGACAGCAGTCATGTTCTCGACCATTCAGAGATCACCATTGGGCCGAGCTTGTCATACCAAGAGCAACCCGTGGGAATCCTTGATCGTCGAGAGAAAGTGTTGAGGAACCAGTCGATTCCCTTGGTTCGCGTAACATGGAGGCATGGCGCACCAGGAGAATCAACTTGGGAGCGCGAGGACGACATGCGCAAGCGTTTTTCGAACCTACTCGCAGACCAAGGTATGAATTTACATTGTTAATTTATATCTTAAACCATCATTGCATTCTATCGTGGCTTAATTTTAATTTCGAGGACGAAATTTTTACAAGTTGGGTAGAATGTAAAACCCCCTTCCTAGAAAATCGTATATACCCTTTTTATTTATTAATTATTAATTTAAATTGTAGTAATTAAGGCTAAATAGGAGAAATAGATTTTTAATAATTTTTATTTTAGGTGTTCGGGCACTTAGAGGACTTATGGGACCATCAAAAAATTTTCAGAATTTATTCCATGTAGGAGATCCCTTGAGCAGTTGCTAGCCTAATGGTGTGCATTATTCTAATCTATAAAATTTCTTATGAATATATATATATGTATATATATATACAAATATATATATGTATATATATATTTAAGAAGAAGAAAAGAAAAGAAAAGAAAGTATAAAAAAAAATTAATTAATAATATACTAATAATAATAATACTAACTATTACTAAAGGAACAGCCACTAGTTTTGCAACGTAGCAAAACCAATTTATTTCCTTCCCACGGACACAGCATCCCCCCCCTTCCGCGAACTACTCATATTCTCTCTCTTCCTATCCTATATATATATATATATATATATATATATATATATATATATATATATATATATATATATAATTTCATAAAACCCTAACCTAAAATCTCCAGACCCCCTCTTCTCATCTAGAGCCGCCACCGCAGCCAGAGAACCCCGCCAGGCCGTCCAAACCATCCCGACGACCCCGACCTCGCGCACTGCAGATTCCCACACGAGGTACCTTCGCTCCGGAGTGGTTTCCCGTCGACTCGCTCAACCAAACGCCGTTCCGTCTTCACCGGTATGCTCACCCCTTAATCCTCTTCCATATTTGTATAATAGCCGACCTCGAACAACGTGTACCCATAGGTGAAAAATAGCACCCAAGTTGGCGCGAGCAGACCGAATTCTGGGATCGCAGAAAACTGCGGTGACCACCCATGTTGCCGAGTTCGTATCTCCCACCACAGAGATCCGAATTCGATGATTCTTTTTTGTATGCGTAGACCACTTGACCTAGTTTATTTTCTATTAAATAACCCTAGATTATTAGCTGCTCTGGACGGAATTAAATTCGTCACAAAACCCCGCGAACCCACTTTTTCCAGATTTCCAAAAGTTGTGAAACGGAGCGCGTCCCGCCAAACGGGACCACCCCGCCGTGTACCAAGTGTACCGAACGGTGCACGTAGCATAACCGGACACGTAAAAATTCGTGGGAACTGATTCGGACGCGTGTGCGCGCCGGAATCAAGCCGTATCCACGAACACACCCCGTATCGCAACTTTTGTGGAACTCGCGCCTATGCTGTGCACGCTTGTCAGATTGCGACGAAACTTGCGGCACTGGACTCGTGGTAACACTCTGGTCCTGTGACCCAATTTTCACGTAATTCTGAGATGGTTGACCAAATCGCCAATTGGCGGGCCCCATAGTTGATTTTTTGGACAAAATTGTGTTCGGCTCATCGGAATCCATATTTGGACATACCATTGGGTTCGTATTAACATTTAGAGTTGTTTGACCTATAGTTTGTCCCATTTAGAGATTGTTACTCTCGGTACACTTTTCGGTGCAAAGTGGGCTACACGTGGACCCCACTTTTACCCGAAATTACCGTTTTTCCCCTGTGTCCAAATTGGACGAAAGGGATGTGCTTTTTAGCTATTTTGCTCATTCCGGAAATGTTGGTGATGTTTATTTCAGCATCCGGAGACGTTTGTTCGGAGACCTTAGTTCCAGGTTCCGTGTCCTTGACATTTGGGCGCGTATACTTTATAGATTTCTTGCCAGGCAAGTATACCTTGCCATTGTACTGTATTTACATTCCATATGAGGCATGCATGTTTATTTTCTATTTATTTAGTTTATTTATTTTAACTGCTATATAAACTGAGTGTCCAAGGAAACTTGGGTGCAACGACGGTGTCGTCGTACTATGTTTTTATTTATGTATATGCATTGGACCTACTTTATGAGACTACCCCATCTTCATGAGGCATTTATGTTTCATTGGCCATGACACTATTCTTACACGAGAGTGAGTCACATGTAGGACACGGACTTGCGTACTTGGCTGGCCACTGGTACGTATAGGTCGTGCGACGGATAGGGATACTTGCCAATAGAAACTTTGCATGCTAGTAGACTTGGCAGTTATTAGAGGTTTATCGTGTCACGGACATGACATGCTTAGAACATTGGGTGGGGAGAACAACAAGTAAGGCATTTGGGCTCCTTTACATTTTTTCTTCTGTAACCCGGAAGCTCCGCTGGAGATACGGGCGGTGGTGACCCCTATACTACTTGGCGGGCCTCCCCCGTTCAAAAGACGACGTGCCTTTGAGGCCCCTGGTTCTCCGAGAGAGTCATGCCAAACCCAGTTTTCAGCCAAATATTCCACTTGGTGGAAAGTTGTTCTCAAACTGCATTCACTTAGACGGTTAGGCGACCCCAATGGATGTTTATATTTTAGTACTTTATTGGCATATTTATTTGTATCTTGTTACGTCCCTCTGAGGACCTGGTCCCTTTCCAGATATAGATGAGCAGGAGTACCCGCAGGAGTATGGACCTGGACCTGACGCTACCTATCAGTCTGAGGCGATCTTACCTTCTGATTATATGTGATTCATTTGCAGTTGTTTAGAGATTCTAGTTGCTATTCTTTTTCGAGACATTTATTCGTATATTAGAGTTTAATCTCTTATCTCTTTAGTAGTTTATTATAGTCGATTTGCAGTGGATTTGTTTCCACCCGACTATCGCACTTTGAGATTCCTATTTGAGACTGCTTCTTTGATATTCAGTTATTGATTTCCATTTATCTATTATGTGTGCTGTGGATGAGATATAGAATTGCGTGTGACTTGTTGTGACAGTATATTACCACTGTGGATTGGATATTCATGTACAGCGTACGTGTGTATATGGTTTCCATATATTGTAGTTCGTATACATACGGCTGGCGTGTTACATATTCCTAGTCCTACGTATTTTGGGACTGGGACGTGACAATGAGCAACAGCAACAGGAGCAGTAGGAGAAACATGAGCTTCTTCCTGATGTCCCTATGCTAGTACCCACAAATGCTGATGTCCCAAGTCCCTCTTCTCCAGGACCTTCTTCAGCCCTTCCATATGAGTCACTTGGTAATAATTCATCCCCTGATACTTCTAATCCTCCCGTCTTGCTTCGTAGAACTTCTAGAGTCAATGCTGGAAAATCTCCAACTAAGTTTAGTAGTTGGGATACTGACATTGCACATTATATTTCATTTGCATCCACTTCATTAGCATATAAGTCCTTCCTTGCATCATTAGATTCAGTGCTTGTACCTAACAACTGGCAAGTAGCTAAGCAAGATCCTAGGTGGTTGAGTGCCATGCAGGAGGAACTTCAGGCCTTGAAGAAGAACGAAACATGGGAGCTGGTACCACTGCCAGTTGAGAAGCGTGCTATTGGATGTAAATGGGTTTATACTGTTAAGCAGACTCCAGAGGGCAAGATTGACAGGTACAAGACCAAATTGGTTGCTAAAGGCTATAGCCAAGCTTATGGTATCGACTATAACGAGACATTTGCTCCAGTCGCAAAGATGAGCATTGTGCGAGTGTTGGTGTCATGTGCTGCCAACTTCAATTGTCAACTACATCAGGTAGATGTTAAGAACGTATTTTTGCACGGGGATCTCCAGGAGGAGGTGTATATGGAGATTCCACCAGGCTTTGCTAATTCTTAAATAACAGAAAATGTATGCAAATTGAAGAAGTCTTTTTATTGGATAAAGTAGTCTCCGAGAGCATGGTTTGATAGATTCAGGCTTGCAGTCTGTGGTATGGGGTATAGGCAGAGCAATAAAGATCATAGTTTGTTTACAGGCATTCCAAGACTCGTATCACTGTTCTTGCAGTCTAGGTTGATGATATTGTAATTACTGGAGACGATACTGAGGATATCCTATGGCTGAAGAAAAGGCTTGGAGAGAAATTTGAAGTTAAGGATCTGGGACAGTTGAAGTACTTCTTCGGAATTAAAATTGCAAGGTCACGAAAGGGTATACTACTTTCTCAGCGAAAGTACGCTTTGGACCTTCTTTCAGAGACAGAAATGTTGGATTACAGGGTTGCTTATACTCCTATCGAGCAGAATCATAAGTTGTGTGCTGAGGGTGGTAAACCGGTGAGTAAGGAGCAATATCAAAGATTAGTTCGTCGGCTCATATATCTATTTCATACGAGACCTGATATTACTTATGCCGTGAGTGTGGTGAGTAGATATATGCATGATCCCAAAGAGCAGCATATGTAGACAGTTCGTTGAATTCATAGGTATATTAAAGGAAGCTCAGAAAATGGGTTATGGTTCAGAAGTTCTGAACATCTGAGAGTTGAAGGTTACTGTGATGCCGATTGGACAGGTTGTATGGACGATAGCAGGTCCACTACAGTTTACTGTATTTTTTTTGGAGGCAATCTTGTATCTTGGCGCAGTAAGAAGCAAGATGTAGTGGCTAGGTCTACAGTTGAGGCCGAGTACAGGGCTATTGCAGTTAGCTTGTGCGAGATGATGTGGATGAAGAACTTGTTGACTGAGATGCGTTTGTTTAGAGGCGACTCCCTGCAACTTGGTGTGACAACAAATTAGCAATTGATATTGCAAAACTTTTAGCTATGTGAAATCAGCGGAGCAGTTAGCTGAATGTTTAACTAAATATTTAGGTCCTAAAGAGTTTGATACATTTTGTAATAAGATGGGGTTGATTGATATCTATCGTCCATCTTGAGGGGGAGTGTTGAGTTATGGGAGACTTATTTTGTCCCAAATCGGATAGAAAATAAGGAGCCTATTTATATGTACCCCCTCTCTTGAAAGTAAATCAATCAATTATTTTTTCTCTAAACAGCAATTTAGATTTTTTTTTTTTTTTTTTTCGCCGTCAGGTTGAGCTTCTTAGAGAGCAAACAGAAATAAACCCATGCCGAGATCAAGGTGAATGAATATTGCAATCAGTATCTATGCATTTTCAAGAACTTTGTCATATTTTCTTCTTCTTCTTAAACGAACACATTGCGCATTGAAACAGAGGATCAGACGTGTCGCAGCGGTGGCAGCAGCAGTCGCCTCCGGCCTGCTCGGAGTCGAATGGCGTCGTTCGTCATTCTGTCGAACGCAGCAGCCCGAAGCTCGACGAGCACCACTGCTCCCCGCGCAGTCGCCTGCCCAAGAAGAAGAGCGGGGCGCGAGTCTCGGATCTTGAGACGAAGCTGACGCAGACGCAGGAGGAGCTCAAGAAGCTGAAAGAGCAGCTCGCCTCCACGGAGGCCGCCAAGAGGAATGCAGAGCAGGAGCTCGAGGAAACGAAGAATCAGATTGTTAGTGAAGAGAATACCGAGCATCCCAAAACCATAAACTCGCAGGCTACTGATGTCTTCGAAGTAGTAGTACCATCCGCTTCGGTCGAAGCTGAAAGCTACAAAGAGGCGGAAGAGTTAGTGCTGACGATCGAGGAAGCAAAGGAACACGAGGAGGAATCACCCAATGATAAGCTTATGGAGATGGGCAAAGTGATATAGACGCTCGCAGCGGAGAGCGAGGGTCTGAAGAAGCAGGTAGAGGAGGCGAAGGCGAACTTTGCCGCATCCAAGACGAAGGAGGAGGAGATCGGCGCAAAGCTGGCGAAGAGAGGAGGAGCTGAGTGAGAGCAGAGTGGAGTCGGAGCGGCTGGGGGAGCAGCTGGAGGCGGCGCAGGAGTCGAAGGCGGCTCCGGAGACACAGATGGAGAGGATGAGGGTGCAGACCGAGCAGTGGAGGAAGGCAGTGGAGGAGGCCGCGGCATTGCTGTCGACTGGGGATGAAGGGAAGGGAACAGGAGGAGGAGGGTGCAGGAGAGGTGCGGGTCGATGGACAAACATATTGGAGCTGGTTTCGGAGTCGCCGGGTCACCGGGGATTGGTGGAGGAGGAGAATTGTAGGACTCTGATTTTTCATTCGTTATTGTAGTTGCTTGAGAACAAACAGCTACTAGCTGTTTTTAAGATGCATTGATCCTCTGTGTTCATGAGTAGGATACAATAGCTTTAGTTCATCAAATTTTTTTTTTTTTTTTTTTTTTTTTGCTTGATCGACTCACTTGTGCAACTTTTATTTGTAAACATGGGTATAGTATCAATGAATTGAGCGCCAAACATGAAACCAAATTATCTGTTGTCATAGAACGAAGAAGAATTATAACACATACGTCAGAACTAATATTAGGATTGAAATAAGTACGTCTGTAGTCATCGATATGAAGAGTGACCAAGTCTGCAGTAATGGCTTGAAGCAACTGATATTAAAGAATCAGTAGCTCTATCGTCGTGTGTATGGTTCAAAGATCAGCAGCTTGCAGTACAGTTAGTCTCCTTTTAGACCTCGCTTTTGCAGCTTCTTTTGTAATTTTTTCTGCATTGATAAGATAAGGAAAAGAATGTTAGGCATAAGTATAACAAGTTATTGGATGTTACAATCTAATAGTTGGTGCTGTGACCTGGATGGTTGCAGTGTGCGATGGTAGCAGCAACGAGTAGCACTCCCAGGCAGAAGAAAGAATAAGAATAGCAAATCATCTTCGACAGGATCAGTGTTGTTGCTTTCATCTCTCTTGTACGTCTACTCACTGGTGAAATTCTTGGTTAAGTTTGATTGATACACTTGCGAGAGATGACTACAGAATATTTATTGAGGAGTGGAAAACAAGGGGCGGCGCCCATAGAGAACCCGGACGCACCGACGGCTGTAGCAGGGTTTGCAATGAAACCATGTGTTTTTGTCTTTGGACTGATTGTGCTCTAATATTGTGACTGGTGAATCGGTGATGATATACAAACCGAGTCGCAGGGTTTTTTTTTTTTTTTTTTTAAGGGGATAAACCACGTCCACTTGGCGCAGGGAGATAGTCCATACAGCCTACAATAGAGAGAAAGATAGTCCTTTCCAAAGAAATATGAGAATACATAAGAAGAAAATAATCAAGAAAAACTACTTCCTAAAAATAGGGTGACCCATCTGATCTGAAAAAAACAGACCGCCCACATTATCCGGAAGATACACTGCCTGACCAAAGCTCTGATCAATGCCTGTTTCCATAGCCAATTGAGCCAATGCATTTGCAACCCTGTCCTCCTCAGTAGAGATATAAGTAATCTGGATGTCTTGAGAAATTAATTTCCTGATCTTTCAAATTTTATAAATACCAGACCAGTGAGTATGGCTTTTACCCATAATTGTATCACAAAGAATTTTGGAGCTGGAGTCAATATAACGGATGACAATATTATTACTCCTGCAAAATTTAATGCCAGATAATAGTGAATCTATTTCCGCATTAATACTTTGGCCTCCAGTAATAACTTTTTGGAAAGCGGCTACCATTTGTCCTTCAGTGCCTCTGACCACCCCTCCACTAAAGGAGTCAAGACCATTATTCTTAGAAATAATATTCAGCTTAAGACCCTGCTCCGGTGGTTTCCAATGAACCCAGGTGCCTCTAGCCCTAGTGTGAGTTTGAGGAGTAATATGGAAGGCCGCCATGATATTATCCTCCTCCATAGAGAGATTATCTTCTTGGTGAAATATTCTTAAAATAATTTGAAGACTAGAGGTAATTCGGCGAATGACATCATTAGCATTAAGGTCAATATTCTCAAAAATAATGTTATTTCTATGCTTCCAAATCTCCCACAAGCTCGAAGCGAAAATAATATTCCTACTCAGGCCAATAACATTTTTTTGAGCAATATTGAGAAGCCAAACTTCAGCTAATTGCTCCACAGTAAATGCATTAATATTTAAGTAAAATATAGGGGCAAAATGAGACCATACCGAAGCAGCAAGCTCACTAGTGACAAATAAATGCTCTACCGATTCCTCCTGCGGCTGAAGGCAACATCTACATCTCGAAGCCAATCTGAAGCCCAATGAATAAAGGCGATTATCCACAGGAATGGCATGCTTGTTGATCCTCCAAAGGAAAGCAGCTATCTTTGGCGGGACAAATTTGTTCCAAACATATTTGCTCCATTTGAAAGTATCATACTTGGTCCGATAATGCTCCCAGTAGGATGCCGTAGAAAAATTCCCATTTGATGACAACTCCCAGCAAAGTACGTCCGGACCATTTTGCAACTCCACTTCTGTGAGCATATCCTTAGCAACTCTAGGAAGGAGCAGGCGGGCATCAACAGCTAACCCCTCCTTATCCCGAATCCTCGGATTAGCAATCACCTAGCGGATGCTAGGAATAAATCATATACACCTCGGTTTTGGCAAGTATCTGCCACACCAATTGGACCTCCAAATGGGAACATTTCCCCTTCCTAGAATCCAGCGGCAGTGCATTTTAACATTTGGAAAAACCTTCAGCATTGAGGACCAGAGCGAAGAGGGAGATCGCGGTTTCACATACCCAATATCCAAAGGATCTCCATATTTTCTGTACATATACTGAGCCCATAGGGATTCTCCTTTAATAAAATTTCAGCATCTCTTAGCATGAAGACACCTCATCACCTAATGCAACGGTCTGATACCAAGTCCGCCTTCATCTAGAGGGAGGCAAACTCTTTTCCAGGAGACCCATTTTGTCACGCCCCAGTCCCAAAATACACGGAACCAGGCCACGTGGCATTGGCCAGCTGACACGTCACTAAGGGATTACCCAATTTAATGGACTCAAAGAGACGTGCTACGCTGTCCTAAAATACTAACAAGTTTAATACAGGTAAAGTCTAATCTCATCCATAAAATATCAAGGAGTACTGAAATAAGTGCTGGAATATATAAGTGCTGAGTCTGAAATATCAAAGTACAAATCAGATATGCCTAGTGGGAACAAACCCACTACAAAAGATAAAGATAAAAGTGCTGAAACACAATAAGACTAGAGCATCGTCTATCTAGGTAAGAGGCTCCAGCTCCAGATGAACATACTACCAAAGATCAGGGAGAAGAGACTCCAGCTCCAGGTGCACTTACTACTAAAGATCAGGCAGACTCTGATGGTAGCACCTCTAGCTCTTCCTCAGTTGCGTACCTCGTTTCCTATCCGGGTCCGTACACTGTGGGGTAGTACGCCTCGTCTAGATCTGGAAGGGAACTAGGTCCTCAGTGGAACATAACAAGATACATAAAAACATGCCATATATAAATACTGAATAAATAAATAAAGGGTGAGCTAACCATCTAAGTGAATGCAATATAAAGACAACCTTGGTACGTATGGGTAGGCGTAGGCATATCGTCCAACGTCCTTTAGAGTGTGGTATCTGCAACGTCCATCATTCCGAAGAATGAGGTATCTGTATATATATATATATATATATATCGTCCAACACTCTAAGGAACGTGGTATCTGCAAAGTATATAACGTCCGTATCACTCCGAAGAGTGCGATATCTGCAATAAAGAAGGTGGGTGTCCCATACGCCTACTAGTTGTCTTCCCCGCCCAATGCGGTTATACAAGTTGAATCCACAATGTGCAAACCACATAGCTATATGCCAAGTCGTAACTTTTCTGAATAGTCCTGATTTCGTGCTAAGCCGTGATGCACGTCACACGCATCGATAGCTAATCGAGTACGCAAACTCATATCCCAATATGAACTGCAATCGTGTTGCGTGTACAAGTGTCAGGGTCTAGGAGGATATTAGAATACCCTCGCAGCTGTAGGTAAGTCTGCTAAAGTCTAAGTCAGTTACACTACATGTCAACGTATTCGTTGACGGCACCCGAGGCAATCTCGGACACACACAGTTATATGTAAGTTTACTAAAAATAACATACAACAGTTTAATAATTAAATAGTAAAACTTGGCAAGGTATACTTGCCTACGTCTTCAAGCTGGGCGTGCCAAAAACTTGTTCCAGCAGTTGTGTCTGAAGGGTCCTGTGTCCTGGGATTACTAACTGCGTTGTAGGTGCACTCTGTTCAAGACGTACAGGAGTTCGTGGATTTAATATTTAATAAATGCGTACTTTATATATTTATATAGTATAGTATATATTCATACTTATATATTTATACATAAAATATATAATATATATATATAGAATTAATACATAATTAAATATATATATTACATATTAAAGCATATAAATATAAATATATATAAATAATAATTAAATATATATAATACATATTAAAGCATATAAATATAAATATAGTATTTATATCCATAATATATATATATATATATATATATATATATAAATATATTATATAATACATAATATAAATATAAATATATATACATATTTATATATATAATATTACATATAAGAGTATATGTATGTACGATATATATATTTTTAATAATAATAAAATATACATATACATATATATATAATAGTATTTATATATATAATATATATATATATATGATACACCAAAATAAAAAAAAAATATACATTATATATTTATTTTATATACTTAATAAATACATATTCATATATATATAATAATAATATATATATATACATATATATAATAATAATAATAATAATTAATATATATACATATACATATATATCTATAATAGTATATATAATACTATAGGATATTATAATATATATAATATATATAAAGATATATATACATACATAATAATATAATTAATATATATATTATATATTAATATATATATATACATATACATATATTATAAATATACTAAAAAAATATAAAATACATATATATATACATATAATAGTATATACATATGTAATACAATTATATATACTGTATATATATATATATATATATAATAATAATAATAATAATACATAATAAATACATACATATATATATAAATATACATATATACATATATAGATATATATGTATATAAATAATATATATTATATAATAATAATAGTACATATAATATATTTGTATATATATATATATATATATATATATATATATATATATATATATATATATATATATATATGTATATATATATATATACATATATACATATATGGATATATATATATATATAGATAAATAATATATATTATATACTAATAATAATACATATAATATATTAGTATATATATATATATATATATATATATATATATATATATATATATATATATATATATATATATATATATATATATAATAGTATAATATATAATATATATACTGTATTTATACTAAATATATAAAATATACACATATATATATATATATATATAATAACATATATATATATATATATATATATATATATATATATATATATATATATATATATATATATATATATATATATATATATAGAGGGGGTGTGGGGTACCTGACGTGTCAGGCGGAGGGGCGGAGCTCCGGCGGTGGCTGGCCACAGCAGCAGTAGCAGTGACAGTGGCAGTAGCAGTAGCAGCGGCAGCAGTGGCAGCTGCAACGGCGGCTGCGGCGGCGGAGGCGGCGGTGCAGGGTGGCAGGGCGGCGAAGGAGGTGGTGGCGAAGGTGGTAGTGGCGGTGGCGGAGGTCTGTGGTGGTGGTTTAAGGGAGTCGGGGGGGGGCTGGCTGTGGTCGGGGGAAGTCGAGGGGGATGCTGTGGCGGGTGCTGGCGGTGGTTGCGGCGGCCGTGGGGGGGTGTGGCGGTGGTGGTCCTATGGCGGAGGCGACGACGAAGAGGATGGTGGCGGTGGCGGTGGTCTGTGGTGGCGGTGGGGGTGGTTTAGGGTGATCGGGGGTGGCTGGGCTTTGTTGGTGTGGATGATGGTGATGGCGCTGCGGGGGCTGCCGACGGTGGGTGGCGGCGGCTAGGACGGTGGCGCGGTGGTCGGGGGGGAGCCGAGGGAGGGGCGAGGCGGTGGTGAAGTGACCGGGGTTGGGGGAAGGCTGAGGTGAGGGTGAGTGAGGTTCGGGTGAAGGGGGGGTGTTTATATAGATTTTTAAGGGTTAGGGTTAGGGGGTATTTAGGTAATTTCATATAATAAATATCTAGATATTTATTTAGATATTTAGGTTTCATAAATGCATGTACATGCATTGAATTTAGACCTATTTGGAATGAACGGTAGAGAATCACCCTCCAATGGGAGGTGGACACCTCGCACATGCAATTTTGTAGATAAAACCCTGCAGTTTCATAAATTGCACAGGAGCCCTATTAAATTAGGAAATTGTGCAATTACGAAATTGTTTGAGAAAAACACCTTATTCCTGAGGGCGATGTAATGCACAGAAATGAGAGGGGGTGTTCTGTGAGGGCCTTGAGGGTGTGGGGGTGAGTCTGGGCAGGGGCTGGGCCTGGTTTTGGGCGATGCGGGTCACCGTATTAATTTATTAGAAATTAATGGGCACGGTGTTTTCTAATTATTTAAAAATGTGCAGGGCCAGAATTTAGTGCAGTGCAAGTATACTAGACGTAGTATACTCAAAGTAGGATAATAACGTAATTTATTTTGGATAAAACAGGTTCCTGTTGGGCCTCTAATTTCGATTGGAACGGACAATGGTACAGGTTTGGAAATTAATTAAAAATTAATACGGACGTTTGTAACAATATTTGTGCGACTAAAACGAGACTCATGCCAGGGTATTTGTGAGTTGCACAAAGTTCAGAATAGTAGACTGGCATGTTTAGGAGAGGTATTTGAACTTTGTTTGGGGGTAACAGTCAGTGTAATGCTCTAAATATTAATGTGATGGTCAGGTGCACTAAGCAATATAAGATATTGTATAAATAATTTAGAATGTTGTAAATAAATCCTAATTTATTAAAAATAATCCTAATTTTACTATCAAATGCTGAAATCTGGTCGAGGGAGTTTACACATTTTCTTCGGCTTTCTTCAGGAGTGTTCCAAAGGAAGTTGGCCAAAATACTTTCCAATTTTTTAATATAAGCATTGGAAATTTTAACAACAGAAAGAGCATGAATCGGGAGCGCATTTAAGGCACTTTTGATAAGTGTAATTTTACCTCCAAATGATAGAAGCCTCCCTCGCTAACTGGATATTTTCTTCCTGAACTTAGCCTCCAGCCCCCCGAAGTATTCTAATTTCACTCGACCTTTGAAGAGAGGAACTCCAAGATAATTGATTGGGAGGAAAGCCTAAGTGATCCCCGTAAATTTGGCAATGGTTTGAGCAAGCTCATTGGCATGATATTTGGTGGAGACAATGAATGATGACTTGGAGAAATTTATAACCTGGCCAGAGACTTCCGAAAATTCCCCCAAAGTTTTCATAAAGCAATCAATACTGTCTTTCCCTCAGTTAAGAAAAATAAGACTATCATCTGCATAAAAGAGATGTGACGCCCGGAGCGCATCCTTTCTGGCACTGAAAGGTTTGATTTTTTGTGCAAGCTGAGATGAGCCAACATCCTACTGGGAGCATCTTGAGCTATAATGAAGAGAGCAGGCGAGATAGGATCACCTTGGCGAAGTCCTCTAGAAGATTTAAAGAAACCCCCAAGCTTTCTGTTTATAGATATAGAGTACCAGCAGTTGGATATAGCCCTGAAGATGAGGTCCTGCCATTGATTACTAAAGCCGAGTTTGCGAAGAACCGCCAGGAGAAATCGTCAGCTCACCCGGTCATTAGCCTTAGACATGTCGAGCTTTATAACCACGTTGCCACCTGTAATTTTGTTGTCGATGGCTTCAATCGTTTCTTGGGCTAAACTGATGTTCTCGTGAATACTTCTCCCTTTGACAAAACCTGATTGCTCTCTGGACATAATTTTTGGGAGGATCACTGCCAATCTATCCAACAAAAGTTTAGAAATAATTTTGTGAGAGAAATTGCATAAACTTATTGGCCAAAAATTATTGCAACCAAGGGGTTTATCAACTTTCGGCAAAAGCACTATATTAGTAGAAGTTATTCCCTGTGGCAGTAGCATGCCCAGGAAAAAGTCTGATATAGCTGCCATCACATCTCTTTTAATGATTTGCCAACAAGAAATATAGAAATACCCTATAAATTCGTCCGGCCCCGGAGCGCTTTGGGGGTTGAGAGATTTTATTACATTTTCCACTTCCTCCTCCGTTGGCAAAGCAACCAGCATCTCATTTTGATCACCTGAGATTAATTGAGGAATGCAATGAATGAAATTACCTGGATCTCTGGTATGAATACCTTTGGAGAAATCTGAGAAGTGATAAACTGCTTTTTCCAGGACCTCTTCATCCCCCAAGACAGATCCATCAGGACGGAACATCCTTGTTCTGAGATTTGTAACTCGTTCTTTAATGATGGCGTGATAAAATGATGTGTTCCTGTCTCCTTCTTTGATCCAGTTCACTCTAGCTTGGTCCTGCAGTAACATCTCTTCCTGACTAATCGTCTTCTCCAGTTTGTATTTTGCCTCCTCTAAATCTTTATTAATGAGCATATCCCAGGATGATTGGAGGGAGGCTTCTAACCTTTCAATAGTAGCCAGTAGGTCAAATTTCTTAGACCACATCCGTTGAAATCTGAACGGTTTGTCTTATCAGGAACTTGACTTGATAAACGATTTAAGGTTATATATATATATATATATATATATATATATATATAGTACTCTTGACATCTTCGAAAGACACATACCATGACCAGCTTCAGCGTTTTGAAGGTGTAAAAATGAGACCCTCATTTCTATACATTTTTTTTATAAATTTAAAATCCAGCAAATTAAAAAAATTTAAAATATAATATAATTAGTTCTTGAATACACATAAATTATCAACAAGATTCAATCAACTAAGTAACTCCAAATTCTAAATATTTTTAGAAATAAGGTTATATTTTATTTCTTTTCTAGGTTTTATTTTATTCTTGTCCACGATGTTATGGACTTTTACATGTCCATAATTTTTTTTGGCCCCAGATCAGAAAAACACACTTCAAAAAAAAAAAAAAAAAAAAAAAAAAAAATTTGAGGCCCCCTTGGGGGAGGAGGGCCTAGGCAGCTGCCTAGCCCGCCTCCCCCTGGAGTCAGTCATGGCCATGGGTGGACCCACATACACTACACTGGGCCCCGAGTGATTTTACCTCCAGTGATTTTTTATATTTAAAAAATATGCTTCATAGAAAAATAACTAAAATACTACTTAATATATTGTGAGATATAATTATTAGAAGAAGTAGATTTTAAGAATAAATAATAATGTTAAGATTAATTATAGTTAGAATTAGATATTAATTAAATTTATGATTAGATTTTTTTTATATATGGATACATATTTCTTCTCTACTTCTATACGGATCCCACTATATACATTGGTAGTTGAAAGAAATTTTACATCATCATTAATAAAATTATTATTATTATATTTTAATTTGTTTGAGTGTATCAGAGTCTAAGTATGTTTCAATTTCAGGACTGTACAGAATCCGTTCTATTGTCTTCACTCGCCATTTCACCACATATCCGTCTGTCGTTATCAGCCGTCATTGCTTTTGTACTAACCGAGTTGAAAGAATATTTTCATCTCCAGTTGCTCTAATTTTTTTTTCCCACCGACTCTTCGACCTGGAGCCAACTGATCCATCTTTACTTCCTAACATCGAGATATTCATCCCTATTTATTAGGAGGTCATCACCAGACCCTATTGTCGAAGCAGCAGGGGAAGGGGGACATTGGATCGGCTTTGCAGGGGTTAAGTCTCTATTTTGCAGGGGTTAAGTCTCTATTTTTCTGGAGTTTTCCATGGAGGAAGCATAGTAGTATTAAGTAGTTTCTTTCCTAGTGCTCTTTGCTTTGTGTACATTAGTAAAAGTAGTCAGAAAGAGTAGTTCCCCCTTCCAAAACTATATAAAGTTGATTTCTGGTTGAAGGATTTTTCCAGTTCGGCTTCAAAAATAATATAGTTGTCGCCAAAAATTTAAAAAAAAAAAAAAAAAAAAGAAAAGAAAAAAAAAACGTCATCTATGTACCTATTGCAAAAAGTATGGTCATTATGCTATTGTCTGATATGCTGTCAGCGGTCTGGTATGATTTGTTCTCACTGTCATAAGCATTGTCATCTAGTGGATAATTATTTTCTGTTTCATCCATATTTAAGAACTCAATTCTTCAAACGGGTACAGACAAGGATTCTTCCTCGACTTACTCTCCAGTACCTCAGGTTCAGACATCAGTTGAGGCTCAGACATCAGAAGATATTCAGCATCGTCTTACTCAGTTAGAGTTCCAGGTCCAGCTCCGTCTCCAGCGTCAACCTGTCTTTGATAGCTCCTCTGCATCTGCCTCTACTGGTATGTCTACTTATTGTATATTAGACTCTGGTGCTTCTCATCATATGACTTCTGACCTTAGTCTTTTATCTAGTATTACACATTTACTATCCCATTTTTTCTCTTTACACATAGTTGATGGTTCTCAGTTGGTTATCACTCAATCTGGCTCCATTATTTTTAACACTTTGAGTCTTCCTTTTGTCTTACATGTTTTCCATCTTACTTTGCACCTCATATCAGTCAGTAGCATTTGTAAGAATGGAATTATTAGTTCATTTGATTCCCTCATATGTTCTGTGAAGGATCCTCGTACGGGCCAGACGATTGGTCGTGCTAATAGGAAGGAACGGTTGTACCACTTAGAGTTTCTTTATCTTCCATCAACTGAACCTTTGAGTTCTAGTCATGCTGCCATCGTCACTTCTCCTGCTGACTTGTGACACAGACGCTTAGGTCATATCTCAGAACCTCGTCTAAAGACTTTATTTCACAGTGGAGCTCTTGGGCATGGTTCTTTCTCTTCTCTATCCACATGTACGGGCTGTAAGCTGGCAAAACACATAGCCCTACCTTTTTCTAAGAGTTTATCTAAATCTAGTAGTATTTTTGAATTAGTTCATTCTGACATATGGGGACATGCTCATATCCCATCTATGAGTCATTTTGTCTACTAAGTGAGCTTTATTGATGATTACACTAGTTATACTTTGGTCTCACTTATGCGTCAATGTTCTGATCTCCCAACCATTTATAGGACGTTTACTACTGTGATTCACACTCAATTCAATGCTAGGATTAAAACTTTTCGTTTTGATTGTGCTCGTGAGTATCTCTCCACTACGATACGATCTATCTTGCAATCTCACGACATCCTTTTCAGCAGTCATGCTCTTATACTCATGAACTGAATGAGATATCCGAGCGCAAATATCGTCATATTCTTGAAATTGCTCGTGCTCTCTTGTTATCCTCTTCTATTCCTAAAAAGTTCTGGGCAGAAGCCATTGTTACTTCTGTTAATCTTATCAATATCACTCATTTTTTTGTTTTATCTGGTAGGACACCTCATGAGAGTCTTTATTCGTGTCCTCCTGATTACAGTATGCTTCAGACTTTTGGATGCATTTATTTTGTCCTTCTTCCTGAGACTGAGCGCACAAAGCTGATAGCCTGATCTGCCAAGTGCTTCTTACTTGGTTTTAGTTCCAAACACAAGGGATACCGTTGTTATGATCCATTGGTCCGTCGTCTTCGTATATCTCGTCATGTCACCATTCTAGAGGACTCTCCATATTTTACTATCCCACCTCTGGATGTTCACTTTATGTTCCCACCAGCTCCATCATCTAGTGTTTTCATTGATCCTACTCCTTTGCTCCCCTCTCTTGGTATAACTCGTTCTACGATTCCTCCGTCGCTAACTCACGAGGATCCTCCACAAATTCTACCAGCCCACGTAACGTCATCTTCTCCACCATACATGCCTCAACCACAACCTCTTTGCCAGTCCCAACGTACTCATCAACCTCCCTCACGTTTTACTCCCGATTGTTTCGGTCTACTGGACAAGTTTTGTTTTCACCTTAGTCTCATATTCTCCATAATTTCATTCATTTCTTACTGTTATCCATACTAAACGAGAGCCCAGTTCTTATCAAGAGGATGTTCAGTACCCTGAGTGGCATGTAACCTCCCCTATTTTTCTAGAAATTTTCTTTTATAATAATTGGAATAATAATAAGTATAATGACAACATACCAATAATTAGTATTAATAATAAATAACAATAATAATAATTAAAATAAAATAAAATAATTATTTTATAGAATAATAATAAAATTAATAATAATAAAAAGAAAAAAAGAAAAAAAAGAAAAAAAAGAAATAAAACACTACTAACAACAACAACATAAAACAACAGCAAAGAGGCGAACCTACCCCCTAATCCTACCCAGCCTCACCACAGACCCCGACCCTAGCACAACCCAAACCCGTGGATGCCCCCTACCCTCTCTCGGCTCTATATATGTATACATATACGAACAAACGAAACCCTAACCCTAACCAACGAGCAACCGGCCCAGACCTTCACCACATCCAAACAATACTGCACAGCCGCAACAGACCGCCGGAGACCGCCGCCCTAGCTGCTGCACCACCGTCGACCACCGGACGATAGCCGAACAGCGGATACGCTGTTCTCGGGTCAGTCACAGTAGTCAGGTACCCATGTTTTCGCTCGAAATTTTTCATACCTACTTCACCGATTTTTGATCCAATTGTTTAGATTGAATCACAACATGAACACATTTAAATGTCTTCAAATAGTTTTATTCAAACGGCTCTATTTCTGTTTTTAATCCATCCGCATATTTCCAAAAAAATTATTTTCCATATGAAACAAAACATCCAAAAACTGAGCCATAAGCCCATATTGGAAGGCTGATAACGAGTAGCACTTTAACTAGTTTAGAAATCGGTCTGAACTGAATTTTACTCAATATAACCAGAATCAAAATGACCTAATATTTGCACGTAGTTGATCACAACTTATGTGCTAAATAATTAGTTAAAAATCACAAAAAACTTATTTCAAAAACTTGATAAACTAGCGATACGAAGTGTGTCCCGACAAACCGGACCACCTCATCGTGTACTAGTTGCACCGAAAGGCGCGTATGGTATATCTGACGTGCAAGCTTTCGCAAAAGTTGATTTAGACGTGTGTGCACGCCGGAATCAACCTGTATCGGTCGAAAGTCTCCCTTATCGACATTTTGCAAAATATCCTAGAAGTTTTTGATCGCTCGTCGGAACTTGAAGAAACTTGTGCCAACGGATCCGTGGTATCACGTTGGTCCTGTGACCCATGTTTCACTCAATTTCGTTACAGTTGACTGAATCGTCGTTTTGCGGTCCCCACGGTTGACTTAACAAGGAATTTTGTTATCGGCTCACCGGAATCCAAAATTGGACATAGTGTTGAGTTCATATCGTCTTTTAGGATTTGTTTGACCTATAATTTGTCTAATTTAGAGACATTTACCTCTGGCATATTTTTTGGTGCAAAGTGGACCACATATGGATACCGCTTTAATCCTAAAAATTATATTTTTGCCCATGTGTCCAAATTAGACGAAAGGATAGTATTTTCTAACTATCTCACTTATTCCGGAGACGTTGGTGATATTTATTCCAGCATCCAGAGACGTTCGTTTAGAGTTCCTACCTTCCGGTTCCTTGTGCTTGTCGTCTAGACGTCTATACTCCACAGATTGCTTGCCAGGCAAGTATACCTTGCCACAGTACTGTTTAGTTAAATTTATTTTCTGCATATTTATTTTATGTTATTTATTTCTATTTTTTTATATATAAAACTGTGAGTCCAAGAAAGACTTGGGTGGAACGACGGTTGCGTCGTCTCTTGTCTCTTATTTTTATTTTGTATGTTGACCTAGTTTTATGAGACCACCCCATGGAGATGAGGTATTCTTATATTTCTCCGGCCCCGACACATGTTGTGAGTCTCACCTAGGACATTAACTTGCGTAATAGGCTGGCCCCCTTTATGTAAAGATCGTACGACAGATAAGGAATAATTGCTAATAGAGGTATATTATTTTAGCAGACTTAGCAGTTACTAGAGGTGTTGCGTGTTATGGATTTGATACGTTAGTAACATTAAGGAGGGAGAACAATGAGTAAGCTTATTTTACTCCTTTACACATTTTTTTATTTTTCCGTAAGCTCCGCTGGAGATGTGAGGCGTTATGACCCTTATATATACTGCATGCCTATTACGATCGAAAGACGTTATGCCCGAGGCCCCTGGATCTCCGAGAGAACTATGCCCATCCTATTGTTTAGCCAGATAGTCCATATTTGAGAAACTTGTTCTTAAACTTCATATCACATAGACTGGTTAGGCGACCAGGTTGGATATTTTACTTTCAGTAAATTATTGGCATTCTTTTATATATCTTGTTACGTCCCTCTGAGGCCCTGGTCCATTTTCATGTATAGACGATCAGGATTATCCGTACGAGTATTGACCGGGACCTGACGCATCATTTTCTGTTGAGGAGGTCTTACCCTCTGAGTACCCATGAATACTTCTTAGTTGATGGATCATTTTGATGTTATTTTTTATTTGACATTTTATCTTATATTGGAGTTTCATTCTCCTCTATCATTTTAGCTGTTATAGTCGTTTGGTAGTAGATTTGTCTCCACCCGACTATTATTTTTTTTATTGCTTCATACTTGAGACTTTTAGTTATTTATTTTGGTACTTCTTTAGTTGTGTCTGTGGATGAGATATAGATGCCTGTGACTTGTGTTGACAATATATGTACTACTTGTGAATTATTTATTCATATTACAGCGTACGTGTGTGTCATGATTTTCTAACATATTGGAGTGTCATATACAAACGGTTGGCATGCTACGTATTCCTAATTATACGTATTTTGGGACTGGGGCATGACATGGCAAGAGGCTATGGCAGAGGAGTTTCGAATATTTCTGTAAACCCCCTCACCCAAAAATAGGTATTTTGTGTGTATTTTGTATTTCTTGTATTTATTTAGATTATTTTTTATTAAATAAAACTCAATAATTTTATTAGGACACTTCACCGTGGTTTGAACATTAATAATATAGGATGGCCCCAAAATATGTATCTCCCTTCATAGAAAGTAGCCTACACAGGAGACACTACCTGTATGATCTTTTCGTGGCACAGAAATTCGATCCCTTGGCATTAGTATAACATTAGTGTAACGACCATAGATTCTGTGTTAAATATTAGATATTATATATATATATATATATATATATATATATATATATATATATATATATATATATATATATATATATAAAATTTATTTGTGGTCATTTTCCAATCCCAACTTTCTACAATTAGCATCCTATAATTTTCCATGCCAAATTGGACAAAAATTTTTTTTTTTGTAAGATTTCATATTATTTACTATTATCCTATTTTGTGGATAACCACTTAGTTATTTACTTAGTTAATTAGATGATACAATTATTTGATTTATACAACTAAATAAATATCTAATTATTAATTATAAAATATTTCATAAAATATTTTGGGTATAGTATTTTATTAGAGCTTTACAAAGCAAAATTTTCTAGAAGTTATTTTGTGTGCAAATATTATTTTTGAATTTTTAACCTCATTTATATATGTGAATGTATAAATAAATATATAGATGATGATGATGATAATAATAATAATAATAATAATAATAATAATAATAATAATAATAATAATAATAATAATAATAGTAATAATAATAATATTAGTATTAGTAATAATGATAATAATAATAATAGCAATGATAATAATTATAATGATAATAATAATAATGTTCTTAATAAAATAAAAAGAAAAGAAAAGAAAAGAAAAGAAAAGAAAAGAAAGGAATAACATAAAAACCAAATAACTTAAATCCTAAACCCTAAACAAATCCTTAACTAACTCTAACCTAAACTACTAATCTACCCCAAACCCAGCAACTCTTCCCCCCGTGAACAAAACCCCCCCTCCTTAAACTACAGAACCCGCCGACCCCATCTCTCTCTCTCCCTCTCTCTCTCTCTATATATATATATATATATATATGTATTAGAATAAACCCTAACCCTAACCCTAGTTTCGACCCCGGCGACCGCAGCCCCGATGACCCCCGCCCGGCAACTGTCTCCACCTCCGGCCGGCCGCCACATCGTCGCAGCCGCCGCCGCCGCCATCCGCGTGTGCGTACGCGCGCGCATGTGCACTACAGCGTCTCATCTCCACGGTATGTTATCTCTCTCATCTCTCGTTCTTTTCTCGAGCGGTTTATCCGTGTACGTTCAAAACCTAATCCTCTAGGATTTTCATTCAAGCGGGACAAGTTTTCGTGAACCGGATTGGTCGAAAAATCGACCGGAAAATGGCCGAAAAACTGACCAAAACAGTCCAGAATTTCAATACCAAATCCCCATGTTCACACCCAATTTGCCACCAACCGGTTTATTATTTTCAAAAACTAATTGAAGGGTTTTTCTTCCCAATATAACCGAGAATTTTTCTATTCTTTTAGTTTTTATTAAATTGTTATATGTGTTAAATTATTCGACCTCCAAAACGACCAAAAATTTGATACTTTAAAAACTAAAATTTTGTGATACGGAGTACGTTCCGCCACACGGGACCACCTCGTCACGTACCAATTGCACCGAAAGGCGCTTATGGTATATCCTAGCGTGTAGGCTTTTGCGGAAGCTGATTCAGACGTGTGTGCGTGTCGAAATCAACCCATATCCGTAAAAAGTCCCCGTATCACGACTTTTGCAAAATACTACCCCATTTTGTGTACGCTCGTCGGAATACGACAAAACTTGCACCATTGGATTCTTGGTATCATGCTGATCCTGTGACCCAAGTTTTATGGAATTCTGAGATAGTTGACCAAGCCGCCTATTCATGGGCCCCACAGTTTGATTTTAAGGACGAATTTGTGATCGGCTCACCTGAATTCAAAATTGGACATACCGTTGAGTTCGTATTGACGTTTAAAATTATTTTGACCTATAATTTGTCCCATTTAGAGACCTTTACCTCTGGCACGCTTTTCGGTGCAAGGTGGCCCACATGTGGACCTGCTTTGACCCGAAATTACCGTTGTGTCCCTGTGTCCAAATTGGACGAAAGGGTAGGCTTTTCTGACTATCTCGCTTATTCTGGAAACGTTGGTGATGATTATTTTAGCATCCGGAGACTTTCATTCAGATGCCATAGTTTCTGATATCTTGTTCTTGACATCTAGATGCTTTCACTACGCAGCTTTCTTGCCAAGCAAGTATCCCTTGCCTTGTTGTACTGTTTAAATTTAGTTATTATTTAGTTGTATGTTTATTTATTTTAATATTATATAACTGCGCGTCCAAGAATAACTTGGGTGCAACGACGGTGGCGTCGTATTTTATCTTTATTTTATATTATGCATGTTGACCTAGTTTTATGAGACCACCACATTATCATGAGGTATTCTTATATTTTATTGACCATGACACATTTCTTACACGGGTTGTGAGTCTCATGTAGGACACGAACTTGCGTATTCGGTTGGCCACCTGTACGTGTAGGTTGTGCGACGGATAGGGTATAACTGCTAATAGTGATACATATTAGAAGACTTAGTAGTTATTAGTGGTCCAGGAACATAGACTATTGTAGTACGG
Source organism: Iris macrosiphon (assembly GCA_036927795.1). Taxonomy (NCBI): domain Eukaryota; kingdom Viridiplantae; phylum Streptophyta; class Magnoliopsida; order Asparagales; family Iridaceae; genus Iris; species Iris macrosiphon. The sequence goes on from JAYESA010000013.1 coordinate 45,583,718, forward strand.
TAGTCCAATCCTTGTCCTTGTTTGGTTGTAAGGTTGGGCTATTATTCTAATGATAGGCTATGAACCAAAGTTACGACGCCGATAACTGCACTCCGTCTCGACGTAGTAGCTAAAACGTGCTGTGGATATAACATGCATAGAGCATTGGGCGGGGAGGACGACTAGTAGGCGTATGGGACACCCACCTCCTTTATTCAGATTCCACCTTCGACGGAACGATATGGACATTATACTATTCAGATTCCATGTTCTACGGAACGATATGGACGTTATACTATTCAGATTCCACGTTCTACGGAACGATATGGACGTTATACTATGCAGATTCTACGTTCTTCGGAACGATGGACGTTATATATACAGATGCCACGCTCCTCAGAGCTGGACGTTATTATATTACAAAGTGCCCTTGTTATGGGGACATATGTGGCATATACTAGCCAGTCACGGTAATTGGTGAATTATGTCAGCATATGTCTAGCCTACACTTCCCCTACGCACAAAGTTGTCCTCAAATTGTATTTCATTTAGCTGGTTAGTTCACCCTCGAGTTTTCACAGTATTAACTTTATGGCATGCTTCTATATATCTTTTTACGTCCCTCTGAGGACCTGATCCCTTTTCAGGTGTAGACGATCATGACTATTCGCAGGAGCACGGATCAGGACTTGCTACTTCTCTCTCTTTCGAGGAGGTATTCTCTTCGAGCCTCATTCCTCATTAGATGTACTTATTTTGTTTTTCTGATACTCTAGTTTAGTAGTAGATTTGTCTCCACCCAACTACTTGTTCTTATCAAGCATTTTATACTTGATTCATTTATATAGTGATTGGTTATTTATATTTGATTCTGTGGATGAGATTTAGTTATGCCCTGTGAATTATGAAAATTATATACCACTTGTGAATTATTGTTCAAAATACAACGTACGTATGTGTTATGGTTTCCATATATTTGAGTTTTTATATACATACGGCTGGCATGCTTACGTATTCCTAGTCCTACGTATTTTGGGACTGGGGCGTGACAATTTCAGCAGACAAGTACTTGGGATGTTGTTCCACTTCCAGACGGGGTCCAGCCTGTTAGTTGCAAGTGGGTCTTCAAGGTCAAGTATCGACCTGATGGATCCATTTAGCGACACAAGGGTGTAGAAGCATAAAAAATATGCTGGGGAATTATACGTGTAAAACCCTCAACATGCAGGAAGCCCGCATAAAACAGAGCTCCAACACTGGGTGGCGTAAAATATGACTTCAGAGCCATTGGCGTACAACAGAGCTTCAACGCTATTCAGCATAAAACAGAGCTCCAGAACAACCCGCGTAAAGCAGTACTTCCAGACTACTCTGGCATAAAAAGGTTGCTACATCGCCACTCCGGCGTAAAACCTGTCTGCTTTTAATGCAGCGGGAAATTATACGAGGAACTCTTCGTATTCCTCGAATGAACCTGTCAGATGAAGCAGTGAACCTGACTCCTGACAAAGAGTACTGCACGACGATCGAGAGGACGGCTGTAATGATGATTCTGCACAGAGCCCCAGAGTGTCGTCTAGTGACATAATCCTTGATATAAGTCGTTTTTACGCATTCAAGGAATACGCTGCCTATTCTACACAGGCAGAGATGAGATTTTACGCTCAGGATGAGACAAAATCGGATGCCACGTCAAAAGCTGTTCTTCGTACAGAACTCGAGGCACGTCTCTGTAGTTAATGAGCGAGATGGGGGCAGATCTCTGCATTTAATGCACGAGATTTGGTTCTACTTTTTATGACTGGGAGAGCTAAAATTAGGGCTAATACGCTCACATCACCATCCCTGCATATTACGCCAACCAGGCTATTTTCAGCTATAGGAGCACGCCGTATGCTATCTCCTCGAAATACGCCAACCAGGCTATTTTCAACTATAGGAGTACGCCGTATGCTATCTCCTCGAAATACGCCAACTCAGGCTATATTTGCCAAGGTACGTGATAAGGCTACTTGGCCCAGAATACGCTCAAGACCTCAGTCAGGAAGGATAATTGGCTAGTTTACGCTGGTTACCTATCTATGCAGCATCAGGCTTTACGCAGAATTTGGCTTTTACACCATCAAGACATCTACTTGGCTTTTATGCCAACAGACAACTATTTGGCTTTTACGCCAACAAGATAACTACTTGGCTTTTACGCCAACGAGACAGTTATTTGGCTTTTATGCCAACCTTCTCTACGCGAGGGGCAGTTACCTACGTGGCTTGCATGACGTGATCTTCGATAAGCGATTATACGCGTTACCTCATAATGGGACACGCGTCACACGCCGATTCAGGAGATCATTCATACGTGGGTAGCAGTTATTATAACCGCCGCGTAAAAGGCGCAACTCTCTCCGCTGGTCGGTTTCTACGCCGACTGGACAGTTACTGTGACTGAGTTCTATAAATAGAGACTTTCGGTCACAGGAATAAGGGAGCGATGGATCAAAGGGGGTAGAATTCAAAGGTCAAGATCAGAGAGAGAGCACATCCAGAGAGTGTTGGTTGACAACTTTGGCAACGAGAGTTCAATCCCTCTTGCAGTCTTTGAAGCTTCTTCTCCTTCATCTATATCACTTCTTCGTCATCGTGTGGTCCAAGGGACAAAGTGATCGACCGCAGATCAGACTCCTATAGCAATATTTCCCCAGAATCAAATTTTTGTACTTAACATCCTCGTATAGGATTAATTGTACTTCTTTTTCGTGTTTGTAAATAAAGAAAGGGTTTCGTATAAACCTAGTTTCAATTTCTTTCGTTTATTATCAAACACAAGATGACGACTCTGCTGGGGACTACTTTCTGATCTGACGAGAAAGCCATTGCTCAACACGATGCTGTATCCGTCGGATCAACGAAGAAGACTCTGGTCGTCCAATTCGACCAATCTGCTTATGAAGACATGCTTCGCGCAGTGGATGGCTCCCGTTCCCTCTCTGTCCACGACAATAGGAAGCTGCGTAAAGTATGGATGCCCCGGACATCCTCTACCCTTCCTGCAGGATCTCTCTCTCTCCGACCAACAAGGTTGTGACAACGCAACCTATGTGCCCTGCGCGTAAAACTTTGTCTCCCGTCTGTGACGTGGCAGACAAAGCTTCTGGCAATGCCTTAGCGCCAATCCAGAAGTCTATACGCCCTACGCGTAAAACTTTGTCTCCCGTCTGTGACGTGACAGACAAAGCTTCTAGCAATGCCTTAGCGCCAATCCAGAAGTCTATACCGTGCCCCGCGCGTAAAACTTTGTCTCCTGTCTGTGACATGGCAGACAAAGCTTCTGGCAATGCCTTAGCTCCAATCCAGAAGTCTACACCGCGCCTTGCGCATAAAACTCTGTCTCCTGTCTGTGACGTGGCAGACAAAATTTCTGACAATGCCTCAGCGCCAGTTCAGAAATTCTAAACGCGCCCCACAAGTAAAAATACATCTCCCATCTACGATGAGGCAGATGATCCCTTCAAACACCGCAAGGGAAAACAAGTGGCAAACCTTCCAACCTCTAGGCTTTTACGCGATCAAGAGAAGAATTTGCCCGCTCTTCAGATTACGCGGAGCGCTGAAGGCCGATTGAGGACTTCCTCAGTTTTAAGCCAACCTGTGCAAAGCTCCAGATTACGCCAGGACAAGCCCCTCAGCGTAAAGAAGACCCGGTTCACGGGAACATACGCTCCTCAAACAGATGACGGATCTTATGCTACTCACATGGCTGAACTGCTATATTCATATGGCAGGGAAAGAGTTATGGTTCCCAATCTCCATACCCCAACTGATGTAAAAAGGCACAATAAGCCTTCTTCTTCTTCTTCTTCTCCTGTTAATCCCCCTGATTTGCGTGATTTCTTGATCCAGAAGCGCAAAGACAAGGGATCTTCTAATAGGTGTATTACATCCCCTAGGGAGCATTATTGTAATAGTCATAAAGTTGTAGTTAACTACTGCTGCTCTAAGGCAAAATGGTCAGTTTTTGACCGGTTGAACTACTCTTTGCCTCTACAGGAAGAAGATCCGACATTCGCATCAGTAAACATGGCTTCGCACATTCCTAGAGGAAGGTCAAGTTCAAGATGTCACCCCTTTAGAACTCCAAGCCAAAGGAGATTTGACAGGCTCCTTGAGAATATTGAAGCAGGTATCTTTCGGAATACTCGCTCGAGGTCGCGACAATCGACTTCATATTCCTCCGATTCCGACACTGGGGGTCCCAGTTTCCTGAATGTGATACTGATAGTATAGACTCGATCTCCACAGAGATCTATACTAATCCCTCAGTAGCACCCAGAGAAATGAGAGTTTATGCCATTGGAGATGAACATGAAGAGGTTTCCCCGTCAGGGAGTACTGAACAACGCATCTCTGTATTAGAAAATTTCATGATAGAGAATATACACCAGATGATGGTGACTCAACATGCAGCTGCTATAGCTCAAGCATCAGTTCCTCCAACTCAACTGCGTGTGGGGGTGGACATGCCACCATCCAACATAAGCCAGGAGCCTGCTCCAAACCAAGAGTCAACGGCTCCTCCATCTCTGAACCCGGAGAATGTATTGCCTCCTGTTGGAGTTATAATACAACCGACCTCTCACCTCTCTGCGGTCACTTTCCCAGCTGAAGATCCGATGCAGGCAGTTCGGGAGTTGAAAGCCCAATTTGATACCTTGGAACACAAGGATCAACTCAAGAAGTTGGGCATCAACCAGCCTTACCCCGCCATCTGGGACGAGATCCCTTTCCCACCAAAATACAAACCACAGGCTATGGTTTTGTTTGAGGGAAAGATGTCCCCAAGCCAGTACATGAACTACTTCAGCATGATGACAGTGTTGCTGCAAGGGAATGACGCCCTTCTCACTCGAGTATTTAAGGACTGTCTGTCTGGAGTGGCCTACCAATGGTACCGTAGTCTTGCGGACAACTGCATTACTTATTTTGAAGATTTCAAGACTATGTTCTTTGCTCGATTCTATGAAGGAGGGATGGACATGTCCATGTCCTCCCTCATCGAAGTGAAACAGAAGGAGAAAGAGAACGTTCGTACTTTTATTGAACGTTTTCGTCAGGCCACTTAGCAGATGCCTCCCGGAGTTCCAGATTCAGCCTTGGTGGACATTTGCAGGAAGAACCTGCTTTCGCTGATCTCAGTGTTTACAGGACCATATCAGTTCCATGATTGGCCCTCGTTTATCATCTCAGCGGTAGCCGCTGAAGATAACAGTCGGAAGGCGCGTGACAATGGAATCATGATCTCTACCTCTGAAATAGGGAAGCGATCATCCTCCAATAGCGACCATCCTCGTGGTTCCAAAGGAAAAGAAGCTCTGACAATCAACAGGTCCAGGAAACATACTCCAGGGACTACGCAGACGAATCCTGGGACTTCCAGGCCTAAAGAAGAATATTCTTTTGATAACGACGACATTCCGAGCATATTCGATTGTCTAGTCAAAAGTGGAAAGCTCACCCTCCCCGAGGTAAAGCGGCCCAATGAAGTCGGCAGTACCAATAACCCTAAGTACTGCATTTTCCACTGGTACATACATCATCCCATGAAGGCATGTTATGTACTAAAAAGGAAAATCCAGGAGTTGATCGATGCCAAGGCCATAACTCTGCGTAATAGCGAGAAGACGGTCACCGCCAACATGATCTCTCTCCAATTCGGCAATCTGCCCCCTCAAGAAGTCCCAGATGGTGTAGTCCCTATTCCCCGGACGATGATAAACATTATTAATCTCCCTCCGGCTAGGGGTCAAAATCATGACTTGGTACCCCTAACTACCCAGCGTAGTGAGATTATGTGGGTACATCCTGATCTGGTGTCAGAAATTGAGGAAAAGACTCAAGCTGCTAAGGCTAAGTCTAAGAATAACTCAAGGTATAAACCATGCCATATGGTTGCGATATCCCCAATATCAGAAGAAGAGGCTTTGGCTACCGGAACTCGTTCAGAAAAAGCCTACCTCAAAGACTATGGAGGAAATCAGGAAGAAGCGACGGCAGACACTTCAGCTGCCAGACTTCCAGAGCCTGAACCTGTCATACCAGAGGCAGGTCCTTCTAGACAAACTTCGACGGACAAGGGCAAGCAAAAAGAAGTTCGTTTTGATAAACCTTTGAAGAATATTAAAAAAAAGGTTTAGAGAAACCATATAACTTCGACATCCTGGCCCAATTGGCTAATACTCCAGCCAGATTGTCCATTTTTGAGCTACTCACGCTATCCAAAGACACTCGTCAAGCCTTGAGTGAAGCTTTAATGCAGGAAGATGTATGCTTGACTCAGCTTAAGTCCCCCGACAGAGAGCCTGTGACATGTCCTCAATGCCATAGCGTGATGGAAGTGGTCCCTAACATCACTTTCACTCAAGAGGACATGTTGTTGAAATATGGCAAGCATGACAGGCCCCTCTATTACACCGGATACGTCGGTTCCATGGAGGTAGACCGGATTCACATAGATCCGGGATCGTCGATCAGCATTATCCCTCATAGTCTGCTTAGGCCATTGAGGATTCCTACAAGCGAACTGGCTTACACCACAACTACAATCATGGGCTTCAACGCCAGGAAAAGTAAGCCGCTGGAGAAGATTCGTCTGAGGATCCAGATAGGTGACCTCAGATCAGTGGCTACATGCTACGTCATTGATTCGGAGGTGTCCTACAATATTCTGTTGGGCAGAGCATAGATCCACGATCACAACATTGTTTCTTCGACTCTACATCAATGTTTCAAATATGTAGACGCCCAAGGGACAGTAAAAACGGAGTTTGCTGATCTCAACCCTTTCAAAGGAGTAGAGTCTTATTATTCCGATACCATGTTGTACACCCAAGACTACATGAAGGAGGTATCAAGCAAGACGGAGGAGGAATCCCACCGGGAGCCAGGAGAACCCTCTGCTGAGCAACCTCTATCCATCCAGGTGAAAGGGCGGACTACCCGTCCGAAAGTCATGGAACCCATGGCTATCCACTTGGGCAAAACCAAATCAGGAGAAGAAAATGATCCCCTAGTGATCACTCTGAACCAGAAGCCTCCACCTTTGGTCATCAACCCTTGGCGCAGCATGAAGCTGACCGATGTAAATACAACCGGAAACGTGGTTTCTGACGATAATAAAGATTCTCTTTTCTAGTATACTGACGCTCAATTTCCAAATCAGGAAACCTCCCCTCATAACGATATAGAGCCTATAGCACAAAAATTCCTGGAAGCTATAGACTCCTATCATCCGTATGTGTGGGAAGTAGCGTCAACATCTAATGTCATTACGACATACGGGCCACATGAAGATTTTATCTTTATCCCGCCTACTCGCAACAATCAGCATCCGATAGTCTTCGGTCGCATGCGGAACAGACCGATTGTACAAGAAGATTCTCACGAGTCCGTTGCTGGGAAAATGCAGGTTCACAGATATAGCCTACAGGCTTTGAAGATTATGCAAAGCATGGGTTATGACCTGAAGTCAGAGCCAGGCCTCAACTATGGGAAAGGCAGGCGAATGTCGTTGCATGGTTATCCCTACTGTCAACGAACTCACTTCGGGTTAGGGTATACCACATCTCTTGCAACTTCGAACAACTCTGAGTCAAGTGAGGATACCATTTCCTCTTCTCAGGATGATTCGTCGTCCTCCATCTCATATGCTGATCTCGAACGAGTATCGACAGCAAATACGGTATTGACAGATTCTCTCGAAGGAGACGAATAAGAATCTGAACCGTTTGAAAATGACCCCTGGGCACAGCAATGGATACACAATGGGAACTTCGGTTCGAGCAGAGAGAACCGCCCACTGAAGATGAAGTTATCCAAATCGATGTTGGGGATGAATTTTCACCAAAGCCGATATTTATCAGTAATAATCTTTTCGAAGAAGAAAGGGAAGAAATGATCCAGCTGATAAGAGAATATATCGACGTCTTTGCGTGGAATTATAAGGACATGCCGGGTCTTGATCTAAAGGTGGCTACCCATAAACTCAATATACTGCCCAATTCAAAGCCTATAAAGCAACATCAATGCCGGTTCTGCCCAGATATGATGGACGCCATTGAAGCTGAAATCTAGAAGTTGGTAGCCTGCGGGTTCATCCGGGAAGAACAACATCCTGATTGGGTCGCCAATGTTGTCCCGGTCATGAAGAAAAGTGGAAAAGTTCACATTTGTATCGACTTCCGAGATCTCAATGCGGCTTGCCCCAAGGATGAGTTCCATCTTCCCATCACAAACATCATGATTGACAATACGTGCGACTTTGAGCGCATGTCTTTCATGGACGGATTCTCAAGATACAATCAGATTAAGATGGATCCTGAAGACGAAAAGCATACTGCCTTCCGTACACCACTGGGGTTATATTGCTACACAGTCATGCCTTTCGGATTGAAGAATACCGGGGCTACATATCAGCGAGCTATGAGTAATATATTCCATGAGCATCTACGCAAAATAGTGGAATGTTACATAGACGACATCGTTGTCAAAAGCCGCCTCAAGGGTACTCACATCCAAGACTTGAAGACAGTGTTCGAGTTGATGCGCCAACATCAACTCAAAATGTACCCTACAAAGTCCTTCCTCGGTGTATCCAGTGGCAAATTCCTGGGGTTTGTCATCACCACTAAAGGGATTCAAGTTGACCCTGATAAAGTAAAGGCCATCCTAGAAATGCGACCGCCCCATAATCTGAAAGAACTCAGGGGATTTCAAGGTCGTCTAGCTTACATCAGGAGATTCATATCCAGCCTCTCTGGAAGATGTCAACCTTTTTCTCACTTGATAAAGAAAGGTGTGTCATTCGTATGGGATGAAGCCTGTCAGCAAGTGTTTAATGATATCAAACGCTTTCTTACTAATCCTCCAGTTTTGGTGCCTCCTGTCATAGGAAGACCATTTTTGTTGTATGTTCGAGCAATGGATCATTCTTTAGGAGCTCTCCTCGCACAGAAGAACAATGAGGGTCATGAACAGGCTATCTACTACCTCAGCAGGATGATGGTCGGAGCTGAACACCGGTACAATCCAGTGGAAAAAGAATGCTTGGCTCTAATGTTTGCCATTCAGAAGACGCGACATTACGTGACGGGCCAAACTATTCATGTCATCTCCAGAATCAATCCTCTTCGGGTATTGATGAATAAGCCAAGTGTCCTTAATTCCCGACTCACGACTTGGACGATGTTATTAACACCATATGATATGGTGTACGTCCCTCAGAAGTCCATAAAGGGTCAAGCCTGGCTGATTTCTTAGCTGCTCATCCAATTTTGGAAACCTTCAAGCTATACGAGGACATTCCCGACGATGTCGCAGAATGTAACTCTGCAATGGAAGGTGAGACCTGGCAGCTATTCTTCGATGGTGCCTCCAGGACTGGTCCCAAGGGAAATGTTGTTTCAGGAGTAGGAATTGTTCTAGTAACTCCTGACAAACTCGTCATCTATCGCGCATATTCTCTTAGCGAACCCTGCTCTAATAATGTGGCAGAGTATAACGCTCTATTAATCGGGCTTCAAGTCGCTAAAGAACTGGACGTTGAATACCTGGAAGCTTTTGGTGATGCCCAGCTGATCGTCAATCAGGTCAGAGGAATATATGAAGTCCGCAATCCAGACCTCATTCATTATCACCAAGCAACGATCGAGATAGCCATGTCTTTTAAAGGATTTTTCCTAGAGCATGTGACTCGATCTCAAAATTTGGAAGCTGATGCTCTGGCCAGTCTAGCTGCAGATCTAGCTATTCCTATAAGAAGGCAAAATTCGGTGATCCTTCTCAACAGAGATCTATTCTGTGTGAAAAATAACTTTCACATAGAACGCAGCTACGCCATAAGCGCAGTTCCTCCAAAGAGAGACTGGAGAAGCCCCTTTATAGACTTTGTGTCATACGAAATCTTACCAGAGGATCCTAAAGAAGTAGTATCTGTCAAAAGACGATCATTACGCTTCTATTTTGATGCTTCTTCACAAAGTCTATATCGCCGAACATACGATGGACTACTGTTACGATGTCTCTCCGATGATGATGCAAAGCGGGTTATCCGAGAAGCTCATGACGGTGTGTGTGGAGCACATCAACCCGGTCCTAAGTTATAGGATCGTATCAGGAGGATGGGCTACTACTGGCCTACTATGATTACAGATGCAGTGAAGTATGCAAGGCAGTGCAAAGCCTGTCAGGTTCATGTGGATTTTATACATCAGCCTTCTGAGTATCTGCATCCAACCATTGCATCATGGCCCTTTGAAGCATGGGGTATGGATATCATCGGTCCTATTCACCCGTCGTCTTCTAGAGGACATTGGTTCATATTGGCTATCACCGATTATTTTTCTAAATGGGCGGAGGCGATCCCCCTTGCTGAGGTAAAGACATCCAACGTGATCAGCTTTATCAAGCACCATATATTTTATCGCTTTGGGATACCCCGAAGGATAATTCATGACAACGGGCCCCAATTCATCAGCCAAGCGTTTCACCGATTTTGCGATAAAAATCGGATACAAAATATGGCCTCTACGGCATATAATCCGGCTGCTAATGGTTTGGCGAAAGCCTTCAACAAAGCCATCATCAAACTCTTGAAGAAGTTCGTCTCTTCGAACAAAAGAGATTGGAATGAGAAGCTGGGAGAATGCCTCTGGGCATACCACACAATGGTACGAACACCGACGGATTGTACCCCATTCTTATTGGTCTACGGGAGTGAAGCAGTTCTCCCCATTGAAATTCAAATTCCATCACTCAGAATAGCAGTGGCTAATGAGTTGACTCGGGAAAATAATGATCGACTACGGCTTCAAGAGCTAGAAGGATTAGACAAGAAACGCCTTCAAGCTCAACAGCTCATTGAGCTCTACTAGGCACGCATCTCCAGAGCTTTTAATCAAAAAAGTGAAGGAAAGAGTATTCAAAGTTGGTGAACTAGTTTTAGCTGTAAAGAGACCAATGATCATCACGCACAAAAGTAAGGGTAAATTCCAGGGCCCTTATGTGATTGAAATGACGTTTTCAAACGGCGCTTACAGATTAGCCAAGCCTAATGGAGATCCAATAATGGCTCCTATCAACGGCAAATTCCTGAAGAAGTACTACGCTTAATCATCCTTTGCTTAGACGGAGTATGATGAAGATCTCATTCTGACGATACTACGTACAAAGACTGGTTGGATCATATTCTATCATGTTATTATGACCAATGAATAGATATGTTTAACTAATTTGGAACTTCAAAGCCTATCACAGCCATATTACCTCTGATAGTGTTTTGTATACAAATTTAGTTGGATCATATTCTATCATGTCCATATAACCTCTGAATAGATATATCCAGCTGAAACTTACCGAAGGTATATCAGGTCCATATTACCTCTGATATCACTTTCACCCTAGCCTATCATTTATATTCAAAATAATGGGTCTACAAAGTCAAAAGAAGCTTCTTTATTATCTCCGGGAGAAGAAAATTATAAAAGAAGCAAAAAGTACATCATTGGGGAGGAGCAGTCAAATTACGAATCTTTGCGCCAAAGCGGCCATCCTCTCATTCCTAGAGTCCAAGATGTTAGCGCGAGCCTGTTCCAGACGTGCCTCGTCATCTCTCAGGAGGGATAGTTCGGACCGAGCATGAACGAAATCGGCACGGAAGGCACTCGCCCATGTCAAGTTCTGCTGAGCTGTCTCCATTTGGCCCTTCAGCACACCTCGAACTGCCGACGTCTTGAGAAGCCGCTCCCTTGCCTGAGCGAGCTTAGCTTCTAATTTGTGAACCCTCGCTTCATTTTCCTCACATTCGGCCTCGCACTTAGTTAGCTGAGGAATAACTTCCGCCAAGACAGCCTGCTCTTCATCCATCTCTTGCTGCTGTGCCTGGATGGATTTGTTTAAGCATTCCATCTGCTCAGCAAGCTTTGCGGTCAAGGAGTCATACTCGGCCTGAACCATATCATCGACGTTGTCTCGAGATAGTTGCAAATATTCGTTAATGGGTTGTTCTAAACGATTAACTATTTGCTCCAACGCATCAGCTCTTCCAGCGTCGTTGAAATTTCTGATCGGCGCTATCGCAAGCTGGGAGGACACCAGCAGATTATTAAAGCTCAGGTTCTTCTCCAGCACCATGGAAATCAACTCCTTAAAACTGCGGTAGAATAGGCTGGTATATTGTTCAACAGCATATCGAAGATCGAATGTACGCTAGGAGTGGCTGCGATATCGGGAAATCTCCTTTCAGGAATGACCGTAGAGGATGTTGCCACGGGCGTTGCTTCTACAGAAGGCGCGACAAAAGAGGAGACACTAGTAACGGTTGAAGTTGTTGGCATACTCAACGAAGGAGGCACAGTCGTGATGATGGGCTCATCCTCCTCCGATGTAATTTGAATTGCTGTTGGCGAGATGACACCCGAAGATGTTGCGAACGAAGGATCGATAGCTTCAAAGCATGCCTCTTCGGTATCAAACACCGCCGTTTCATCGGCAGGATCCGCGACAAAGCAAAGGTTGCGTCAACTCCGCCCTCCCCTGAGATGTCTTCGCCTGAAAAGAAGATAAGAGAAAGTTAATATCAATTTGATGTTAATTTTCCTCAAAAAAGCGTGAAGACAATATTTACCCATGGCCGATGGTAGGTATGTTGCGTCCGCAGCCTGTACAGCTAAATCATTTCTTAATGATGCTAAGCAAGATGTCATACCTGGAGAAGAGGGTGTACCAACTGACGTTGGAGGATAGTCATCCCAGTCGTCACCAAGATCCACTCGAGGTTCATCGGGTGGAATCTCGCTGGAAATACTTACAGACGAAGGAGGGGTTATTCCCATTATTTTTCTGGATAGAGGTATTCTTAATATGCTCGGCCTCGAAGGCGATCTCGTAGCACTACCAGTAGTAGTAGTAGCAGCAGCGATCGCGAGCAAAGAATCTCCAGCACTGTCAGCTAGAACTATGGAGGTTTCCTCTCTAAAAGGCGAAGGACCTATGATCAAAGAATCATCCCCAATAGGGGAAACAACAGGCTCAGCCCTGGAGGCCCCCCTGGTAGAAGCTCTCTTTGGACCTCTGGCAGTTTTCTTCTTGCGGGGGGAAGGCTCTTTCAAAGTAGAAGCCTTCCGTTTATTGGGGATAACGAGAGACTTTGCTGGCGGAGCTATTACGCCTCTCGGTATTATCAACAAGTACTCGTCTGCCCCGGTGGTGTCTTCACCTTCATTTGAGGAAACAGACGGAATCTCCCCCCTTCCAGTGGACCTATGGGAGGGCATCCTAAAACTTCCATGCACATCAAAATCTCAATGGAAGGTATTTATGGACGCGTAAAACTGCACGTACGAGTGAAGGATGCGCAACTCCATGGAGAGGCAAGTCGCGGGCACAGCAAAAGCTACACCAGTACAGCCCGTGATGAAGTACCGCCATCCTCTGGCTCCATCAATATGTCCACCTTTGGACTTAAAGCTGGTGATGGGATTCCCCAGATGCAACTGGTCGTACCCAAATTGCATGTCGAACCGACTGGGCAGATAAGGCTCCAAGTAGCAGTGGTCCTCACTTCTGTACAACAAATGGGAAGGTCTAATGCACACCAACCAGTAGAAGGCTTCAGGAGAAAGAATGGTCCTCCCTTGACCTGCATCCTTAAGTTTCGTCCCCTGTTGATTAATATGTACGGGGGGGATGGTACAGAAGAGCTTCCAGCCGTGGGCAAAGTTTAATGCTCGTCGGCAATCTATGACGGTCGCCACGTTCCAAAAGGAATTCTTGTAATTCAACAAGAAGTTATTTTCTGAACTACTGGCAGAACCGGGAGACATCACCCTGGTGTTGTGAAGGATCAACCATCCCATCAGGTATAGGAAGGGTAATTCCACTCTGGGAAAACCTTCACGATGCGTTTCATCAGCTAGCAGCCCATCAATAAGGGCTCTCAGGCCTGCTTGTATTCTACACACCATGGCGGAAAGCAGGCCCAGTCTTGCTCCGAACACCAAACGCACTGCGGGCCATAAGGTGTTGCGATGGATGTGATCCGCAGACTCGATGCCAGGCACTACCCAGCGGCGTAGCCAGACAGAGAGGAAGCCAGCCAATTGAGCTTCCCTTGACAGAGGCTTGCGACAATGCCTCATATAACTGAATGCTTTTGTGCCTGCAGGATAACCCCCTATCTCCTCATCGAGAACATAATCTGAAGCCCCTGCGTCTTCAATAAGGTCATCGACCGTATTGGGACTGAGCATGTTCAGGAGGTTCAAGGGCTTATCTCTGCTATCTACCACCTTATCCGGCTTAGCATTTCTGGCCTGGTGGAAGAAGAGGTAGATTTCCCACTTGTTGATATGAGCTAAATCAGAGGGCTCCTCGTAGAAGGTAGTGCAGGCAAGATAGTGGCTCATCAGCTCCTGATATACTACCACTGCCCGAGGGTTTGTATCCCTCAGCTCCCTGTTGGTAGGGACGTACTCTTTATAAGGAGTGTCCCCCATTGGCAGCTTTGAAATTTCTGCCATCTCATGAAGGGCTAAGCCCAACTCACCTAGCGGAGTGGCAAAAGTCCCAGTGAGCGAGTTGTATCGCTTCATAAAGGCTAAGAACAAGTTAGGGTTGACAGGCAGCCCAACACTTGTGGCACTCATGGCCGCGAATAAACCAATACTTTCCAGCTCCACCTGGAAGTGCTTCAGGGCCCAGGCAGTTAAACTGGCCCATCGAAGATTCTCCGGGCTAAGCCATCCACTGGTCCGAGGGTTGACCTTGGGGTACATTCCTCCCTGCCCCATAAAGTCATTACAGAAGGTCGATATCTGAACCAGCTGAATCAGCGAAGTATCCTCACTCGGGACGCTACCCGACAGTAATCCCCTAACGGGCATGACAGGACCCGAAGGGCTGCTCACAAAGAGGCCCCAGTTCAAGACTTTCTTATATGAGATCTTCCCCGGTCGGCCGTGAAGATCTGGAGTCAAAGTCCAAATCATCTTCCTAGGATGTGTGGCATGGAAGAAGGCCGAAATAGGGTAATCTCTGGGCATTCTGGACAGATACATGACCGTGCCCTCAGCAGTAAACACCCAATCCTCATTCTTGGACTTGGTCTGGGATTGCTTGCTGATAACATCCCCGAATAAGAAACCCGGTTTCTTATACTTCGTCCCATCTATATATGTCAGGGGCTCCCCACTGATCATACTCAGCAGCATTCGTTCTCCCTGGGACGAGATCAGAGTTCCCCTTTCTTTAGGATAGTTGGCTCCAGAGATGGGGAATGTCACATGGGACAAGTCCTCCAGATAGTTTGAGTTCAGCATCCGGGCAGCAGAGCCCATCACCTCGGCCAAAGGAGGGATCTGCAAGTCCACTACAAAATGCAAGAAAACAAGTCAGTTTTTACACTAGACGCTACACTCTTGCAGTTTACGCCAAAGATTATCAGTCTGAGCTTTTACGCCAAAACTGCAAAAACTTGAGCTTTTTACGCTGGAACCTATTTCCGAGGCGTAAAATTCAAGGTTGGCAGTATACGCCAAAGTCTAACAGTCTGAGCTTTTTACGCCATACTGCCAAAATTTGAGTTTTTATGCCGGAATTTACATCTAGCGCATAAAACCCAAAGTTGGAAGTATACGCCAAATTTTGACAGTCTGAGTTTTTACGCCATACCCTGAAAAGATGGAGTCTTTACGCTGGCACATTAGAAATGTGGGCGTATTGGTTCGCATACACGTACAACGTGTGCAGAGGGTCCTCTATTTTCCCCGAAGTCTTTTACCTGTGATGTCCGGAGCACAGCTCGATGGCGGAGCGCTTCGTTCAGATCGGGGCTCGCTCAGCCAAATGGGAGTTGCTCGTGCTTGAGCAGAGGAGCGAGAAGAGGAAGAGACCTTCTTTCCCTTAGCAGTGGAAGCCTGTTTAGGTGCCATGGCGAATCTGAGTTCTCAGGAAAGAGACAAAGAAGAAGGGTTCTTGGAAAGCAAGGGTTTTGCGAAGACAGATAAAGGGTTTCTCTCTCAAGCCCTTGGGCTATTTATAGAGTTTGGATAACTCTTCGAATCCCTAACCAAATCCGATATTTAATAAGTCGGTTATGATTTGGGAGCACGTCAACCTATAATTTGAAAAAAGAAGACGGACAGTCAGTGGATCCAGATTTTACGCGCAGAGCAAATCTATGATTTTACGCTCAGAAGCTTTTTCGCTCAGAGGCTACAAATCTACGGTTTTACGCTCAGAGGCTATAAATCTATAGTTTTACAGAAGCTTTTACGCTCAGAGGCTACAAACCTACGGTTTTACGCTCGGAGGCTACAAATCCATGATTTTACGCTCGGAAGCTTTTTACGCTCAGAGGCTACAAATCTACGATTCTACGCGCAAAAGCTACAGATGGCCAATTACAAGGGTTTACACAGAAAATGCTCCTTTTTGGCTATAAAACATTCCAAGTGCCTGAAACACACAGAGTTTAGTATTGAAGATGACTCTTCTTCTTGGGCCGTTGGAAGTTCATTCAAAGTCCAGTCAGAATCTTTTACAAAAGTTCAAGTATGGCCTGTTCAACGGACATTTCTTGCCCTATTTCAAGGGATTTTTGGGAAACCATGCTTGGAGATGATGGTCTAAACAAAAAATTCTTCGTATCAGAGAAGTGACAGTTCAGAAATTCTACGCGACTCCTCGTCCAAAATAGCATGACAGTTTGACAACATAATGCTAAGAAGCTTTCTACGCGTCTTCCGTTATGCGTAAAAGTTGGGACGTGATCGGATAATCTCTTATCAGAGTCAGCGTAAAATTATTCAGACGTGCCGAAGCTGCACATTATCAGACTTCCTCACAGCAAATATGGCAAATCATCAGATACGTAAAAGAAAACTCTATTAATCATGATTACGTATGATGGAAATCCAGTTTACAAAGGATTTTTCATCTTCATGATTACATATGATGGAAATCCTTTTTCTACAAAGGGTTTCTCATTTTCATTTAAGATCACACCAAGAATCTGTTGTGCCAGGTTCTCATATTAGTGTAGATCTTTTTTGTCTTCTACAGCAGTTGATCGGCTTCCGCGGCCGATTAACAAGAAAATGATTAATGGCGGGAGGATATAGAATTGGGCATGTATCAATTACGCAAGCCCACCCTCCATACGCCATGGCAGGCATGCCCTAGATTTGTATTAGGGATTCAGACCCAACACAATACTCGAAGAAGCGGCCAAACTGCCTACCTGCGTCCAGCGCCATAATGGGAGAAAATACAACTAGCAAGCTGTGTGGCCAAATGAGACACTTTCTCTCTCCTGGATGAATTGCCATATAAAATTGCTGATCATCCCGAGCAAAGGAAGCTATGATATCCTTCCATGATCCATCTTTGTAGAGAATATTTGCTCGAAGATGCCTCTTTTTCGGCTCCTTATATGCTGGAAGAACATGATCTTCTTCTTCCTCAAGTCATCCCGACGAATCTCGGCAACCATCTCTTTATGGTGAAGGAAGTGTGGGAAAAATAGGTTAACTCATTCACCTTTATATAGGCAGAAGAGAACACACCAAATCCCAACAAATTCCTAAAAATTTGCCGAGAAATCAGCCTCGCGAAACGAGTCAACTTTGACCGTTTCATGCTTCATTCAAAGTATTTTAAATTACGAGGAATTTGAAAACTTTGAAGGGGGTCTTGTAGAAGCATGAAAAATATGCTGGGAAATTATACGTGTAAAACCCTCAACATGCAGGAAGCCCGCGTAAAATAGAGCTCCAGCACTGGGTGGCATAAAACATGACTTCAGAGCCATTGGCGTACAACAGAGCTTCAACGCTATTCAGCGTAAAATAGAGCTCCAGAACAACCCGCGTAAAGCAGTACTTCCAGACTGCTCTGGCGTAAAAAGGTTACTACATCGCCACTCCGGCGTAAAACCTGTCTGCTTTTAATGCAGCGAAAAATTGTAGGAGGAACTCTTCGTATTCCTCGAATGAACCTGTCAGATGAAGCAGTGAACCTGACTCCTGACAAAGAGTACTGCACGACGATCGAGAGGACGGCTGTAATAATGATTCTCCACAGAGCCCCAAAGTGTCGTCTAGTGACATAATCCTTGATATAAGTCATTTTTACGCATTCAAGGAATACGCTGCCTATTCTACACAGGCAAAGATGAGCTTTTACGCTTAGGATGAGACGAAATCGGATGCCACGTCAAAAGCTGTTCTTCGTACAGAACTCGAGGCACGTCTTTGCAGTTAATGCGCGAGATGGGGGCAGATCTCTGCATTTAATGCACAAGATTTGGTTCTACTTTTTATGACTGGGAGAGCTAAAATTAGGGCTAATACGCTCACATCACCATCCCTGTATATTACGCCAACCAGGCTATTTTCAGCTATAGGAGCACGCCGTATGTTATCTCCTCAAAATACGCCAACCAGGCTATTTTTAACTATAAGAGTACGCCGTATGCTATCTCCTCGAAATACGCCAACTCAGGCTATATTTGCTAAGTTATGTGATAAGGCTACTTGGCCCAGAATACGCTCAAGACCTCAGTCAGGAAGGATAATTGGCTAGTTTACGCTGGTTACCTATCTATGCAGCATCAAGCTTTATGCATAATTTGGCTTTTACGCCATCAAGACAGCTACTTGGCTTTTATGCCAACAGACAGCTATTTTGCTTTTACGCCAACAAGATAACTACTTGGCTTTTACGCCAACGAGACAGTTATTTGGCTTTTATGCCAACCTTTTCTACGCGAGGGGCAGTTACCTACGTGGCTTGCATGTTATAATCTTCGATAAGCGATTATACGCGTTACCTCATAATGGGACACACGTCACACGCCGATTCAGGAGATCATTCATACGTGGGTAGCAGTTATTATAACCGCCGCGTAAAAGGCGCAACTCTCTCCGCTGGTCAGTTTCTACGCCGACTGGACAGTTACTGTGACTGAGTTCTATAAATAGAGACTTTCGGTCACAGGAATAAGGGAGCGATGGATCAAAGGGGGTGGAATTCAAAGGTCAAGATCAGAGAGAGAGCACATCCAGAGAGTGTTGGTTGACAACTTTGGCAACGAGAGTTCAATCCCTCCTACAGTCTTTGAAGCTTCTTCTCCTTCTTCTACAGCACTTCTTCGTCATCGTGTGGTCCAAGGGACAAAGTGATCGACCGCAGATCAGACTCCTATAGCAATATTTCCCCAGAATCAAATTTTTGTACTTAACATCCTCGTGTAGGATTAATTGTACTTCTTTTTCTTGTTTGTAAACAAAGAAAGGGTTTCGTATAAACCTAGTTTCGATTTCTTTCATTTATTATCAAACAAAGGGTTGACTTGTTGCTCGAGGTTTTGCACAGGATCATGGGATTGACTATGGTGAGAACTATGCACATGTTACTCAAATGATCACAGTTTGTATATTACTAGCTGTTATTGCCGCTCGTCAGTGGCCACTCTATCAGACGGATGTTAAGAACGCCTTTCTTCATGGTTCTTTATCCGAGGTTTTTTATTTGGAGACTCCTCTGTAACGACCCATTCTGCTCAAGCGGACTGCCGATTTAAACGGCAAAAGTGTAACATCTCGACCCGCTTTGCTTTCGCGAGAATACTCGTTTGAGGCAAAAGGATTTCCATTACAGACTTGGCCCTTCAGGAGTTCCGGCTTAGGCTTTCAGAGGCTCGCTCGGAGTATCGCTCGACCGAGGCAAATCATCGCTAAGGTGGGTGGCTACGATAAACTTGTCTTTGCTTTGCCAGCACACTTAAAATATGGATGTTTTATGCTAGTCACTAGGTGAATCACCCCCTGCATGCTAATAAGAATACAACGCACCTAGCTAAGGGAATAATCCCAACTTGTATTGCTTGTGTTAGAACATGGGAATGAAACATTGCTTATAGTTGGACCCTTGTATGCTCCCTTTGCCTTGTGCAACGAGACCCCGCTATGCCTCGAGTAGAACGATATATGTATACTTCGTAGTACACTATTCACTTGCTACCCTGTACGACCCTAGATGATGTTGCTCGGTAAGTCCCTTTACGGTTTCATTCCCCTGCTTACCCTCGGGCCCGAGCCAACATAAATGCTTAAGTTTTCTTATGAATGCAATGCTTGTCTGCTATATGTTAACTTGTATTTGTTGCCTCATTTTAATGCTTGCCATACGAAGGTATGCTACAACCAAGTAAACGCTATCCGTATCGTGCATGCATTCGACTCAACCAGAAGACTATCAAATAGCTCTTTGTGCAAGAATAAACCTGCAAGTACCCAGGACCGTTAGGTCACCAAGGCAATCCCCGAACCAAGGGCATGCATCAAGGCAAGTTGAACACTGAAATAAAATTATGTCAAGTTTACATCTGAATGATAATCTTATCATGTTTACCTCTGAACGAGAATCATGTCAAGCAAATCAAGAATCACAGCTCGTGGAGCAAATACTCGGTTCAGAACAAGAATCATGGATTATCATGTCAAGTTATGGATTTGGAATGACCCAAGACCTGCATGTCGCGGACAACTTGAAAAAGGTGATCTTCGGATCTCAGTTCCACGGGCGGTCTCCGGGGCACCGGGGCCAATCCGATCCGGATGGAACTTCATGTTTAGTCTTCATGTACATCGGACGGGATGGTTTATAGCGCCTCATGTTTTTTTGTTACATTCCATCCTCGTCATTGACTAAAATTGGTCCTTTATGGCTTTGCCAGCGATAATTGTTCATATAGATAAGTCATCCTCGCTTAGCGGCTACCCGAGTGTGAGTCATTGCATCGCGTCAAGAATATCTGAAACACCTGAATGATCTTGAGGATAACACTTGTACATATGGAATACTTGAACGTCCTCTGCAATACCTCTGGATAACGAGTATGCTCGTGCACAGAAACACAATCTCGCTCATAATACTTGTGTTTGCATATGCTATTGCCATTAGATTTCATAATAAATATGTTTGTGCTTGAGTTAACTTGGTTTGCCTTGGACAGGGAAGGATAAATGGCAAGTTGGTAAGTCTCGTCGTGTTTTCTCTTATATCGCACGGCACACTGCCACACGAGTTAGGCTATTCAACATTGCCATGAAACTGATCCCAGGCAAGATTAGAAAGACAACTAAATAGATGGTGCACGGAACATATTGAACATGTTTGGATTTGTCGAGCGGGCGAGTAGCCTCCCCACCAGTGCATTCATGTACTGATAACCCACCAGATTGCTTGCAAGGTACGGGAGAACCTCGTTCGGTGCAGATGCCTCCTTCGTGCATGATAAAGCGTGGAGTTCACTCTGAAGCCTTGGAGCATTGCGTCCGGAACTGAAGCACACACTACTAGAATAAGCGGGATTAGCGACATGTTTTAGCGACTCCAGGTAAAAATGTCGCTAATTTAGCAACTCCATGTAAAACGTCGCTAGATGTCGCTAATTGGCGACATTTAACGACGTTTAGCGACTTTTATTCAGTTTTTATAAGATTAGTCGCTATAAATTCAATTTTGGTCGCTAAACGTCGCTAATATATCTAAGTTAGCGACGTTTAGCGACGCAAATAGCGACGTTTATATTAGAAATATTTAGTAACGTGCTTAGCGACGACCGTAACGTCGCTATAATTTAATTTAGCGACGTTTTTCTTTGACGTCGCTAAACGTCGCTAAAATTTGGTTAATTAGGGCTCGGTTTCGTTTTTCCCTATCTGTCGAAATTTTGAAACGAAAAAAATTTCCCCCGCCCTCCCCCCCCGCTCCGTCGACCGCCTGCTCCGTCGACCGCCTCTCCCCCGCGGCTACTCCGGCATCCCCCTCCTCTTCTTCGAGCTCTAGGTAAAGCCTAACTCTCTCTCTCTCTCTCTCTCTCTCTCTCTCTCTCTCTCTCTCTCAGAACACATGTGATACTGACACAGACACGACACACACACACAGACAGTGACACAGACACAGACACGACACACACACACACTGACACAGACAATGATATGGACCTAGGGTTAGGATTAGGTTTTTTGACATGGACACAGACACTAATATCACATGGACACAGACAGTGACACAGACACTGAGCTCGAGATGTGAGGGATTGTGACAGTTGTAGTAGGGTTATTACCTGCAAGTGATACACTTTAGAAGTGTTAGTATGTGGAGTCATCAATTAGTATATTATCTGTTGTTAGTATTGGTACATGGAGGAGACCAAATGAAGTTTGGTTACAGACTTGGGGCTCTGGCATGGGGCACTGCAGCAGTGCACCCAAATGATGCCTGTCAGTTAGGCTTGGGGGCAGTCCCTTTGCACTGCAGAGGCATGCCTTAGTGCATCTCAGTTTCAGTTTGGTATCAGTCATCAATTATACACTGATACGTATCAGGGACTGTATGAGGTATCAGTACAGGCAATTGTCGGAGTTGATGCAGGCAAGGTATAAAGTTAAGTGTCAATAGGGTATATATAGATATATAGGTTAGTGATGTTTAGAGATGTTAGATAGGAGTATACTAAGATGGTATCTAGAATAAGCGGGATGGCATGCTCGAGCCTTGTAGTGGGCAGTGAGAAGGAGGTTTGCAACAGTGAGCAGGCAACCGAAGAGGAAAACCATCAGCACTGTGTCATTTCAGCAACCATGTATCAGTAAGTATCAACAAGTCCCACTGTATCAGTATCCGTTTTTAGTTGCATTTAGTGAGCTATGTATACTAGTTTTAGTTAGCTTAGTGTCCAGGTATTGGTTAGTTGGTTTAAGATGGGTTAGCATGAGTTATTGGGTAGAAGTTAAGGGTATCCGTTTAGTATTAAATTAGTACATAGTTAGTGTAGTTAAATAGTTACTTACTGATATACTTGATTTTTTTAATAGTTAGCTAAGTAACTATATGTCCTAGTAAGCATTGTATACAGTAAAGAACCCAAGCTTTTACCAATAGTATAAAATATTAAAAAACTAAGAGACTTGGCCTCTTTTCAGTTGTTTTGAATATTGCTTATTTTAGACTTTGATAAATGAAAGTATGTATTATATCAGTTATGATTTTGATAGTACGGTTAAGTTATGAAGTTAGGTATAAACCACTGTATGTAATGATTTATATGATACATACTGTCATTTTTGCAGAAGTATCTAGAAATGGATATAAATTACTATCCACGTCATCGTTCGTGGATGTACAACCGTCATCCTGATGACATGTGCGGTGTGCGGGATAAATTCATTGAGGGTGTACAGCAGTTCCTGTAGTTCGCCAAGGCATTCCCTAAGTACATGGACGGTACCAAAATTAAGTGTCCGTGTGTGAGATGTCGCAACAGGAAATATCATCCAGAAGTGGAAGTTACATATCATTTATACTCGAAGGGCTTTACGCCGAATTACTATCAGTGGACCGCGCACGGAGAACTTGTATCTCTAGCATCGGAGTCGGAGCCCTATGTGGAGCCGTATATGGATGTCCAAGACCACGATGCTTACGACGACGGGTTGGTGAACATGGTTTATGATGCGGCGGGGCCTAGTTTCAATCCGGACAATTATGATACGGCGGGACCTAGTTTCAATCCGGACAATTATGATGCAGCTGAGGAGGCACCGAATG
The DNA here is from genome assembly GCA_036927795.1 of Iris macrosiphon. Lineage (NCBI taxonomy): Eukaryota > Viridiplantae > Streptophyta > Magnoliopsida > Asparagales > Iridaceae > Iris > Iris macrosiphon. The sequence goes on from JAYESA010000013.1 coordinate 45,607,361, forward strand.
CCGATGCTGCAAAGTTTATGGAGTTGCTTGAGAATGCAAGGACTCCACTATATCCTGGTTGTGAGGATCATTCACCGTTGGAGGTGGTTACAAGATTATTGAGCATCAAGTCCGATTTTAACATGTCGCAAGAATGCTATAATCGACTGCTCGATTTGATTATAGAGATCTTGCCCGAGGGTGCAAAGTTGCCTAAATCGATCTAAGAGGATGGTGAGATCGCTTTGGATGGGATACGAGAAAATCGATGCATGTCGCAACGGGTGCATGTTGTACTACAAAGACGACAAGGATGAAGATGCGTGCAGATTCTGTGGTGCTGATCGCTACAAGGCCACTGTTAGAGGAAAGTCTGTCGGTGCAAGAAAGCCTACCGATTCAATGCACTACTTGCCTTTGACGTCTCGGTTGCAGCAGTTGTTTATGGTTAGGGAGACTGCAGAAAACATGAGTTGGCACAGGCAAAAACAGATCGAAGGAGTATTGGATCATCCATCCGATGGAGAAGCATGGAAGCACTTTGATCGAGAGTATCCACATTTTGCCGAGGAAACGCGTAATGTCAGATTGGGGATCTCCTCTGACGGTTTTACCCCATTCGGACTTTCGGGCTCCCAGTATTCGTGTTGGCCTGTGATCGTCACTCCGTACAATCTACCGCCTTGGATGTGCATGAAGACTCCGTATATGTTCCTAACCGTTATTATCCCGGGTCTGAACAATCCGAAGAGGAACATCGATGTGTATTTACAGCCTTTGATAGATGAGTTGAATCAGCTGTGGGAAGTAGGTGCCAACACGTATGATGTTTCTAGAAAATAGAATTTTCAAATGAGGGCAGCACTTATGTGGACCATCAACGACTTTTCGGCCTATGGAATGTTATCGGGATGGAGCACCCATGGTCGTCTCTCATGTCCGTATTGCATGGACCGTTCTCAGGCTTTCCGTTTGAAACACGGAGGCAAACCGTGCTTCTTCGATTTTCATCGACAATTTTTGCTGAAGGATCATCCGTACCAGAGGAACCGAAATGCTTTTCGTGCGGGAGTTGTGGAGAAGGCCAATCCACCGCCAAGGTGGCCCGGATGCACGATATGGGAAGAGGTAAAAGATTTACCAAGTGCTATCGAAGAGCCTGCTAAGGGGTACAAGTGTGACGGATTTGGTCGCACCCATAACTGGACGAAGAGGAGTATATTCTGGGATCTGCCATATTGGAGCACCAATCTGATCAGACATAACCTTGATGTCATGCATATCGAGAAGAATGTGTTTGATAACATAATTAATACTGTAATGGAGGTAAAGGGGAAGACGAAAGATAATCCGAAGGCCAGGTTGGAGTTAGAAGAAATATGTAGACGTCCTGCATTGCTTTAAGATATGTACCCATTAACGAATATATAATCCGAAGGCCAGGTTGGAAAATTGACGAAGTAGATGTACCCATTAACGAATATATGTATTATATTTTGACTGTAGAATGCTTTGAGATATTATCACATTTCGACTGTAGAATGTTGTATATATTTGTGTTTCTCTATATTCATCATATGTTGTTATCAGATATGACAAGTACCAAGTGGTGTGGTGGCTCGATTCCGATGACGGAACATTTTCGTCGTTTGGTATGTTTTTTCTTTTAAAATATATTATTTTAATATAAGTACCATAAAATGGTACTTGGAAAAAATATTTAAGTTTAGTAATAAATAATATATTTTTAACAAGTACAGAGAGGGGAGGATGCAAACATGGTGACCGTCTTCTTGGCCACCCATCGCAAGGACGGAAATCTCATTGATGAGAGGGCCTCACAGACCTATGTAAGTATTAATTTACTTTGTATTAATTTTAATATAACTTAGGCAATTATCGAGTATCCAAACCTTTTCTAGGCCGAGTATCTTAGGCTGCGTGAGCGGGCGACTGCTAGTGCACCTACACCTGGAGAGGCTGGTACTTCGTCGCAGCCCACTCCATCTCCGTCGGCGGACGACCTGTGGGTGACCGCAGCTGGTGGTCTCCAGAGGGGTACGTACTACGGTACGGGCTCCTATGGCGCCCTGGTTGCGACGCAGTCATCTAGGGCTTCCCCGACAGCTGCTCATTCCACACACCCCTCGCAGTCGCAGCCCTCGCAGTCGTCGGCCAGAGTCCAGGAGGCCGTCCAGGAGGCCATTAACCGTCAGATTGCGTCTCTCCGTGATGAGTTGCTGCAAAGTATGGAGGAGCAGCCCCGGTCCCAGCCGCAGGCGGACGATCCGATGCTCATCGCACGATTGGATATGCTCGACCGCAGCATGACGGAGCTACGGGACCTGACAAATGATATTAGAGCCTTCAATGACCGCAACATCATGGAGCTGCAGGCGTCACCGCTATCGATGGGCGAGAAGCTGACGAGGATGCAGGATTCAATGGGTGATAGCAGTACGAGGCTGTTATCTACCATGGATTCTTACAACCAGCGACTCGCAGACTTGGAGCGGGCACGGCCTCCACCGACGTCACTGCCTTCTCCATCGACATCGGTGACGATTCCACGGGACGAGTATGAGGAGTTATTATCCTTCAAGCGCGCCGGTGGTCAGCCTCCTGCAGATCCGCAGTAGTATAGTTATTTTTATTATTATTTAGGATGCGATGGAGACTGTAATGGAGACTAAAATACATAAGTCATGATTTATCATACATTGGTTTATTTCTTCTTACTTTCATGGTTTATTTCCCCTCGTGCATTGGTTTATTTCTTCTTGCTCTCATTTAGAGATGAGCATTCTGTTTCAACTGAAACGAAATAGTAAAAATCGAATAAACCGAAATTCTAAAAAATCAAAACCGAAATCGAACCAAAAATAGCCAAAACCGAAATAGAACCGAACCGAATAAGCTAGTCGGTTTATTCGATTTATTTGGTTGGACTATTGTTATTGTTTAATAGGTTAGACCCAATGTTGAAATCGTGGTTAAATTATAATAGTTCAATTCCTTCTGGACACTATTTTTTTTTTTTTTTTAAAATTAGCGACGTCGTTAGCGACGTTTAGCGACGTCAAGGTACGTCGCTAATTACGTCGCTAATTAGCGATGCTGTAACAAGTCGCTAAATACGTCGCTAATAACGTCGCTATACGTCGCCAATTGCTGACATGGCAGAATAGCCAGGTCATTAAAGACGTCGCTGTAACGTCGCTATATAAGTCGCTAATCAGCGACGTTTAGCGACTTTACTAAACGTCGCTATTTAGTGACTCAGAGTCGCTAAACGTCGCTAAATTTTGCGACACATTATAGTCGCTAAAAAACGTCGGTATAGCGACGTTTAGCGACGTTTTTCCTTTCGGCGACTTGGTTTTTTCCGACTGCCTTTGAACGTCGCAAATTACGTCGCTAAACGTGTTTAACGACGTTTTTTTGTCATTTAGCGACGTTTTTTGGCGTCGCTAATTTGACTTTTTCTGGTAGTGACATATATAGGACATAATGTTAGAACATCGCCTATACATCATTCCATAAATGTAGCCACTTGGCATGCTTTTACTGTTTCAGAGAGAGAGGTTTGAGCGACTTGTAATCTCGGCTATACGCCGCTTGTAACACTTGTTCAATATCAATAAAGAGTTTGTTTTACTTCAACTTGTGTTATTTAATGCTTCCACTATTGATGACTCAGTGAACTTGTTACCAATCGTATATGCGTTTATAATTCTGCTGCACTAAGATAATATGTGCGACTCTGTGGCTTAGACCTCTTACCGCTTGCCAAACCACGGCCTTGCATGGGCGCGACTTACGCTCGTGCGGCATCACGCCCAGATGGGTCAAGTGATCGTCCTGCGGGAGCGCTGGTGCGGTGGTTCTCGCCTAGCGGGGACGGCCGATTAGCCTGCGGGAGATCGGGGCATGACAGATTGGTATCCGAGCTTGGCTATACGCCTTTGGACTTTGTTTCGATTTTTCCAGTTTTGAAAGCTTGTTTGTGGGTTATATGAACACTCTCTCTCAATGTAACATTTTTGATTGGAGCGACCGAAAGGTCGGGCTCGACGTTCTATCGCGCTGCAGTTCTTCATGCATTCTAGAGAGGGTCTCAAGAGAATGTTCCCAATGGAATGTTCCAAACAATAAGTCTAAATATTTTTAAAAAGTGCATTTGAATGATTTGATTGCTTGTACAAAACTGTAATACGATGGCCTTTGTGCCGACTTACGCTAGACCCTTGGGATTAGACTTGTGCTAGAATTTGCAAGTTATACGCAAACTCGTATACCTATACGTGATTACCCAACTTGTTAGTGTGCGAAATAGAATATTGTCCGAACAATTAGCTATGCACACAGTCTTTCAGCTAAGTTGTGCAGAGTATCGCACGCCAAGACCCTTTGGTGCAAGCTAGTTGCAACGAGATGGAATATCGTTCAGAAATAAATAAGTCAGACTTAGAATGCCAACCGATAGCAACCTTATCAGCTTATCGCTTAGGCGAATATGGAGAATCGTACTTGGATTTTGGGAAAATAGCTCGAACGGTATTTCGTGTTGGAAGATACAAATCGATTGAGGATTTAATTGGATAATTCAATTCTGAGTGGTGTATGGATCATTTAGAAATATTCAAACGGATTCATAGGTCTCATGCGATAGTCAGATTGAATGATTAAAGAATGTCTTGAATGAATGTAAGGCTTATATCGAATAGGGATTCACGGAATTGGAAATCGATATCTCGTTAAGGAAAATTGTTGGAAGCTTGGAGTATCATGCGAGCGATTTCGGATTGAAACAAATAGATTAAACTTGAATACAATATTGCTCGAATAGAAGTTAGTCCAAAATGAATATTGTGGTTCGATGAAAGAGATAAACGATAATGGATTTGGCTTGGAGTTCGGAAGAACGATCTTGAAATCAAGTTCGGAAAGAAAATATTTGAAATCAGTCCCAACGAGAACGATTATCCTGCGGGAGCGCCGGCGTGGTGATTTTACGTACGGCGGGGATGATCAAACTCACGGGAACATGTTCGGTGATTATTCTAAACAAAATCGATGAATGGAATGTATCAAAAGATGGAATAGACTTGGGCTTGAATTTTTGAAATTTAGTTTCTTGAGGATGCTAGAAGTAGACTATGGAATTACCGAATGTTAACATTGAAGTTGGATGATTTTACTAGTCGAATAATAATTATTGCATGAACGGACTTGACTCAATGGATTTTATAACTTGGATAAAGTAAAGTAAAATGATAAGGTGTCTTGATCGTTTCGAAGAAAACCATAACGTTCAAACGTTCTTGCCTTGTGCGAGCGTAACTCTATGCTCGTGCATGCATCACACCCGGATTAGGACAATTATCCAGCAGGAGCATTGACGTGGTGATCTCACGTCCAACGGGGATGATCGAACTTACGGGAGACCGGAGTTTAACAACTAATGGATCATCTTGACTTTTGGTTCGACACGATAAAGACGAGTTTGGAATGCAAGTGATCAAAAATGTTTCGAGGATAAGTTAGCCTAGAACCTAAAATAAATCACGCTTGATGGTTTTGTGAACGAATACATGAATCGGGTTGGACGACTTGAAGTTATAAATAAAGGTTAGAATCGAATCTTGGCTTGGTGGTCTAGACTTGGAATGGATAGGGATTCTATCAAAACATGTTTGAGGAGATAGACTATGCAAATCACTAGGCTTGTCCTACAACTTGGATATATCATGGATTTTACAGAATGAACTTGAACCCCCGTGCAAACAAATATGTTATTGAGAGTAGGATGATCTGTGCTTGATGTTTAGAAATCTGAGTAAAACGAGCTTGGGTAGAATACCCCGTATAAATGAACAATGGTTTGACCCTAGGAATTGGGGTGAGCATCGTGCGACAAATTTGTACGATGTATCGTATGCTTGAACTTGTACCTGTGACCTTGTGAGCTGACCTAGCAATTAGGCAGGCGATCCTGTGCCGAGTGAATGAACTAGTATGACCGACTTTCCATATTGCTTGAACAAGCTATAGAACTGGACAGCAAGACTTAGGGTTAGACTTGGGAAACATTAACGTGTGCTATGTTTGACCCAAACGGATGAATGCTAGTCGGCAAATCAAATAGATTGTGCTAAACGGTAGTGCAAATAATTGGTTGGAATAGAAAAATGACTTGGATTTGATTGACCCTATCGGAACTATCCTTGTGATTCATAAAACGGGAACCCTTGAGATTTTCGCAAGTAGCTTGTCGATTTTACTATCACTAAGTTTGGTTGAATGCCTATGTTTGAGGGACGCCTTGAACGTGTGCACGATCCAAGACTTAATGATATATGAAAATCGAGTGCTGAGATTTCGCTATCGCTAAGTTGGTTGACATGCATATGTTTGAGGGATACTTCGAATATCTGCACGATCTAGACTCGCGATATGCTGATCTCTTATGCTAGTGCAAGTGAATATCCACATGGACAAGTATAACCACTTGTATAAGTTTGCCTCAGACTTAGATCATTATTTATGATGGATTAAAACGAACCCGTGTTAAGCAATATGTCCCGCGCTAAGGCGCGAATGAGACCGAATCAGCATACACACACACGATATAAGGATCGAGTAGGAGATTGTGAACAAAATCAGATCTAGTGGTACTGATTGATACGCTTGGGATAGATTCAATAGTGCGATAGAACGGCCTGCACTAAGGAAGTCTCGAGGACGAGACTTTTTCTGAGTGGTGTATAATGTAATGACCCATACCGCTCAAGCGGACTTCCGATTCAAACGACAAAAGTGCAACATCCCTACCCACTTTGCTTCAGCGAGAATACTCGTTTAAGGCAAAAGGATTTTCATTACAGACTTGGCCCTTCAGGAGTTCTGGCTTAGGCTTTCAGAGGCTCGCTCGGAGTATCGCTCGACCGAGGTGAATCATCGCTAAGGTGGGTGGCTACGATAAACTCGTCTTTGCTTACCCAACACACTTAAAATATGCATGTTTCATGCTAGTCTCTAGGTGAATCACCCCCCTGCATGCTAATAAGAATACAACGCAACTAGCTAAGGGAATAATCCTAACTTGTATTGCTTGTGTTAGAACATTAAAATAAAATATTGCTTATAATTGGACCCTTGCATGCTCCCTTTGCCTTGTACAACGAGACCCCGCTATGCCTCGAGTAGAACGATATATGTATACTCCATAGTGCACTGTTCACTTGCTACCCTGCACGACCCTAGATGATGTCGCTCGGTAAGTCCCTTTACGGTTTTACTCCCCGGCTTACCCTCGGGCCCGAGCCAACGTAAATGCTTAAGTTTTCTTATGAATGCAATGCTTGTCTGTTATATGTTAACTTATATTTGTTTCCTTATTTCAATCCTTGCCACGCGAAGGTATGCTACAACCAAGTAAACGCTATCCATATCGTGCATGTATTCGACTCAACCAGAAGACTATCAAATAACTCTTTTGTGCAAGAATGAGCCTGCAAGTATCCGGGACCGTTAGGTCACCAAGGCAATCCTCGAACCAGGGGCATGCATCAAGGCAAGTTAAACACTGAATTGAAATCATGTCAAGTTTACATCTGAATGATAATTATATCAAGTTTACCTCTGAACGAGAATCATGTCAAGCAAATCAAGAATCACAGCTCGTGGAGCAAATGCTCGGTTCAGAACAAGAATCATGGATTATCATGTCAAGTTATGGATTTGGAATGACCCAAGACCTGCATGTCACGGATAACTTGAAAAATGTGATCTTGGGATCTTAGTTCCACGGGCAGTCTCTGGGGTACCGGGGCTGATCTGATCCGGATGGAACTTCATGTTTAGTCTTCATGTACATCGGACAGGATGGTTTGTAGTGCCTCATGTTCTTTCGTTACATTCCATCCTCGTCATTATCTAAAATTGGTCCTTTATGGCTTTGCTAGCGATAATTGTTCATATAGATAAGTCATCCTCGCTTAGTGGCTACCCGCGTGCGAGTCATTATATCGCGTCAAGAATATCTGAAACACCTGAACGATCTTGAGGATAGCACTTGTACATAGGGAATACTTTAACGTCCTCTGCAACACCTATGGATAACTAGTATGCTCGTGCACCGAAACACAATCTCGCTCACAATACTTGTGTTTGCATATGCTATTGCCATTGGATTTCATAATAAATGTGCATGTGCTTGAGTTAACTTAGTTTGCCTTGGACAGGGAAGGACAAATGGTAAGTTAGTAAGTCTCGCCGTGTTTCCTCTTATATCGCATGGCACACTGCCACACGAGTTAGGCTATTCAATATTGCCATAAAACTGATCCTAGGCAAGATTAGAAAGACAACTAAATAGATGGTGCACGGAACTTATTCAACGTGTTTGGATTTGTCGAGCGGGCGAGTTGCCTCCCCACCAGTGCATTCATGTACTGATAACCCACCAGATTGCTTGCAAGGTACGGGAGAACCTCGTTCGGTGCGGATGCCTCCTTCGTGCATGATAAGGCGTGGAGTTCACTCTGAAGCCTTGGAGCATTGCGTCCGGAACTGAAGCACATATATAGGACATAATGTTAGAACATCGCCTATACATCATTCCACAAATGTAGCCACTTGGCATGCTTTTACTGTTTCAGAGAGAGAGGTTTGAGCGACTTGTAATCTCGGCTATACGCCGCTTGTAACACTTGTTCAATATCAATAAAGAGTTTGTTTTACTTCAACTTGTGTTATTTAATGCTTCCACTATTGATGACTCAGTAAACTTGTTACCAATCGTATATACGTTTATAATTCTGCTGTACTAGGATAATTTGTGCGACTCTGTGGCTTAGACCTCTTACCGCTTGCCAAACCACGGCCTTGCATGGGCGCGACTTACGCTCGTACGGCATCACGCCCAGATGGGTCAAGTGATCGTCTCGCGGGAGCGCTGGTGCGGTGGTTCTCGCCTAGCGGGGACGGCCGATTAGCATGCGGGAGATCGGGGCGTGACATCCTCCAGGTCTTTCTACTCCGTTGGGGCATGTTTGTTGCCTTCGTCGTGCTATCTATGGTCTCAAGCAAGTTCCCCGAGCTTGGTTTGAGTGTTTCCGGAGTGTTATTTGTGAGGCAGGTTTTCGGTAGTTTTCTCAGGATCATTCTCTTTTTGTGTGGTCGTCACCGTAGGAACGAGTTCTTCTTTTACTCTATGTGGATGACATAATTTTGACTGGCGATGATTCATCAGGGATTGCAGCTACTCAGAGGTACCTTCATCAACAGTTTCAGATGAAAGACCTTGGCAATCTTCAATATTTTCTTGGACTAGAGATTACACAAGGAAAGAGTGGGATACTTGTTTCTCAGCAGAAATATACTTTGGAAATTATATTGTCTGCTGGTCTATCAGATAGTCGCACAGTTGATACTCCTTTAGAGCTTCATTTGAAGCTTTGTCCCACAAATGGTGAGCCTCTCACAGATCCTACTCGCTACAAGCGGCTAGTGTGTCAACTTGTGTATCTCTGTTTGACCAGGCCAGATATTTCTCATGTCGTTAGTATTGTTAGTATGTTCGTTTTTGCGCCTCGATCAGCTCAATATAGTGTATTACTCCGGATTCTCTGATATCTTCAGGGTTCCATTACGCGCTCATTGTTTATGTCTTCTACATCTAATCTGGAGCTTCGAGCATTTTCTGATGGTGATTGGGCAGAAGATCCGACCACCAAATGATCTACTATAAGATTATGTTTGTTTTTTGGTGATTAGTTGATCTCATGGCGAAGCAAGAAACAAGAAGTTGTTGAATGTTCTTCTACTAAGGCACATTATAGAGCTATGGCTGCCACCATCAGGAAGATCGTCCATGTACGTAGACTGCTCTCTGATATGGGCATTACTCCTACAGGACCTATACCTCTTCATTGTGACAACAAGAGTGCTATACAGATTACAAACATTCTAGTTTTTATGAACGGACAAAGCATATTCTGATTGATTGTCACTTCGTTCGTCAGCATTTTTTGAAAGGCACTATTTCTCTACCACATGTGACTTCTGTTGATCAACTGACAGATTTGTTTACAAAGTCACACCCCACACTGTGATTTCAGTTTCTATAGGGCAAGCTCATGTTGTTTGACCCACCATTAGTTTAAAGGGGGTTTTAAGATTAATTATAGTTAGGATTAGATATTAATTAGATTTAGGATTAGTTTCTTCTCCTATATGGATACATATTTCTTCTCCTACTCCTATACGGACATGGATCCATTCTTCCACTATATATTTTCATAGTTGTAAGACTTTTTACATCATCCATTAATAAAATTATTATTTCTTCTCCTTGTTATTTCAAATAACATGTAAAGTATTCTTCTCAGAGCATATAATAAATAATAACTAGAATATTACTTAATACATTATGAGAAAAAATGTAAAAAGCTCAAGACTACTACTTGATATATTGTCCATGTAAAGTATTCTTCTCACATTATACATCAAAATAACTAGAATACTACTTAATAAATAATAACGCTTTCAAAGATTAAAAACTCGTAGAGAACAATTATGATATATAATATTTTATTATATAAAATAATATTATTTAATATAATATTATATTATTATATCCAAAAAAATTGGGGGCATTTCTCTTAAACCCCCTTATGATTATGTCCCCAATGGATTGTAATCCTGGATCCGCCACTACATACACCATTTTATCCAAAAATTTTGTCGAATTTTACTTTCACCACTAGGGATGGCAATAGGGCGAGTAGGGGCGGGGACCATACCTTCCATTAACGTTTTTGAGTAGTGTTTGAATCCTCATCCCCATTTATGTCTTTGATTCGGTTCAATTTTTTACTCCCATCCCAGTCCCAGATACAGTTTAATTTTGTACCCCCATCTTCATCCCCATTAAATAATACACTTTTCGTCCCCACCCTATTGATCCATCTGGTCTCAATCAACTTAATTTCGATAATTAACCTAAAACTACGAGTCGATATATGGGAATGCATTACAACAGAAGTCTGTACCTTCAGCAATTATTTTGCTGGAACAGCTTACTTCGGTGTTCGTCTGGTTCAACTTTTTATATTTATTATGTATTTTATTTTTACTTGAGTCTAGGACTTATATGAGTCAGATCGCACTTTGGCACTAGTTGAATCCTAACCCAAAGTCCACCCAAAATAATCCTACCTAAATTGGAACCAACTCTGAACTCGTAATAAACTAAATACCCTACTCAAACACCAACCAAATGAGCCAAAATCTGACAAGGATCAGTCTAGAATTTGGTCAACCGACTTGGTCCGAGTTCTGCCCGAACTTGCCCCAAACTCGGTCACCAAGAACTGAGTCCTTAATCAGTGTGCTAGACCTATTATCATGGCTCCAACATTTAAATTTTTGAATGTTAGGATACCAAGTTCTGTCAGAACTCTACTTCATAAAAATGTATAAATATAGAAGAGTTCTCCATTTCTATTCACTCATTCACTCTTCATCTTCTCTATTCTTTAAAGAGCTATTAACCTTCTCCATCTCCAAGATAACTCCTATTCTTCTAAGTTCTAGTGCGGTTTCGATTAGAAGTGTTCGAGTTGTACAAGCTTGGCTATTCAAAGCTACTTCTCAAAGTGTCTGAAGTCTTCGAGCTCTTCGGATCAAAGCTGGTGTCTGTACGAAGTCGCAAGCCCTTCGGATCAAAGCTTGTGTTTTCACTACTAGTGGATTTAGTACCGAGCAAGAGTTCTCGGGACTGAATTATTCCTCCACGAGAAAAACCAGTATAAATCTCAGTATTTGTGTTTGTTCTTCTATACTCATTTATTGTTCATATATATTGCTGCATTATTTGCTAGTTGGTAACTGCCTTTACTTAGTCTTTAATTTCAATTGGATATATCTTCCGCTACGCTCTATTCACCCCCCCTCTAGAGTTGCCTAACAATCCTTCAATTGATATCAAACCAAGGTCTCTTATTTGGAATACCCTCCTAGAGTATTAATATGGCAACCATAAAATCTATTTACACCAACAATGGTGAAGGCCAGTCTACAAATAGGCTACCCCTATTTGATGGCATCAAATCTCTTAATTTTGATCTATGGTCTATTGTTATAGATTACTACAAGAAACCAGTTAGAATTGTTATATATGGTAGTCTTGTTGAGAAATCCAATGATAAATATACAGACCATGAAAAGAAACAAGACAGTCTTGATGCTAAGGCTATCAATACTTTATATTGTGCAGTAGATAGAACTGAATTCAATAGAGTCTCTACATGTGCCACGTCACACGAGGCTTGGAAACTTCTGGAGGTAACTCATGAAGGGACTTCACAAGTGAAGGAATCAAAAGTCTCAAGACTAACACAAGAATATGAGGCATTCAAAATAAAGCCTAATGAGACTATCACTAATAAGTTTACATATTTCCTATATATTGTTAATCATTTATCTTCTCTTGGTAAAGAATATAGCAATCACGAAAAGATTCGTAAGGTACTTCGAGGACTTGCCAAGAATTGAAATCCCAAGGCAACTACAATTATTGAAGGAAATGATCTCACTACAATGACTCTAGAGACGCTCATGGCCAAGTTGATGACACATGAACTGGACCTCAAAGATTTTGAAGAGTCAACACCAAAGGAGAAGACCATTGCATTCAAGGCACATCACAAAATGGACTCCGATGACGAAAGTAAAAACGATAGTTAAGAGAATGAGCAAATGGCCCTGATGACCCAGAACTTCAGAAAATTCCTAAAGTATGAAAGATCAAATCAAAAGAAAAAGGAACACAAAGATGATGAAGAACCAGTGTGCTACAATTGCAAGAAGACAAGCCACATCAAGAAAGACAGCCCTACGATAAGGAAGGGAAGTCATTATGAGCATTCAAATAGAAGAAGAAGAACTTCATTAAAGAACTATGCCAACACTAGAATATGGTGCGAAAGTGAGGCAAGCGATTCTGAAGCAGAAGAGAATCCTCGCAACACTGTAAACCTATGTTTTATGGCAATTGATGCTAAGGTAACTACTAATCCCTTGTATGAAGATCTTACTTTTGATGAACTATTAGATACATTTAGTGATTTACTAGAGGATCATAAGAAGATGAGAGACATGTATAAAACTGCTAAGAAAGAGCATTAGTTATTACATTCTGAATATATGAAAAAATCCATATACTAGAAGAAATCAGAGACACATCATCTTCTAGTAAAACGAATGAGATATTCTCTCTGAAATCGAGTTTGCATGATGCTCTTGAAAAGCTTGAGAATGATAATTAAGAGAATATAAAACTCAATGATCTATATGAATTAGAGAAAAGAAAATACAAAATATCTTCACAAAGAGTAGATGCACTCACAGTCAAATACAATAAAGCATGTGACACTTCTAAAAAGTTAGAGATTAAACTAGAAAAATAGGCAGTTCAACCTATAACCCAGGTTAACACTAGTGACGTTGCAAGTCACAAGATCAATCACAGCAAGACACAAACACACACAGCTAAAACTTCAAGGAATCATGCATTTTCTATAGATATCCACGCAATACATAACACACTGCTTCTGTCACGCATATGCATCAGTATGCTACACCAAGCACTAACACGTCTGCTATCTGTCACGATTGTGGTCAGAAGGGACATATATCACGATAATGCAGAGTTAAAAAGTTAGTAGATATGCATGTATATGTTTCGGTTCCAAAAACTAACATATCCGGACCCTCAAGAAAGTGGGTACCAAAGGTTACATCTTCAACGTGTTGCAGGTGGACCTACCCTCTCATGCTAGAAGCAAGTGGAACCTAGATAGTGGTTGCTCATGACACATGACTGGTGATGCCAACCTATTTGTAGTACTATCGATAAATAAAGAAGGATATGTTTCCTTCGGTAACAATCTCAAAGGGCATATTATATGTAACAATAATATAGGTATTCCTCATTTTCCTGTTATTAAAGGTGTTTGTTTAGTAACGAAATCAAAACATAACCTACTCAGCATTAGTCATCTAGATGACCATGGTTATGGCATTAATTTTGTGAAGGACAAATGTTGTATCTATGAAAAGCTACTGGTAAGGTCACATATGAAGGAATAAGAGAAGAAAATATAGATATTTTCTATCTCTCGGAGGATACTAGCAATTCAGTTAGATGTTTGGACGCAACCAAATACGAAAGCTGGCTATGGCATATGCATCTTGGACATGCAAATATGGACACAATTATAAGATTATCCACAGGAATTGGTAAGAGACTTACCTGAAATCACTTTCAAGAAAGATATGATTTGTGTTGATTGTGAAAAGAACAAAGTAACCATATCATCTTTCAAATCAATAAACGCTGTAAGTACCTCGAGACCTCTTCAACTTTTATACATGGATTTGTTTGGACCTAGTAGAGTCGTAAGTCTTGGCGGTAAATTGTATGCTTATGTAATTGTTGATGACTTTTCGAGATATACTTGGGTTTATTTATTTTTGCAAACAAAAATGAGGCATTTTAAGAGTTTGTTACATTTTGCAAAAAGAAACAAAATGAAAAGGGCTTCATGATTACTCGTATCCGAAGTGATTATGGAGGCGAATTCGAAAATTTTGATTTCAAATCATTTTTTGATTCAAATAGATTTTTGCATGAATTTTCTTGTCCTATAACTCCTGAACAAAATGGTGTTTAGAGCGGAAGAACAAAACTCCCAATGATATGGCTAGATTCATGTTAAATCAGTATAACCTTCCGAAATAATTTTGGGCTGAGTGTCACAAACCATATTTTTTGGCCCCACCAAGATCCGGGAAGCTTCCAGAATATTTTACATGGAGGAATACACTATCCATTCTAGAGGCTAATTTTTTAGTTATTTTGCATTAATAATAATGCATGGAATATTCTTTGGATATAGAATAATTTTTAGCATATTTTCGAGAATAATTCCTGGAATATTCCCATTCCAGAAGGTTCTTGTAAGCCCTTGAGACAATATAAATATGGGAGAGACTCATTTGCTCCTCACCACTGAAAACTTGTAAGCTTTTCTAATATCAATAAAGAAGTCTTCAAGTTTCTATCTTGCTCCACTATTCTCTATTTTTTCTTAGAGATCTAGCTAAGTTTGGTCGGGAAGGCTTGCACGGGTCTTCGAGGAGGAAGCTTGTGCACTGCACGGGTCGTAGTAAAGAAAAAAATCACTAAGTCTGTGACAAGTGGTATCAGAGCGAAGGTCAATCATATCCATGTCGACATCCGAGACTATCAATGACCAGCGTTCCGCATCGTCCAAGAGTAACAGTAGAAGGGGCAGAAACAAGGAGCCGATATTGGAGTCAGCCCTTGGTGATCTGATGTCCCACTTGGAACTCTTGGAGCAGGGCATGATGGACGCAGAGGCGCAAGTGGAGGAAAATCAAATGTCTTACGAAGAGTTCTCTCATGGTTTGGAGAGCGATATCGCCAATGCCATGATGATATTCTGAGAGCAACTTTGCGAGATGCAGGCTACGTTCGAGGA
The DNA here is from genome assembly GCA_036927795.1 of Iris macrosiphon. NCBI lineage: Eukaryota > Viridiplantae > Streptophyta > Magnoliopsida > Asparagales > Iridaceae > Iris > Iris macrosiphon. The sequence continues at coordinate 45,622,912 of JAYESA010000013.1, forward strand.
GGAACGCCAGGCTATGAAGGCAGAGATTACTGAACTACGCGAAGAACTCAAGACTAAAGCCGCTATTCTTGAGAAAGCCATCGCCAATGGTAGGTCTTTGAGTAGGGAGGTGGCACCTAAGGTGAAGTACCCAGAGCCAAAATCCTTCAATGGCGCTCGAGATGCAAAGGAAGTGGATAACTCCCTATGGAATATCAAGCGATACCTTAAGGCGATTATCATCGAGGACGAAGTCAATAAGCTAAATACAACGTCACTTTATTTCACTGATGATGCTATGCTTTGGTGGCACCATAGGTGCATTAAAAAGGAGAAGGGTTTTTGTTCAATCGAGACTTGGGAGGATCTCAAGAAGGAGATCAAGTCTCAATTCTACCAAAAAATGTTGAGTTCGTGGCAAGAAGGAGCTTGCGTCAACTCAAGAACACTGGGTTGATCAAGGAGTATGTTTCGGAGTTCACTCATCTCATGCTTTTCATATCCAACATGGGCGAAGACGACCACCTATTCTTCTTCCTTGACGGTCTGCAACCGTGGATGGCGCAAGAGTTACAAAGGCAGCGTATCCAAGACCTGAACACGGCCGTCTCAGTGACTGAGAAGCAAATAGAGTATCAACGGAATGATACATCCAAGCCCAAGACAAAGACCACCACCAAGGACAATAGTGGGGGAGAAAAGAAAGGCAACAGAAAGGAGGCCCTGTCAAAGGACAAGCAACTTGCGAAGCCCCAGACCGAGCACAAAATAGAATGCTTCGTGTGCGGAGAAAATTACTTCGCCCGTGACTGCAAGAACAAAGGCAAGAGGGTGAACGCTGTCCAAGGCGAGGAGGTCAAAGATCAAGGACCAATGATGGGGGCTAATATGGGATCCATACGCTTGATTAATGCCTTGAAGAGCAAGTTCGTCTTGACCAAATCCCCGAATCGAGAACTTATGTACGTGGACATGAAGATCAACGGCTAGAGTACGAGGGCGGTAGTTAATATTGGGGCAACACACAACTTTATCTCGGACGTGTAGGTCCAGCGCTTGGGTCTGGTGCTAGAAAAGGACTCAAGTAAGATTAAGGCGGTCAACTCAGCGGCTCACCCAGTATAGGGGGTGTACAAGGGTGTGAAGATAGAGGTGGAAGGCTGGACTTGAGTCATCAGTCTCATGGATGCACCTCTCGACGACTACAAGATGATCCCAGGGATGGACTTCCTGACTTTGGCAAAAGCAATTCTAATACCACACTTGGGAGTCATCGAGATCATGGAGGAGGGCTCGCCGTGCATGGTGAATGTTGCACGAGGAGAGTCCACGAAGGTGAAATCTTTCTCTGCCACCCAACTCAAGAAGAGTGTGAAGCACGGAGAGATGGCATACCTAGCGGTGCTCAAGACGGAGGAGGCACCCTGCATAGGGATCTTCCGTCTGAGATCACCAACATGGAGTTTGGGGTTGTCATGTCGCAAGAGGTTCCGAAAAGGCTACCTCTACGGAGGGAGGTGGACCACGCCATCGAGTTATAGACGACAATAAAATTACTGCAATGGCCCCATACCGCATGGCCCTGCCACAGCTCGAGTAGTTGAAGAAGCAATTGAAGGAGCTGCTCAATGCTGGATTCATTATGCCGTCTAAGGCCCCATTCGGCACACCAGTGCTATTTCAGAAGAAGAAGGATGGAAGCCTTCATTTATGCATTGACTATCAAGCACTTAACAAGGTGACTTTCAAAAAACAAATACCCTATCCCGTTAGTGGCAGACTTGTTCGATCAGTTGGGAGGTGCGAGGTACTTCTCCAAGATGGATCTGCGCTCGGGATATTATCAGGTGTAGATAACCAAAGGAGATGAGGCCAAGACCGCATGCGATACGAGGTATGGAGCTTATAAATTTTTAGTTATGCTTTTTGGTCTAACAAATGCTCCTACGACGTTCTGCACTTTGATGAACAAGCTCTTCCACCCCTTTCTCGACCGGTTCATTGTGGTATATCTCGACGATATCGTCATGTACTCAAACACAATGGAGGAGCACATCGAACACTTGAAGGCAGTTTTCCAGGTGCTAAGGGAGAACCAACTCTTCGTCAAGAGGGAGAAATCTTCCTTTGCCCAAGAAGATGTGCCTTTCTTGGGGCATTGGATCGGACATGGCAAGATATGAATGGACGAAACAAAGGTCCAGGCCATACGGGAGTGGAAGTCTCCCACCAGGCCGACGGCGCTGCGATCATTCTTAAGACTGGCAAACAGCTATCGTCGGTTCATCTGAGGATACTCTGCCATAACCGTACTACTCACAGACTTGTTGCAGAAGGATTGTGCATGGATCTGGCCATCCAAATGCGATGAGGCATTTGATGCACTGAAGAGGGCAGTGACGGAAGAACCGATCTTATCATTGCCGGACTACTCCAAGACGTTTGAGGTGCATACTGACATATCCGACTTTGCCATTGGAGGGGTGTTGGTGCAAGAAGGCACCCTGTTATATTTTAGAGCCGCAAGTTGAATGACACAGAGCAGTGCTACATTGTGCAAGAAAAGGAGATGACTGCAGTAGTACATTACTTGTGGACGTGGCATCAGTATCACTTTGGCACCAAGTTTGTGGTGATGACAGGCAATGTCTCTAAGAGATACTTCCAAACTCAGAAGAAGCTGTCCCCCAAGCAAGTGAGATGGCAAGACTTCTTGGCCGAGTTTGACATGGAGCTGCATTATAAGCCGGGCAAGGAGAACCATGTGGCCGATGCACTCAGCAGGAAGGCCGAGCTAGCAATGGTGTGCTTGCTCAAGGGTGACATAGTTGAGCATGTCAAGATGGGTATGGCCGAGGACCCATTGACACAGGATTTGGTGAAGCTCGCTCGAGAAGGTAAGACGCGAAGGTTTTTGCTGAAGGACGGGCTTCTCTATACAAAGGGCGACAAGGTAGTTGTTGTCACGACCCGCACCCTAATATTCGGGCACGAGTACGTGGTTACGCCGAGCCTACGCCGCAGAATCGGCGGTAGAACGCTGTCTGGGTCATTTCTAACTATCTAACATCTCAACAATATAATATGGTACCTGTCAATCATCTCAACTCCAATCGGAGGAGCAATATGGTATCTCACAAATATATCAACCTCAATCACAAAACAAACTAAGGAGGAAATAATGCACGAATGGAATAGCGAAGGAAAGAAAGATACAAGCCACAAGTCTGAAATAATAATACATCTGTGAATCTCCTCAAATATAATAGTCTAATACAAAATCACTAAACAAAACTAGACCTCCTCGGTCACTGGTACTATGTCCTCCTGCTCTAGGGGAGTGTCATCTAAAGTCTCACCCTCCTGAGGGCCATAATGTGTGGGACACAGCTCCTCTAGCCAATTATCTGGAAAAAATATATCCAGTCAGGATTGGAGCGAAGTACATACCTCTGAAAGCAGTTCCAATAATATAATCGAGCATATATAACAAGCAATAGAAAAAGATACAAGATGCACAAGTAGAAAGAATATACAATACAAGTGAACAGGCAATAGGCACAATAAAGCTGGAAGTAAATACAAGAATAACTGCAAGTAGAGAACAAGAAATACTAACTATGTGTTTTAGAGTGCGAGTTCGTTATGTGATTAGTTTAGGTTGCACATGAGGTATAAAGGTAACTCCATTATACGTGAGGTGTATAATCGCCATGCACAATAGATTAAGAGGGCTTTGATCACATAACCAACTCCTACTCCCCCTCCCCAACCAATACTCATGGATCCAATCACGACACGTTACGTACATGATCACGATAGTCATACTAGCACACGAAATAGTGGATGCACAAGAAGCACATGAAAGTCAATACCCGATGCACACGATGAAATACATGTCATTAGGTACCCGTTGTACACGGTAGGGGATAACACCTCCTAACGGGATCCATATAGCACCAGTCCGTGAAATCACTGTGTCGGGAATCAATGTATACTAATCTAGAATATGCATATATACAATATTATGAATTGAAAACAATCAGAGAAATGTACTCGCCTGAAGTCCTGAGCAAAGTGTGTCTCTCGATGCCCAAGCTGGTGTCTCACAACCTATATATGGTATGTTGCATCAATACAAGGTTCAATAATGAAAATAAATGAAGTTGATGCAATTCTAGGTTGATACGCCATTTCTAAGTCAAACCAATGCATTCTAGGTTACAAGGGTCTAATGCTAAGTCACTAAGTCGATATACTATGAAACTATGCTAAGCTAACAAACAACCGAGCCTTCAAGAAACCGTATCCTAAGATACGCAGGTTTTCTAATATGAAAAATAGTTTTTTATATATAGATAAGTTATATATAATAATAATATCTCAAAATAATATAATTATGATACCTTGGCCTTGCACCAACGCGTATCGCAACTACCTCGATACCCAATCTCAATACCTTGGGTATCGGCCTAATACCTTGGTGATACCTTGGTATCTCAAAGTAATCTAAAACTAAACATAATAGATATAAATAGATATATAAAACTAATTGCTAACTATACACTAATCACTTAAACTAATTAACCATCACCTTAACTAAATAAACTAACTGTTTTCTAACAAGTATACTAAACTAATATATTACCTATACTAATATACATATCTATCTAATAACATAATCACCTAGTACCTCTACTACTCACTTACTACTATTAAAACTAGTATATATAGTTATATACATGCTAACTACCCCACATAGACTACTAGCCAAAACCTCAATACCTTGGCTCAATTAATACCCAAAATACCTTACCTGATACTGGACACTGTTACTCCTCTGTACTTTGCTGTTGATGTGGAGCTGCTCAGTGTTCTTGCTTTCTGCCTGAAACTACTCACTGTGGCAGTGTAGCTGCTACTTGTATGCTCGCTGCAGTGGTGGCTCTCTTTGCTGTGATACTGCACACAGTGGTGGTTTCTAGCAGTGCTGAGATACAGTGGCTGTGCATGAGATGGCCACTGCAACTGCAGCTCCCAATGGCTGTTGTGCACTGCTGAATCCCATTCGCACCAAGCTGCTGTGCTTCAGTTTGCCCTTCAGTTGTGTGCAAGCAGTCTTCATTTCACAGTTCAGTAAGTCTTCAGTTCTCAGGTACACAGTGACTCTTCGGTTCTCAGGTACACAGTGAGTCTTCAGTTCTCAGGTACATAGTGAGTCTTCAGGTATGTCTTCACTGTGCAGATACACAATGAGTCTTCAGTTCTCAGTTTTAGTTCTCAGGTACACAGTGAGTCTTCAGGTATTTCTTTACTGTGCAGATACACAGTGAGTCTTCGGTTCTCCAGTCCTTCAGGTGATGTTTAGTTGAGGTAAGTCTTCAGCCTCAGGTGCTCGTTTCAGTGAGTCTTCAAGTAAGTATCTGTACAGTGGTCTGCTCCCTGTTACTGATACTTCTCGATTGTTGTTTACTCTAAAATAGTATAAAATCTGCACATACTGCTGATCTATTCACTTAGATGTGCAACTGCACACAGTGAACATAATTTTTGACCCTGTTGAACTCCAAGACTGTGTGCAATCTGCACACAGTGACTCTGTTGTTGTGGTAGTAGAATGCTTAACACTCCAAGTCACACAGACACACATACATAAATACACTTAATATCTCTAAGTATATATCTATATATAGTACACACACATAGATAACTAACTATCTATATACATAGATGCATGTACTACCCCTCATACATATCAATCTATATGCATAACACTAATATATAGATACCAAAACATATAGATATACACATACATATAAATAAGTATATAGATATAAACTAACACATGCATATATACACACCAATATATATATATATATATATATATATATATATATATATATATATATATATAAACATGTAAATATAGCTCTATATATCTAGATACTCCTATAGTATACACAAATAGACACCCACCAATATGTTAATCCAAATCACCCTAATATTTAAACTATATATCATATAAAGGGCTTATATATACATAATTACACATGCACATATAGGGAAATGGGCCAAACAACAAACACATGGGGTGCACCGCACTCGTATCACACTTTTCTATGATACACTTGCGATACGGCCCCCAAATCACAACCAAACGTATCCCGGAGGACACGTACAAGTCCAATACATATATTATGAACAATACGTATAGAAATAAGAGTGTCTACGTGTTCGTGTCACCATGTGATATGCACATGGCCCCGTGTCAGAGGAAAACCCCCAAAATCGATCATTTCGTTAAAATAACGAGATTCGGTCCACACGTATCCAATTGCGGATACGACACAAGCTACAAACAAAAAATCAAGGGTCAAATAGATCTATTAGATCCATTGACAAGCACTACATGTGCCAATCTCAGAATTCCCCCAAAATTGGCACTAATTTGGTCATAACTTCCACCGTAGGTCTTCAAATGACTCCAAATCAAATCTTATGGGTAGCCTATGCATGTGGGGTGGTTTCTTATGGTAAAATCTCAGATCTATAGTCTATTAGAAGGGAAAAAACTGATTTGTACCTATTGGGAGATGGATTCCCAATAAAAAGGTCCCAAATGACAAGTAGCTCCTCTCCTTGTAGATCTTGGCCTCCTCCTCCTTGCTCCTTGCTCCTTGCTTCTTGCTTGTAGATCCTTGATGTAGAGGCTTCAATTATGAATTTAGAATGAGTTTGGTGAAGATTTGGTGGAGAAATAATGAGGGAATGGAGGGAAAATGGAAGAGGGAAATGTAGATCTAGAAATTTGTGGAAGAAATGAAATGAGAGCACTCTCTCTCCTCCCAATTATGCCTGGTCATAAATCCCTCTCCAAGCAATGTACAAAGTCACAAATACCCCTTTGGGCTTCTCATTAAGAAATAATTAGGGAGGGAAGGTTCTAGTCTAATGGTTTCACTAATTAATTAAGTCTCTTAATCTATGGGCCTAATTCATGGGCTCAACTTAGACTAGTCCAAATGTTTGTTCATGCTCTCTAATTAAATGGTTAGGTCCACTACACAAGTCCAAAATAAGTCTACACTATCAACAAATAATAGTACAATAATAAATAAATCATGTCATGCACAAATATTAATTTTAAAAATCTTAAAATAATTAATACCCATGATAATTACCAAACTACCCTTGGATGGAAATGTGAGGGTGACAAACCTACCCACCTTAGAAAAATTTTGTCCTCGAAATTAAGGAAGAAACTATCTACCAAAAACAAACAATATAATCCAAGAAGGAATTATACCTCACGTCTCGAACAGATACGGATATCACTCGCGCATCTCGGTCTCTCGCTCCCAGGTACTCTCTCCTGGTGAGTGATGCCTCCACGCGACGCGCACCAAAGGAATCGTCTGGTTCCTTAGCACCTTCTCTCTCCGATCCAGAATCTCCAATGGCTGCTCTGGATAGCTGAGAGTAGGGCCCACCTCTATCTCCGAATGATCCAACACATGACTGGGATCTGCCACGTACCGTCTCAACTGCGACACATGAAACACATTGTGCATTCCCTCCAGTGCAGGTGGTAAGTCTATTCTGTAAGCGACTGCACCGACCCTCTCAAGAATGCTAAAAGGACCGATGAATCGCGGACTAAGCTTGCCGCCTCCACCGAAATGAATCGTGTCACGTGTCGGAGAAATCCTCAAGAAAACCAGACCGCCAACCTAGCATGAAACACAACCTTAGCACTCTAACAAGCAACAATCAAACACAAACAAGACAAAACTAAAGCTATACCTCAAACTCCAGAGGTCTCCGATGGCTATCGGCCCAATGCCGTTGCCTGTCCTGCGCCACTCGAAGTCTGTCCCTGATAAGCTTCACCTTCTCTGCTGCATCCACTACCATCTTTGGTCCCAATAAAGCCCTGTCACTAACATCATCCCAGGACAACGGAGTGCGGAACCTCCGTCCATACAACGCCTCGAATGGTGACATCTCAATGCTGGCTTGGTAGCTGTTGTTGTATAAAAACTCTACCAAACGAAGGTGATCCTCCCAAGAACCGCCAAGATCCAAAACACAGGTGCGTAGCATGTCCTCGAGAGTCTGAATAGTCCTCTCTGATTGTCCGTCCGTCTGAGGGTGATAAGTGGTACTGAACTTGAGCTGAGTGCCCAAGCTAGCCTGCAAACTCCTCCAGAAATGGGATATGAAGCGGCTATCCCGATCCAAGACAATGCTCATTGGAATACCGTACAATCTGACAATCTGGCGCACATATATCTCCGCAAGTCTCTCCGTAGATGTACCCACTTTAAATGGCAGAAAGTGGGCTGATTTGGTCAACCTGTCCACGATGACCCAAATCGCATCCTTGCCTCCTGGAGAACGCGGAAGCCCCGATACAAAATCCATAGTCACATATTCCTATTTCCACTCCGGAATGGGCAAAGGCAGAAGCAATCCTCCTGGTCTCTTTCTCTCCGCCTTGACCTGCTGGCAAACTAAGCATCTGGACACGAAGCTAGCTACCTCTCGCTTCATGCCATACCACCATACATGCTCCCTCATGTCTCTATACATTTTTTTGGCACCGGGATGCATAGAGTATTGGGAACCATGCGCCTCCTGCATAACCTCCTCGCGCAATGCTCCCTTCGGTACGCACAACCTGGTACCGTGTCGCATTGATCCATCATCTGCGACGGTAAAGTCCTCTGCCACCCCGACCTGAACCAGTGCTCTGATGCTCCTTAGAGACTCATCCTCATACTGTCCGGCTCTGACCCGGTCCATCAGCTCTGACTGAACCTGAAGTCCCCACATCTGCGCTGCGACTCCCGGAATCAATACCTCAATGCCCAAACTATTGAGGTCTGCCAATAGATGCATGTCTCTAGTCAAGCACATAGCCACGGGATACCTGCTCAAAGCATCCGCGACTACGTTGGCCTTCCCTGGATGGTACTACAAAGATATTTCGAAGTCCTTCATCAGCTCCAACCATCGCCGCTGCCTCATGTTGAACTCCTTCTGTGTAAACACATACTTTAAGCTCTTATGGTCTCTGAAGATCTCTACTCTCTCTCCATATAGATAGTGTTTCCATAATTTGAGAGCAAAGATAACCGCTGCAAGCTCTAAATCATGGATAGGGTAGTTCTTCTCATGCGGGCGTAATTGCCTGGAAGCATAGGCAATTACCTTCCCATGCTGCTGTAGTACACAACCCAAACCCTTCCCTGATGCATCACTGTAAATGGAAAATCCTCCTGCTCTTGATGGTAGTGTCAAGATGGGAGCTGTAGTCAATCTCCTCTTCATCTCCTCAAATGCTGACTGGCAATCCTCAGTCCAGACGAATTCTACGTCCTTCCTGGTCAGCCTAGTCATCATCTCTGCTAGTCTGGAGAAGTCCTGAACAAACCTCTGGTAGTAGCCTGCTAATCCAAGGAAGCTCCTGATCTCTGCTACTGAACTCGGGGTAGACCACGATTCAACTGCTGAGATCTTCTTCGGGTCTACCGAGATCCCATCTCCTGTAATGACATGTCCAAGGAATTCAACCTTATCAAGGAAGAATTCGTACTTCGACAACTTGCCATACAACTTCTTCTTCCTGAAGTTCTCCAGGATAATCCTCAAGTGCTGCTCATGCTCCTCAGGGGTCTTCGAATATATCAGAATATCATCTATGAAGACTACAACAAACTGGTCCAGGTACTGATGAAATACCTTGTTCATCAAGTTCATGAACACTGTCGGGACATTGATCAACCCAAACGGCATCACCAAGAACTTGAACTGCACATAACGAGTCCTGAAAGCCGTCTTCGGGATGTCTTCCCTCTTCACCTTTACCTGGTGGTACCCTGACCTCAAGTCTATCTTCGAGAATACCTTCGCTCCGCTCAACTGGTCGAACAAGTCATCAATCTGCGGCAACGGGTATTTGTTCTTGATAGTGAGGTTATTAAGTGCCCTGTAGTCGATACACATACGTACCGACCCATCCTTCTTGGGTACAAACAGTACCGGAGCACCCCATGGTGATGAACTAGAACGGATAAAGCCTTTGTCTTGCAACTCATCCACCTGCTTCTTCAACTCTGCCAGTTCACTGTTGTTTACTCTATAGATGTGCTGAGATATCGGCTCTGCGCCTGGCACTAAATCTATAGACAACTCCACATCTCTGTCCGGCGGCAACCCCGACAAATCCTCTGGAAAGACATCCAAGAACTCTACAATCAACGGGTGTGGTGGCTCCCGCTCTTCTACCAAAGCTCCACAGAAATTGCCCTCGCTCTGCTCTTCTCCTCGGACGAACTCGAACTCCGGCTCTCCTGGCGTCTGAAATAAAACTCTGCCTCCACGACAATCGATACTAGCGTGATGTCTACTCAACCAATCCATCCCGAGTACTATATCGTAACTCGGAAGTGTCATTACAAGTAAACATTCGCTCAGCTCACGGCCTCCCACATAAACCCTCTGGTTCTTGCAAACATCACTGACCAGGATAATGCTACCACCGGTCATGATCTTGCAAGTTCGCGCCAACGGTTCAGACTCAAGACGATGTCTCAAAGCAAAAGATACAGATACAAAGCTATGAGATCCACCAGAATCAAATAAGGCATGAGCTGGAAAAGAATCGAGTAAGACTGGACCTGATATCACGTCTCCGACTGGCTCTGACTCCTCCACGGTCAGGGCAAAAGATTGCCCCTGATGTGCACCCCTCTGTTGGTGCTGGTGCTACATGAACTTATGCTGTTGGGGCTGTAATGGAGGTCCTCTCGGCTGTCCCGTCGGGTGTCTAGCGGGTATCCTCTGGATAGGGGCTACATCCTGAACTGTACGAGCTAAGGTCTTGGGGAAATCCCTCAGCTGGTGATCTGATGATCCACAAAACAAACACTGCCCCAGTCTCTTCCTGCAAACATCCCATCCGTGCCCTGCCTTCTTACAGAAGGGGCAAGCACGAGCTGGCTGGGCTGGTCTCTGCATCTGGTACGTCTGCTGTACAGGTGCTCGGTTAGGCACATTGAACTACTGCCTCTGCTGCTGGGAATATAGCTTCTTGGCTGGACCTGTGCTGCTGCTGCCACCATAAATATCTCGGTCCCTCTTGTGCCTCCCACTCAGGTCTCTCTCGACCTTGCGAGCCTCCCTCAAGATGTCTGTATACGTCTCGTGGCTCGAAGAAATGAGAGCCTTCACTTCCCAGTTCAGACCCTCTCTGAATCTACTAGCCCGGTTCTTTGGGTCTCTCACCATATAGTCGGCATACCTGCTCAACCTAACAAACTCGGCGGCATACTCCTCCATCGACATGTTCCCCTGGTAAAGGTTCTGGAACTGTCGCTCCAGATCAAGTCTCTCAGTAGGCGGGAAGAACTTCCTTCTGAACAAGTCTCTGAACTTACCCCATGTCAATCCTGGATCGGCGATATGTGGCTCATTCCGGAACCAAGTGCTAGCGATATCCATCATCTGCAATCCTACTGCCTCCACCATCAGGTCCTCCGCAAGGTGGGATAAGCGCATGACGCGCTCCATGCTCTCCAACCAGTCATCCGCATAGATGATGCCCTCTGTCCCCTTGGAAGGCCGGGGATCCAACTTTTTGAAGTCCTGAATAGTGTCGGGCCTGAGCTGTACCTCCCGTGGCTGTGGTGGTGCGGTCCTCTCTACGGCGGTGATGGCCACCTGGTGATCACTCTCGATGCCCTGTCTCATCACCTCGGTCTGTCGGTGATGTGCCTCAGCCTGGGCCCTTTGGGCCTCCATCATCATCTAGAAAAGTGCAAATAGGTGTGTAGTATCAGCTGGTACTAGCGGTGATGGCGAAAGATCCTCGGAAACAACTGGAGCAACCCTCTGAACTGGGGGAGGAGCACCCCCAAAAGGGCTGCTGAGACTCCCACCTGGACCGGTGAGGCGATCCTCTCGACTGGAGATGAAACAGTAGCAGCTGCTACTCTATCCGCAGCAAGCTGGGAAGTAGCTGAGGAAGCTGCCGCTGCTCCTAAGCGATAGAATCTGACCTTCGGAGGCATCCTGAAGTCAGATTGAAAATACGGAATCAATATTGAATATAATACGATATCATCAAAAAAGGACATAACTTAATTCAAAATAAAAGACAATATCAAATAGATAAAGATTTGTACAACAGATATTAGAGTTTTCCTAGTTGTGATTGAGTAACTCTCAGCCTAAATCATGTATCCTAAAGCAGGCTCGTAGTAATACTCTAGTCGAGCAGAACTACGATGTCTATCTAGACCTTCATGGGCCACCACTAAAAATGTGTCACGACCTGTACCCTGATATTCGGGCACGAGTATGTGGTAACGCCCAGCCTACGCCGCAGAATCGGCGGTAGAACACTGTCTGGGTCATTTCTAACTATCTAACATCTTAACAATATAATATGGTACCTGTCAATCATCTCAACTCCAATCGGAGGAGCAATATGGTATCTCACAAATATATCAATCCCAATCACAAAACAAACTAAGGAGGAAATAATGCACGAATGGAATAGCGAAGGAAAGAAAGATACAAGCTACAAGTCTAAAATAATAATACATCTGTGAATCTCCTCAAATATAATAGTCTAATACAAAATCACTAAACAAAACTAGACCTCCTCGGTCACTGGTACTATGTCCTCCTGCTCTAAGGGAGTGTCCTCTAAAGTCTCACCCTCCTGAGGGCCATAATGTGTGGGACACAGCTCCTCTAGCCAATTATCTGGAAAAAATATATCCAGTCAGGATTGGAGCGAAGTACATACCTCTGAAAGCAGTTCCAATAACATAATCGAGCATATATAATAAGCAATAGAAAAAGATACAAGATGCACAAGTAGAAAGAATATACAATACAAGTGAACAGGCAATAGGCACAATAAAGCTAGAAGTAAATACAAGAATAACTGCAAGTAGAGAACAAGAAATACTAACTATGTGTTTTAGAGTGCGAGTTTGTTATGTGATTGGTTTAGGTTGCACATGAGGTATAAAGGTAACTCCATTATACGTGAGGTGTATAATCGACATGCACATGAGATTAAGAGGGCTTTGATCACATAACCAACTCCTACTCCCCCTCCCCAACCAATACTCATGGATCAAATCATGACACGTTACGTACATGATCATGATAGTCACACTAGCACACGAAATAGTGGATGCACAAGAAGCACATGAAAGTCAATACCCGATGCACACGATGAAATACATGTCATTAGGTACCCGTTGCACACGGTAGGGGATAACACCTCCTAACGGGATCCATATAGCACCAATCCGTGAAATCATTGTGTCGGGAATCAATGTATACTAATCTAGAATATGCGTATATACAATATTATGAATTGAAAACAATCAGAGAAATGTACTCGCCTGAAGTCCTGAGCAAAGTGTGTCTTTCGATGCCCAAGCTGGTGTCTCACAACCTATATATGGTATATTGCATCAATACAAGGTTCAATGATGAAAATAAATAAAGTTGATGCAATTCTAGGTTGATACACCGTTTCTAAGTCAAACCAATGCATTCTAGGTTGCAAGAGTCTAATGCTAAGTCACTAAGTCGATATACTATGAAACTATGCTAAGCTAGCTAATCTAACACACAACCGAGCATTCAAGAAGCCGTATCCTAAGATATGCAGGATCCTAAGATACGCAGGTTTTCTAATATGAAAAATAGTTTTATATATATAGATAAGTCATATATAATAATAATATCTCAAAATAATATAATTATGATACCTTGGCCTTGCACCAACGCGTATCGCAACTACCTCGATACCCAATCTCAATACCATGGGTATCGGCCCAATACCTTGGTGATACCTTGGTATCTCAAAGTAATCTAAAAATAAACATAATAGATATAAATAGATATCTCAAACTAATTGCTAACTATACACTAATCACTTAAACTAATTAACCATCACCTTAACTAAATAAACTAACTGTTTTCTAACAAGTATACTAAACTAATATATTACCTATACTAATATACATATCTATCTAATAACATAATCACCTAGTACCTCTACTACTCACTTACTACTATTAAAACTAGTATACAGAGTTATATACATGCTAACTACCCCACATAGACTACTACCCAAAACCTCAATACCTTGGCTCAATTAATACCCAAAATACCTTACCTGATACTGGACACTGTTACTCCCCTGCACTTGGCTTTTGATGTGGAGCTGCTCAGTTTCTTGCTCTCTGCCTGAAACTACTCACTCTGGCAGTCTAGCTGCTACTTTTATGCTCGCTGTAGTGGTGGCTCTCTTTGTTGTGATACTGCACACAGTGGTTCCAGCAGTGCTGAGATACAGCGGCTGTGCACGAGATGGACACTGCAACTGCAGCTCCCAATGTCTGCTGTGCACTGCTGAATCCCATTCGCACCAAGCTCCTGTGCTTCAGTTTGCTCTTCAGTTGTGTGCAAGCAGTCTTCAGTTCACAGTTCAGTGAGTCTTTAGTTCTCAGGTACACAGTGACTCTTCATTTCTCAGGTACACAGTGAGTCTTCAGTTCTCAGTTTCAGTTCTCAGGTACACAGTGAGTCTTCAGGTATGTCTTCATTGTGCAGATACACAGTGAGTCTTCAGTTCTCAATTTTAGTTCTCAGGTACACAGTGAGTCTTCAGGTATGTCTTTACTGTACAGAAACACAGTGAGTCTTCAGTTCTCTATTCCTTCAGGTGATATTCAGTTGAGGTAAGTCTTCATCCTTCAGGTGCTCGTTTCAGTGAGTCTTCAAGTAAGTATCTGTACAGTGGTCTGCTCCCTGTTACTGATACTGTTCGGTTTCTGTTTACTCTAAAACAATATTAAATCTGCACATACTGCTGATCTATTCACTTAGATGTGCAACTGCATACAGTGAATAGAATTTCTGAGCCTGCTAAACTCCAAGACTTTGTGCAATCTGCACACAGTGACTCTGTTGCTGTGGTAGTAGAATGCTCAACACTCCAAGTCACACAGACACACATACATAAATACACTTAATATCTCTAAGTATATATCTATATATATGTACACACACATAGATATCTAACTATCTATATACATAGATGCATGTACTACCCCTCATACATATCAATCTATATGCATAACACTAATATATAGATACCAAAACATATAGATATATAGATACATATAAATAAGTATATAGATATAAACTAACACATGCATATATACACCCCAACATATATATATATATATATATATATATATATAAACATGTAAACATAGCTCTATATATCTAGATACTCCTATACTATACACAAATAGACACCCACAAATACGTAAATCCAAATCACCCTAATACATAAACTATATATCATATAAAGGGCTTACATATACATAATTATACATGCACATATAGGGAAATGGGCCAAACAACAAACACATGGGGTGCACCGCACTCGTATCATACTTTTCTATGATACGCTTGCGATACGGCCTCCAACTCACAACCAAACTTATCCGGAGGACACGTACAAGTTCAATACATATATTATGAACAATACGTATAGAAATTAGAGTGTCTACGTGTCTGTGTCACCATGTGATATGCACATGGCCCCGTGTGAGAGGAAAACCCCCAAAATCGACTGTTTCGTCAAAATGACGAGATTCGGTCCACACGTATCCAATTATGGACACATCACAAGCTATAAACAAATAATCAAGGGTCAAATAGATCTATTAGATCCATTGACAAGTACTACATGTGCCAATCTCGCAATTCTCCTAAAATTGGCACCAATTTGGTCATAACTTCCACCGTAGGTCTCCAAATGACTCCAAATCAAATTCTATGGGTAGCCTATGCATGTGGGGTAGTTTCTCATGGTAAAATCTTAGATCTATAGTCTATTAGAAGGGGGAAATCTAATTTGTACCTATTGGGAGATGGATTCCCAATGAAAATGTCCCAAATGACAAGTAGCTCCTCTCCTTGTAGATCTTGGCCTCCTCCTCCTTGCTCCTTGTTCCTTGCTTGTAGATCATTGATGTAGAGGCTTCAATGATGAATTTAGAATAAGTTTGATAAAGATTTGGTGGATAAATGATGAGGGAATGGAGGGAAAATGGAAGAAGGAAATGTAGATCTAGAAATTTGGGGAAGAAATAAAATAAGAGCACTCTCTCTCCTCCCAATTATGGCTGGTCATAAACCCCTCTCCAAGTAATATACAAAGTCACAAATACCCCTTGGGGCCTCTCATAAAGAAATAATTAGGGAGGAAAGGTTCTAGTCTAATGGTTTCACTAATTAATCAAGTCTCTTAATCTATGGGCCTAATTCATGGGCTCAACTTAGACTAGTCCAAATGTTTGTTCATGCTCTCTAATTAAATGGTTAGGTCCACTACACAAGTCCAAAATAAGTCTACACTATCAACAAATAATAGTACAATAATAAATAAATTATGTCATGCACAAATATTAATTTTAAAAATCCTAAAATAATTAATACCCATGATAATTACCAAACTACCCTTGGATGGAAATGTGAGGGTGAAAGTTGTGCCCAAATAGGGTAGCTTGCGAAGGCAGCTACTCAAGGAATGCCACAACACGAAGTGGGCTGGACATCCGGGTTAGAAGAGGACATTAGCATTATTGGAGGCTGCCTACCATTGGCCTCACATGCGCGAGGACGTGGAGGACTGCGTGCACACTTGTCTTGTGTGCCAGCAAGACAAGGTGGACCATCAGCGACCCGGGGGCCTGCTTGAGCCTCTTTGTGTGCCGATTTGGCCATGGTAGAGCATCTTAATGTACTTTATCTCTGCCTTGCCTAAGATGGGGACACTTGGGTCTATCCTTGTAGTGTTAGACCGATTCTCCAAGTACGGGACCTTCATAGCTGTACCAACGGACTATACTACAGAGGAGGCCGTGCGCTTGTTCATTTCCTATATGGTAAAGTTTTGGGGCATCCTGGAAAGCATTATCAGCGAACGAGACCCCTACTTCACGAAAAAAATTTGGACGGAGGTATTCAAGATCCTTGGATCGGACCTACATTTCTCGACCTGTTTCTACCCGCAGACGGACGGTCAGACAGAGGGTCAATTCCCTACTCGAGGAGTACTTGCGGCACTTTGTGAGTGCCAACCAGCGGGATTGGGTGCATCACTTGGACATCGCCCAGTTCTACTACAATCTTCAAAGGAGCGAGTTGTCCCACAGTAGCCCGTTTGAGTTGGTAATGGGTCGACAACCCTTCGCCCCGCACACGCTGAATACGGGGACATCGAGAAAATCCCCGCGGCTCACCAGTTTGCCTCGGACTTTAGGGAGAAGGCAGATATTGCCAAGGCATTTTTGGAAAAAGTCGCACACAAGATGAAAAAATTAGCCGATGCCAAGAGAAGGCCTATTGAGTACAAGGAAGGGGACTTGGTGATGGTCAAGCTTCAACCGTATCAGTTCAAGGTATTCCGCAAGGTGCACAAGAGAGTGATTCGCAAGTATGAAGGTCCATTCCCTGTCCTTAAGAAGGTAGGAAAAGTTTCCTACAAGCTCGAGCTCCCCATCGAGCTGAAGATCTACCCCGTCTTTCATGTAAGCTGCCTCAAGCCTTATCATGCAGACTTGAAGGACCCTCGACGAGGAGTTTCGAAGCAACCCATGGAGACCATGACTACGTCGTTCGACAAAGAAGTGGATATCGTGCTTGACTCAAGGACCACTCGCCGATGAGGTATTTCCCCATATATGGAGTATCTCATCAAGTGGAAAGGAATGTCAAACGGCAAATCCAGCTGGGAACGCGCTGACACGTTGCATTAGTTCGAGGACCAGATCCAAGCGTTTATCGACGGACGTGCGTGACGGGGACATCAACACATTTGGTGGGGGAGAATATCATGCACCATATTTTATAGCCCCACCAAGATCCGGGAAGCTTCCAGAATTCTTCACATGGAGGAATACAATTTTGCACATAGAGGAATACACTTTCCATTCTAGTGGCTTCCATTTTAGTTATTTAGCATTAATAATAATTTATGGAATATTCTTAGGATATAGAATAATTTCTATCATATTTTCAAAAATAAACCCTAGAATATTCCCATTCCAGAAGGTTCTTGTAAGCCCTTGAGACAATATAAATATAGGGGAGACTTATTTGCTTCTCACCACTGAAAACTTGTAAGCTTTTCTAATATTAATAAAGAAGTCTTTAAGTTTCTATCTTGCTCCACTATTCTCTATTTTTCTTAGCAATCTAGCTAAGTTTGGTCGGAAAGGCTTGCACGAGTCTTCGAGGAGGAAGCTTGTGCGCCACACGGGTCATAGTGAAGGAAAAATCACTAAGTCCATGACATGAGGCTGTAAATACAATGTTTTATGTTCTGAATAGGGTTCTTATTCTACCTATATCGAAGAAGACTCCCTATGAGCTATGGTTTAATAGAAGTCCTACTAACAGCTATTTTAAAATGTTTGGTTGCAGATGTTTTATCTTGAACACTAAGAAAAACTTAGGTAAGTTTGACTCTAAAGCTGACGAATGTATTTTTCTTGGATATGCTGCAAAGAGTAAGGGATTAAGGGTATTTAACAAGAAATTCTTGTTTGTTGAAGAATCAATAAAAGTTACATTTGATAAGCTGAACAATCACGTAGCAAACGACAGTGATGATGAAGATGTCCGTACTACATCCAACAAGAGACTTGAAGATACAACAACTAACTATCTAGAGAGTCTACGTAAGAGACTGAGGTTTTCTACCGACCATTCCGAAGATCTAGTAGTAGGTAATGTATCAAAAGGTGTAAGTACTCATTCTGCAAGTAGAGATATTCTTGCTAATATAGCCTTTATTTCTCAGATTGAACCTAAAAATATAGTAAGAACTTTTATTGATAAATTTTGGGTTTCTGCAATACAATAGGAACTTAACCAATTTGAACGGAATCGAGTTTAGGAACTAGTTCCTAGATCTAATGATCACCCTACCATTGGCACTAAATGGATTTTTGAAATAAACTAAATGAGGATAGTTTAGTCACACGTAATAAAGCATGTCTCGTAGCTCAAGGTTATAACCAAGAGGAAGGCATTGACTACAATGAACCTATGTTCATGTTGTTAGACTAGAATCCATTCGCATGTTATGTGCTTTTGCTAGTTTTCTTAATTTTAAACTTTTTCAAATGAATGTCAAAAGTGCATTTTAAAATGGCTTTATAAAAAAAGAAATTTTTGTTAATCAACCCCCAGGCTTTGAAGATTTTAAATATCTTGATCACGTATTCAAGTTACGCAAGGTTTTAAACGGACTCAAACAAGCCTCTTGTGCTTGGCATAAGCGCTATAGTTCCTTCCTACTTGAATACAATTTTTTTAAAAGGGAAAATTGACACTACAAATTTTATAAAATCTCTTGATAACAATCTTTTATTAGTACAGATTTATCTAGATGACATTATATTTGGATCTACAAATTATATGTTATGTAACAAGTTTGCTAAGTGTATGCAGAGTAAATTCGAAATGAGCATGATAGGAGAACCCACCTTCTTCCTTGGATTACAAATTAAGCAGAATTCACAGGAAATTTTTATCAATCAAGCAAAGTATACGAAAGATCTGCTTAAGAAGTTCGATATGGGCAACGCAAAGTCTATCGACACTCCTATGACAACATCAACTAAACTTAATCTTGATGAAAATGGCAAACCAGACGATATATGTAAGTATCAAGGTATGATTGGTAGCTTATTATATTTGATGGCTAGTCGCCCTGATATTATGTTTTCAGTTTTCCTTTGTGCTAGATATCAAGACAATCCTAAGAAATCACATGTGTGCGCAGTTAAGCGTATCTTTAGATACCTTAAAGGCACTTTGACAACCGGCTTGTGGTATCCCAAAACCACATCCTTTGACCTCATTGGTTATTCGGATGCTGATTTTGCCGGATGTAATGTCGATCGTAAAAGTACCAGCAGCATATGTCATTTCCTAGGTAAGTCTCTAGTATCCTGCTTTTCTAAAAAGCAAAATTCAGTTCCATTATGAAGTATTGAGGATGAGTATATAGCCGCGGGACTTTGCTGTGTACAAATTTTATGATGAAGCAAAACTTAGAAGACTTCAATCTTTCTTTTAAAAATATTTTCATTTACTGTGACAACACTAGCACTATTAATCTCATTAAAAATTTAATCTGTCATTCACGCACTAAGTACATTGAGATTAGACATTATTTACTAAGAGATCATTAACTATAAGGTAATATTTGCTTAGAATTTGTTGACACAGAACATCAACTCGCAGACATATTCACTAAACCTTTAGTTGAAGATCGTTTTAACTTTATACATCAAAAATTAGAAATTTTGTATATTGAAATTATGTAATACACTTACATTATTATGTTAATTAATGTTCTTTAAATGTAAAGATCGTTTGGTTATAAGTCAAAATGGCCATTCTGTCACAAAGGCACAATTAATAATATGAGTAATTATTTTTTGGGAAGTTAGAATACTAATTTTTGGCTTACAAAATTAAAAACATGCATCCTTATACATAGAGAATAAGAATTATACAAAACAAATCATGGAACAAAGGAACCAAATTTGGACAGAGTTCTGTGAGAACTCGGGCAGAACTCGGTTGCTTGATTTCCATATTTGAGTTGTGTAGACCCCACTTCCTTTGTATACCTATTTATCATCTTAAAATCCGTGGAACACCATATACAACAGCTGACCTCCTTCTTCCTCCTCCAAAAATCCTTTTTTCAAAACCCTATATAGTGGATCCTCCTCCTCCAAGCTTTTTAACTCTCCAAAACTTGGATCCAACCTCCTTTCAAGGTTCTCTACCATTTTCCTTGTCTGTTTTTGATATAATCTTCTCCTTTCTCTCTATTCTTTTTTAATGTCACCTAAACGCAAGAGCGCTCGATCAGTGAGCTATTATGCACTCTTTCAAGGGTGGTTGCTTCTAGGCAAACCTCCTGGCTGTCTCTGCACCCCTACCTCCTTTATCACTGAGCGGTCATTTAGTCAAAGAAGAAAATAAAAGTTGGAGATTCTTCTTCTTCCAATGTTCAAGAAGAAGTTTCGTACTCCTTGTTCAGTCCTTCCATGCCTGAAGAAGATGAATTTGACAACCTTATATTTCTCTTCCTTGATAAATCCATAGAGTGGTTTGATGACTTCATAGAGAGGACCATATATCCTGGAATTCTATTAAATTTTACTATATTTCCTACATACTTATCTACTTTTCAAACTCTTGGATTAGAAGATCTTGTTACTTCTCGATATCGAGTTTACCTTAATGTTATTTGTATATTTTATTGTAATCTTTCTATCACACATGGTACTGTACGATCACGAGTCGGTGGAATTGGAATTGGAATTGAATTTGATGATGAAGATTTAGTCATGATACTTCATATTTTAAATGAAGTTGAAGCCCTATGTGACATCACCTATCACGTCCCACTCCCGAATGATCGGATACGAGTCAGACACGCCTAGCATACGTTGCCGTTGAAAGTGGTAGTTAGTTGTTTATACCTCAATTTTCACCAAAATGTGAATATTAATCATCATCACAGCTCATCTATAAACGTTTCCCACCATAAACAATCAAAATAATCCACTAATTTATTATATGTCTTCTAAAAATGATATTCAGGAACAAACTCGATGAATAGTAAAGATACTACAACCTCAATATCAGATCACAACTACATAATACAACATCCACAACACATACACTGACCATAAATGAACTACAAATGATAGGTCTAAATCTCGGGAGTAATCTTTGGGTCCTGGCCTGCCTCCAGTCTAGCCTCTACTAAGTCTCCCTGTGGACCATAGTAGGTTGGGTAATCATCCTCACATGCCATGGTATCCTTTCAGGATGGAGCAAAGTAGAATACACAATGCTATAGAGCAAAGTAGACTACACAGGTCGTAGAGGATAACGAGTAGGTTTTCTTCTTCCCTGCTCGTCATTGTACATTTATTTCTTTTGGGTGTTTATCCACCGACACCTGTTAGCCAGCATGTCTGGATATTAGTCTCCTTACATGATTGTATTAAATCAGACTGCAGCTGATCACTGTCATGTTCTTTTGATACTCTGCTAGCTTTTTATTTTGCACAACTGGTCTCCAGAATATTTTGACAAAGCGTTTGGGATGCCTTATTGCTTTATCATATATGCTCTATATTTACTGTTTCTTGTTTGAATGATTGAGACATAGAAGTTCTTGACCAAAGGAGACTTGATTGTAGCATGCACCCCCTTGTCTTATTACATCCGTGATCATCGTACGACGTATAATACCTTATAGGGGTAGCTGGCCATGTCCGTTTCCGTATTCCGATACTGGGTCATGACAAGGTTTTAGTGGTGGCCCATGCAGGTATGTTTTTCAGACTTATGGGGTGTTATAGTCATAGGAGTCTCAATCAAACATGATCCTTCTCAAAATTCTGAATTCGTCCCCTTCGATACTAAGCTTAAAATTTTCCAGATTGGTTGCTTCCGTGTTCCTTCTCGTCCTATACTTAATTATTTTTTGTGCTTTTCTTTAGGGATTCTCCTTCCCCCGATGCTGCAGCAACAAAAGAGGCTGAGTTGCCAGTGGAACAAGTTTCTGTAGAACCCCAGCCAAGGATCCGAATTGAGCCCATGATAAATGGGACAGAGCAATAGGCTCCAGGTGTTCCCGTACCTCCCGTAGTACCGGCAATACTAGATACCCCGGCCTTGCTAGAGATCATCTGTGGATTGTTGGCTGCCCAATAACACCAGATGGTGGTGCAGCAATAACAACAACAACAACACAAGCAACAACAACTTCAGCAGCAGGAACAGAATGTCATGTTGAACCAAGGATTGCAGACGGCCCTAGAATGAGGCGGCGTAACAGATTCTGGGCCATCTGTTAGATTTTGCAGACTGAACCCCAGATATTTTGATGGCACGAAAGATGTAATCACGGAAAATGATTGGCTCCAGGATATTGAGACTATTCTGGCAGTAGCTAATATTTTGGCCGAGGAACAGGTTGACATGGTTCGCCTACAACTCCAAGATCTGGCAAGGGATTGGTGGCTCACGATGGAGGTAGGATTGAGGCATCCTATTTTATAGGATAATTTTAGGACCTGGTTCAGGGTGAAGTACTTTGCAATTATGTCTCAGTATGAGTTGCAACAAAGGTTCATTAACCGCAAGTAGGCTGGAAGGACAGTAGACGGCTCCGCGGTGGAGTTTTGCCGACTAAGCAAGTTTGTACCAACCACGGTAGCAACAGAGTTGGAGAGAGCAATAAGGTTCCAACAGGAACTTTACTTGGAAATCTTACATATGGTAGAGGTGCATGATTACCAGACTTTTGAGGCGGTATTGATAGCAGCCAAGAGGGTTGAGCTTACTTCCCATAGGATGACATCAAGAAGAGTGGATCGAAAGAGGCCTCATGGATAAAGCAATGAGGGAGGACCAGTACCACAAATTTCAGTACCATATCCTGGCATTCGCATCTATGACATGACACAAAGGAGGCCAGTGACCTCGATAGTGATGGCACCAACTCGGCAGCAGCAGTCGAGGCAACAACAGCAACAGCGACGGGGAGCGTTGACAGGTTGTACCTATTGTGACAAGGGAGGTCATACTCAGAATATTTTTTGGGTAGCTAACAAACTATGCTTGAGATGTGGGAGCTCTGATCACAAGATTGCCTCATGCCCATTGATACAGAGGCCAGGAGGGCTAGTACAACTGTTTCCTGCATTGCCATTTCCAAGGGCGGTACAGCAAGGAGGACCAGCAGGAACAGTACGACCTTTAGCTCAACGTCTGTTGCCGACTCAGACCCAGCTTTATAGACAGCAACAATAATAGAATCAGCAAGAATCGCAACAACGACATCAAAAAAGATAGCAATAGGGAGCTCGACAAGGCCAAAGGAAGGCATTCACCTTGTCTTTGGAAGAAGCTATGGCGTCGGGCGACGTAGTGGCAGCTAAAATTTCCGTTATAAACTTTTTTGCCATAGCTTTAATTGATTTTGGAGCTTCAAACTCATTTATATCTGCACAATATGCGACACGTATTGGATTAAAGTTTGAGGTATTGCCAGAGAGGCTGAATATACTCACTAGCAATAGGATCGTAGAAGTTAGTAAGGTATGCTTATCATGTCCAGTCGTAGCATGTGGGAATTTATTACCTGTGAAGTTGATCGAGTTCCCTATGGGTAACTTTGATATTATCTTAGGCATGGACTAGTTGAGAGACAGTCATGCAAGGATAGACTGTCGTGAGGGTAGAGTGTTGTTTAGAATTTTCGGTCTAGAAGAATTTGTCCTTAGCAGAATAGCAAGAAACCAGCATAAAGGAGGAGTCGTAACAGTAGCAAAGGAAGAAGATCTGATACCCAAGATAGTTGAACAATTTATGAATATCTTTCCCAACGAGCTTCCTGGATTACCCCTAGTTAGAGAAGTAGAGTTATGTATAGAATTGATGCCAGGAGCAGAAATAGTATCCCAGAAGGTACACAAAATGTCACTATCAGAGCTTGATCAGTTATATCGACGCGTGGAAGAACTAAAGAAGAAGAAGTTTATTCGGACCAGTGGATCACCGTGGGAAGCACCAGTGGTATTGGTTAAGAAGAAGGATGGATCAACGCGGTTGTGCATGGATTACAGGCGGTTGAATACAGTGACCGTAAAGAACAAGTACCCATTACCCAGGATTGATGATTTGTTTGATCAATTAAGAGGAGCAAGAATCTTCTCCAAAATAAATTTACGATCAGGATATCATCAGGTGCAAGTTCGGGAGCAGGATATACCGAAGACAGCATTTAGCTCACGATATGGGTATTACGAATTCCTGGTTATGCCATTCAGACTGACTAATGCTCCGGTGGTATTCATGGATTTGATGAACTGTATCTTCATGCCATACTTGGACCAATTTGTAGTATTATTTATCGATATTATCCTCGTGTGTTCTAGTAATGAGGAGGAGCATGAAGAATATCTCAGGATAGTACTGTAAACTTTGAGGGAGCACCAGTTATATATGAAGTTTAGTAAGTATGATTTTTTGTTGGATCACATATCCTTTCTTAGGCACATTATTTCTGGAACAGGAGTGTCTGTTGACCCCAAGAAGGTACTTGCAGGAGAGAACTGGCCAGTTCTGAAGACAGTAGCAGAAGTGCTTAGTTTTCTAGGCTTGTCATGATACTACAGGAGATTTGTGTCATATTTTGCTAAGATCTCGGTACCTTTGACACGGTTGATGTGCAAGAAAATTAAATTTGTATGGTCAGCAGAATGCCAAATAGCCCTTAAAGAGTTGAATAAGAAGTTAATCTCTACACCAATCCTTACTCTTTCAGCAGGCTCCGGAGGATTCACAGTGTATTGTGATGCTTCTGGCAAAGGACTTGGATGTGTTCTGAAGCAACAAAGAAGAGTGATAGCGTATGCTTCTTGGCAGCTCAGAGATCACGAGAAGAACTATCCAACTCACAATTTGGAGTTAGAAGCGGTAGCGTTCGCACTTAAGTTATGGAGGCACTACTTATATTGCGATCGGGTAAAAATATTCACAGATCATAAGTGTTTGTCGCAGAAGGACCTGAACATAAGCCAGAGAATATGGCTAGAGTTGTTGAAAGACTACGACATGGAACTTCAGTACCATCCAGGCAAGGCTAATGTAGTAGATGATGCACTTAGCAGAAGAGGTGGCAAATTTATGTTGAATACTCAAAGGCATATTCTAGAAGACTTATGAGAGATAGGTATTAAGATAGTACTTCCACAGAGTACATGAGTTTAGGCCAGCCTACAGATTCAGTCAACTTTGGTAGATAGAATCAAGCTAGCTGAGGCAGAGGGCCCGAAGATTCAAAAGCTATGAGAAGAATGTGAGTCCACTCTTCAAAAGGATTTGATAATACACGCGGATGGAACGCTAAGGTTTGGGAATCGTCCATGTGTACCAAGCGGGGATTCGGCAAGAAGTTATGACTGAAGCACATAGTTTCTAGTATTTCATTCATCCGGGAGGCACGAAGATGTATCAAGATATCAAGCGACACTTTTGGTGGAACAGAATAAATAGGGAAATAGCAAGCTTCATATCGTGATGTCTAATATGTCAACAAGTGAAGGCAGAACAACAGAGACCAGCATTATTATTGCAGCCGCTCCATATTCCTAAGTAGAAGTAGGAACACATTACCATGGACTTTGTGACCGGTTTACCGAGATCACCGACTGGTCGAGATACAGTCTGGGTGATAGTGGATTGGCTCACGAAAGTGGCATATTTTCTCTCCTTCAGAGTGGGATAGTCTACAGAGCAGTTGGCAATTTTGTATATGCGACAGATTTTGAGACAACATGGAGTGCCAGTAAGCATAATATCAGACCGAGATACAAGGTTCACTTCTCATTTTTGGAGAAGCTTGTACGAGAGATTGGATACCAAGTTAAGATTCAGCACAACTTACCATCCCAGATAGACGGACAATCAGAGAGAACTATCCAGACCTTGGAGGATATGTTACGAGTATGTACCTTAGACCTTGGTGGATCTTGGAAGAATCACCTTTACTTAGTAAAATTCTCGTATAACAATAGTTATCAGGCCAGTATTCAGATGCCACCTTTCGAAGTACAGTACGGCAGGAAGTATAGATCACCGTTGGCTTGGGACGACATTGGTGAGAGGAAGATGTTAAGCCCTGAAATGATCACACAGATAATAGAAGTTGTCAGGTAGATCAGAGAGCGACTTCGGGTTGCGCAAGACCGGCATCGTTATTGGAACGATCAGCATCGTAGGCCTTTAGAGTTTCATGTCGGCGATCACGTATTTTTACAAATTTTGTCTACCGTGGAGTCATTAGGTTCGGGGTTCGCGGGAAGCTTTGTCCGTGATACGTTGGGTCGTTCAATATTTTTGATCGAGTAGGCAATGTGGCTTATCGTCTTGCCCATCTACCTTTATTACGTGAGGTGCACGATGTATTTTATGTATCTCAGTTGTGTAGGTATATTCTGAATCCGAGTCATATCCTCGACCATTCTGAATTAGTCGTTGGTACCGACTTATCTTACGAGGAGCAACCCGTATCCATTCTCGATCGAAGAGAGAAGATACTCAAGAATCGGACTATTTTTCTTGTCCAAGTTTGTAAAACCCCTAATTCTAAAAAAAATGTATTAATCTTTTAATTAATTATTTAATTTATTTATAATAATTATGAGCTAATTAGAGGAAATAGAATTTATTTAATTTTTATTTAGGAGATGGTGCATTTAGAGGATTTATGGAGCAATTATAAAATTTTCCTAATTAATTCCATGTAGGAGACCCTTTGGACAGCTAAGTAGATTTATGGTATGCACTAATATAATTTCTAGAATTTTCTATATATATATATATATATATATGTATATATATATATATAAGATTTATTAAAAAGAATGATAGAAGAAAGAAAAGAAAATAGAAAAAGAATAGAGAAATAAAAATTATAAAGGAAAGGAAAGAAAAAGAAAGAAGAAAGGAAATAACTAAACTTCCCAAAACCCTACAGTATTCACCAGCTAACCCATTAGCCCCTTCCTTAGCCCGCTAGCCCCTAAACCCAGCAGCGGCTACAGAGAGACCCCCCCCCCGGCGCAGAATTCACCCGACCTCCCCCTCTCATCCTCTCTCCCTATACACATACTATTTA
The DNA here is from genome assembly GCA_036927795.1 of Iris macrosiphon. NCBI lineage: Eukaryota > Viridiplantae > Streptophyta > Magnoliopsida > Asparagales > Iridaceae > Iris > Iris macrosiphon. The sequence goes on from JAYESA010000013.1 coordinate 45,650,729, forward strand.
TAAACTACAAACCCTAACCCTAGCTCCTACTCGACCGCCACCTCCAGCCCGACGTCGACCGCGCGCAGCCGCCGGAGTCCTCGCCGCTACCACCCAGCGCGTCCACGTCGCCATTCAAGCCGCGCGCGAGACAGTAATTTGACTGCAACGAAGCCCTGTTCACGCTTCATTTTCTGTGCCCTCGCTCGACCAAACTCGACCCCGTCTTCACCGGTATGTTCACAACCTATCCCCCTTCCAATACTATACATTAGTTTATCTCGAACAGTGCGCAAACCTAGGTGAAAATCGATGCCAAGTCGAAAAAATGACCACTTTTAATTCCAGAAATTCGGTTGCGATGACCTATGTTCACGGAATCGTATCTCCCACCACAGAGATCCGAATTTATTTTTTCTTTTTGGTATACGAAGACCACCTAACCTAGTTTATTTTCTGTCAAATACAATATTTTATTTGTTGTTGTATGTTAAATTAAATCAGTTAGAAAACCCTGAAAACATACTTTTTCCAATTTCCAGAAATTGCGATACGAAGCGCGCCCCGCCAAACGGGACCGCCCCGTCATGTACCAAGTGTACCAAAAGGTGCGCACAGTATAGTCAGACATGTGGGCTTTCGCGAAAACTGATTTGGACGCGTGTGCGTGTCAGAATCAGCCCGTATCCGCAGAAATTTCCCAATTCGCAACTTTTGTAAAACCTTGCGCCATTTAGTGCACGCTTGTTAGAATGCGACGAAACTTGTTCCACTGGACTCGTGGTATCGTACTGGTCCTATGACCCAATTTTCACGCAATTCTGAGATAGTTGACCAAGTTGCCTATTGGCGGGCCCCACGGTTGACTTTTTCTATAAAATTGTGTTCGGCTCACCGAAATTCATATTTGGACATACCGTTGAGTTTGTACTGACTTTTAGAGTTCGTTTGACCTATAATTTGTTCTATTTAGAGACTGTTACCCCTGGCACGCTTTTCGGTGCAAAGTGGGCCACATGTGGACCCCACTTTGACCCAAAATTACCGTTTTGCCCCTGTGTCCAAATTGGACGAAAGGGTAGTGATTTTTAGTTATCTCGCTTATTCTTGGAACGTTGGTGATGTCTATTTCAGCATCCAGAGACGTTTGTTCTGAGGTCATAGTTTCTGACTATTGGTGTTTGACATCGGGACGTTACATTTTGCAGCTCTCTTGCCAGGCAAGTATACCTTGCCATTGTACTGTTATTCATATTCCATATGTTGCATGTATCTTTATTTTCTATCATTAGTTCATATATTTTAACTGCTATATAAAATGCGCGTCCAAGGAAACTTGGGTGCAACGATGGTGTCGTCGTGATATGTTTTTATTATGTATATGCATTGACCTTGTTTATGAGACTGTCCCATTATCATGTAGCATCATTAGGTTTCATTGGCCGTGACACAGCTCTTACACGAGTGTGAGTCTCATATAGATCACGGACTGCATGACAGGTCTGGCCTCTTGTACGTATGGGTCGTGCGTTAAGGATAACTGCTGTTAGAAATTTTGTATGCTAGAAGACTTAACAGTTATTAGTAGTCCAGGGACATAGCTTATTGTAGTATGGTGGTCCAATCATTGTCCTTGTTTGGTTGCAGGGTTGGGCTATTGTACTATAGGTAGGCTATGAACCAAATCGTGTCATGGATGTGACATGCTTAGAGCATGGGGTGGGAAGAACAACAAGTACCGCATTTGGGCTCCTTTGCACTTTCCTTTTATATAACTCGTACGCTCCGCCAGAGATACACGGTCGTGATGACCCCTATACTACTTGGCGGCCTCTGCCATTCAAAAGACGACATGCTTTGTAGGCCCCTGATTCTCCGAGAGAGTTATGCCAATCCTATTTTATGGCCAGATAGCCCACTTGTTAGAAAGTTGTTCTCAAACTGTATTCACTTAGACGACTAGGCAACCCATTGGATATTTATTTCAGTACTTTATTGGCATGCTTCTATGTATCTTGTTATGTCCCTCTGAGGACCTAGTCCCTTTCCAGGTGTAGATGTTCATAAGTATTCACAGGAGCACAGATCCAGACTGGTTACTTATATTTGCGGGAAGGTCTTCTCTTCGAGCCCCGTGATTGTTAGTTGATATTCTTATATTGTGTTTGTTGTGTTGCACTTATATATTCGAGTTGGTAGTAGATTTGTTTCCATCCAACTATCATCTTTAGATACTTTGCATTGAGATCTAGTTTCATAGATATTGGTTAATTATTTATATTATGTTTTCTGTGGATGAGATTTAGATTATACCCTGTGACTTGTGATATTATATACCACTTATGAATTATTGTTTATTATACAGCGTACGCATGTGTTATGGTTTCCATTTATTGGAGTTGCCATATACATGCGGCTGGCATGCTTACGTGTCCTAGTCCTACGTATTTTGGGACTGGGGCATGACATATTTTTAGTGGTGGCCCATGCAGGTCGAGAGCATATTGTCTCGGTTACGTTACTGTACCGAACAAGCATGCACCTAGGAATAGAGTATAGGATCTCATCCACAATTGACTGTGACTCATATTCCTTCTAATCTGTTCTATTTGAATAATTGTATCCTGCTTGATTCATGTGCTTCCTAATAGTACCTTGAGTATAGCCTCTCCTAGAATATAGAAGTCCCTGTTGTTAGATAATAAGTAGGTTAACCTTCCTATTAAGAGTACAACTAGAGTGTTGACACATCACTAAGATCTGAATACCTAATGAACCCTAGCATCCCTTATCTATAGATTAATTTACCATTATCCCTTGAGATGTTTATGAATGACTTGAGAGTAGTATAAACACTACTAGAGTTAGTTAGAGATTTTACCATAATGTTTGACCCTAGTATTGAGGAACCAATAGAAAACCAAAATTTAACATTAGGACTAAACCTAACATTCATAATGAGATAACATTAGAACTATAAACTTAGATCCTTGTCTTGATATTAGCAGAACAGTACCTTAGGAAGCCAAGAGGAACGAACATAATATTTTTCTCGATCATACCTCGAACACAGAGATTAGCATACCACCTCCCCCTTAGAAAAACTATGACATTATCTAGAGTCCCTCTATTTTAGTTTCATATCTTGTTCATCTGCAACCTTAACGTTCGTAAATTATGCGACGACTAAATTATGTTCTTCTTTTCTTCATCTTTCAACTCATGCCACATAACTCTTATGATTGTAGGCCAAGTAATTTTATTCTAAGTTAGGATATATAGCTTGCTAGGATTATAGTTGTAATCTTGAAATTTTAAAATTATGTGCTTAGTAGTTAGAACCTGATAGTTGAGTTATTCATTTAGACTGTGATGATTATCCTTTAGTTGTAGATCACGTAATTTGTATCCATAACTCGATACAAGTTATATCCCCTTTTTCACTTGAGGCCAGTAACTTTTCCACTCTTACTGTTGACACGTGTTCTATAAACACTATGATTAAGACTTAAGATGACCACTACCTATATAATACAATAGGAGACCTTAATGAGTACCAAGATCTTTCCCCGTATACCCTAACAAGAGTTTATACTTTATTTATAAGAACAATATTATTTTGTAGGATCCCCTTAAGACTGTCACAGTATTAGTTTATTATTATAAGTTGGGTAGTATGCCTCACAACATAGTATCACATAGCCCTATTGACCCATTGATGAAGTGTAATAGGATGACACAACTTTAGACTTGCATAAGAAGATAGTATTTATTCAGACTGTAGAAATTAGAGGTCCATACCCTATTTGGTCGACTAGCAACTTAGACAAGGAGCTAGTATGACAACTGTAGAGATTGTAGAGTCTTATCTTCTTTGTGAACTTGAATTATTTTGTAACATCTCTCATCATAATCTAGCGTACTTATATTTTCTGTACTACCTTGACTTATGTTGCTATTATAGCCTAGTTTTGCAAGCTTAATCTTTTATCGACCTTGTTCATGACATATGTGTTATTGGGGCCTGATCAACCACACTAATACAAATTGTCTAATCAGAATCAATGTATTATGGTCTAGCTAGACATAGTGCGCTTGGTTCGTCCTTCGGAATACTACTTTACGTGGATTGAGATATATAGTCGACTAGTAGACGAATATACGTACCCCTAGACGTGTATGAGCATATCATATCGATTACATAACTATACTGATACGAGCATGCGAGTAAGAAATTACCAAATAGATTTCAATCCACAACTGCCTTGACAATTCCTTTTGAATTCTTTAAACGCCTTGATCCCCATACTTGCATTCTATCACCTCCCCCTTGAACTCTTTATTATTGTTTTTCGTCTTCCCTTATTTCGGAAAGACGAAACTTCGTGCTTGGTATAAGTTTGATACACGGATAGTACTAGATATACCCCATAGGCCAATCACATTACTTGATGATTATTTTCGTAATTAAGGACATATCATGGGTGATATGTTGGGTGTTAAAACTTTTGAGGAATTGCATAACATGATTAAATAATTTGAGGAATATTTTCTTAAATGTATAGCCTTGTGTGCTAGATAGGTAAATTCTAAGTTTGGTAGAAGTCGCATTATCAACTTGAGGTGATTCTTTGGTTGTGATCCAACGATCAAGTAGGATTAGATTGAGAGATTAAGTCATTTTAAATGTGGAGAATTTTAGAAGAAGGAGTTAGATGATGAGTATTTAATGAATTTTGAGATCTTGATATGTCGGACCAAATATTTATACTTTAAGTACATGATTTAAAATTTGAATATTGAAGGTTGAATCATCGATTTAAATCTTGAGGAAAATAAATAGAACTCTAAAACATGAACATTGACGGACTGAATTCCAAATTTGATGATTTGAATTGAGGGTTAAATTTTGATTGTTGGATTACCTATTTGAAATATTGAGGATGTAAATTGAAATTAAAATTTGAAGAATACAAAAAAAAATTCATAAGTTGAAGATAGGAATAATATTTGATTAGAAATGTTTTCTAAAGGAGGTTATGATAGTTGGAGATCGTAATGTAAAATTTGATATGGGTTATTTAAATCTTGAAGATGTCATATAGATTTAGCTTAAATTTGGATTTGATTATTTAAAAATCGAGAAGAGATTACAATATGTTAAATTTTGATTAAATAGAGGTTACCTTAATTTTGAAAGTGATTGCGATGGATTAGAATATATTTTAAATCTTGGAAGAGATTGTGATTGACTTGCCTTATATGCGAATGTGAAGGAATTAACAAATTATGCCTTATTTTAATTTTGTGGATGAAATTGTTTTTAAGTTGGCTAGATTGTAAACTCCCTCATCCAAGATTAGGTCTACTTGGCTTAGAAAGAGAAACTAGGGCTAGTTTGAATCCAATTAGAAATAGAACACGGTATTTTTATTTAATCTTACAACATTCTATCACTTAACGTACCATACCGTTGCTTCGATACTTGGAGCACTACACTAGTCATTGCCTTCCTACAAATCTCACATCCTTGTCCTAGACGTGCCCGCCTTCTATTCTGACCTTGGTATAACTTATAATGATGCTCTCTTATGCTACATTTTAGTCGCACAATATTCGTCGTGGACGTTATTTCTTAATTCTAAATAATTCCAACTTTGTATCCTTGTGCGTTCCAATCGAAATTGGAGACACAATCTTGACCCGTTTCGTGCAACCCAAATTAGGATCATATTCTATTCTGAGTCATCTATGTCCATAACACTTGTGTCCCACCTAATTTTAATCCCATGTACTTCTAATTAATTCAAGAACACCTTGCGCATTAATTTTGATTAATTTAATCTAATTTCCATCTTTGTACAATTTTCTAATTGTTGGGCGCTTTTATGCAGAAGTGCACTAAGGTGTCCACACCATTGGACATGACACATAAATAAACCTAATTCTCCTCCATATAATTTTTCTCCATGATTTTCGGAATGTGCAACGCAAAACATCGCCCTTCATTTAAACCTAGCCTTATATTTTAAACAATGCAACTTATAGCCCTCCAAACATCCCCATGACAATTGGAAAATCATGGAGGTTAGGATGGAGGAATGTACATAATAAGTTATAAATCTCTATCTTATACCATCCTTGACTTTCTATCGTGGCTTAGTTTTAATTTCGAGGACGAAATTTTTATAAGTTTGGTAGAATGTAAAACCCCTAATTCTAAAAAAAATGTATTAATCTTTTAATTATTTATTTAATTTATTTATAGTAATTATGAGCTAATTAGAGGAAATAGAATTTATTTAATTTTTTTTAGGAGATGGTGCATTTAGAGGATTTATGGAGCAATTATAATTTTTTCCTAATTAATTCCATATAGGAGACCCTTTGGACAGCTGAGTAGATTTATGGTATGCACTAATATAATTTCTAGAATTTTATATATATATATATATATATATATATATATATATAAAAGATTTATTAAAAAGAATTATAGAAGAAAGAAAAGAAAATAGAAAAAGAAAAGAGAAATAGAAATTATAAAGGAAAGGAAAGAAAAAGAAAGAAGAAAGGAAATAACTAAACTTCCCAAAATCCTACAGTATTCACCCGCTAACCCATTAGCCCCTTCCTTAGCCCGCTAGCCCCTAAACCCAGCAGCGGCTACAGAGAGCCCCCCCCCCTCCTCTCCCCCCCCCCCCACCCCCCCCCCCCCCCCCGCAGAATTCACCCGACCCCCATCTCTCATCCTCTCTCCCTATACACATACTATTTATAAACTACAAACCTAACCCTAACCCTAGCTCCTACTCGACCGCCGCCTCCAGCCCAATGTCGACCGCGCGCAGCTACCGGAGCCGCCGCCGCTACCACTCCACGAGTCCACGTCGCCATACAAGCCGCGCGCGAGACAGCAATTTGACTTCAGCGAAGCCCTGTTTACGCTTCATTTCCCGCGCCCTCACTTTACCAAACTCGATCCCGTCTTCACCGGTATGTTCATGACATATCCCCCTTCCAATACTATATATTAGTTTATCTCGAACAGCGCGCAAACCTAGGTGAAAATCGACACCAAGTCAAAAAAAATGACCACTTTTAATTCCAGAAATTCGGTTGCGATGACCTATGTTCACGGACTCGTATCTCCCACCACAGAGATCCGAAATCAGTTTTTCTTTTTGGTATGCGAAGACCACCTAACCTAGTTTATTTTCTGTCAAATACAATATTTTATTTGTTGCTGTATGTTAAATTAAATCAGTTAGAAAATCCCAAAAACATACTTTTTCCAATTTCCAGAAATTGCGATATGGAGCGCGCCCCGCCAAACGGGACCGCCCCGTAGTGTACTAAGTGTACCAAAAGGTGCGCACAGTATACCCAGACGTATGGGCTTTCGCGAAAACTGATTTGGACGCGTGTGCGCGTCGGAATCAGCCCGTATCCGCAGAAATTTCCCGTGTCGCAACTTTTACAAAACCTCACACCATTTAGTGCACGCTCGTCAGAATGCGACAAAACTTACGCCAATGGACTCGTGGTATCGCGCTGGTCCTGTGACCCAATTTTCACGCAATTCTGAGATGGTTGACCAAGTTGCCTATTGGCGGGCCCTACGGTTGACTTTTTGGGCGAAATTGTGTTCGGCTCACCGGAATTCACATTTGGACATACCGTTGAGTTCGTACTGACTTTTAGAGTTTGTTTGTCCTATATTTGTCTTATTTAGAGACCGTTACCCCTGGCACACTTTTTGGTGCAAAGTGGGCCACATGTGGACCCCACTTTGACTCAAAATTACTGTTTTCACCCTGTGTCCAAATTGGACGAAAGGGTAGTGATTTCTAGCTATCTCGCTTATTCTGGGAACGTTGATGATGTCTATTTCAGTATCCGGAGACGTTTGTTCTGAGGTCATAGTTTCTGACTATTGGTGTTTGACATTGGGACATTACATTTTGCAGCTCTCTTGCCAGGCAAGTATACCTTGTCATTGTACTGTTATTCATATTCCATATGTTGCATGCATCTTTATTTTCTGTCATTAGTTCATATATTTTAACTGCTATATAAAATGCGCGTCCAAGGAAAATTGGGTGCAACGACGGTATCGTCGTGATATATTTTTATTATATATATGCATTAACCTTGTTTATGAGACTGTCCCATTATCATGTAGCATCATTAGGTTTCATTGGTCGTGACACAGCTCTTACACGAGTGTGAGTCTCATATAGATCACGGACTGCGTGACAGGTCTGGCCTCCTGTACGTATGGGCCGTGCGTTAGGGATAACTGTTGTTAGAAACTTTGCATGCTAGAAGACTTAGCAGTTATTAGTAGTCCAGGAACATAGCCTATTGTAGTACGGTAGTCCAAACCTTGTCCTTGTTTGGTTGCAGGGTTCGGCTATTATACTAAAGGTAGGCTATGAACCAAATCGTGTCATGGATGTGACATGCTTAGAGCATGGGATGGGGAGAACAACAAGTACCGCATTTGGGCTCCTTTGTACTTTCCTTTTATGTAACCCGTACGCTCCGCCGGAGATACGCGGTCGTGATGACCCCTATATTACTTGGCGGCCTCTGCCGTTCAAAATAAGACATGCTTTGTATCTCCCTGATTCTACGAGAGAGTCATGCCAATCCCATTTTATGGCCAGATAGCCCACTTGTTAGAAAGTTATTCTCAAACTGCATTCACTTAGACGGTTAGGCAACACATTGGATATTTATTTTAGTACTTTATTGGCATGCTTCTATGTATCTTGTTATGTCCCTCCGAGGACCTGGTCCATTTCCAAGTGTAGATGTACATGAGTATTCACAGGAGCACAGATCCAGACTGGTTACTTATATTTGCGAGGAGGTCTTTTCTTCGAGCCCCGTAATTGTTAGTTGATATTCTTATATTGTGTTTGTTGTGTTGCACTTATATATTTGAGTTGGTAGTAGATTTGTTTCCATCCAACTATTGTGTTTGATAATAAATGAAAGAAACAAAAATAGGTTTATATGAAACCCTTTCTTAGGTTTACAAACAAGAAGTACTATTAATCCTATACAAGGATGCTAAGTACAAAATTTAATCTGGGTAAATATTGCTATAGGAGTCTGATCTGCAGTCGATCACTTTGTCCCTTGGACCACACGATGATGAAGAAGTGCTGTAGAAAAAGAATAAGCTTCAAATATTGCAAAGGGGAGTGGATGCTTGATGCCCAAAATCGTCGATCACTACTCTCTGTCTATGCTCTGGATCCTTCTCTCTGAACTTTTATTCTAAAATTCTTTGACCTTGTTCCCGACCTTTCGACCCTGGATAATTCGACCACTTTTCCCTTGGACCTCTGCAATAGAGGTCTCTATTTATAGGGTTTTAGTGACAGTAACCGTCCAGTCGGCATAGAAGCCGGACAGTGGAGAGTATGGCACTTTTTACGCGACGGTTATAATAAATGCCACCCATGTATAGATGATCTTGAGAATGAGCGTGTGACGCGTGTCCCATGATGAGAAAATGCGTATAACTGCTACGAAGATCACGGCATGAAAGCCACGTAGGTAACTGCCCCTTGCGTAGAAAAGGTTGGCGTAGAAGCCAATAACCGTCACCATGGCGTAAAAGCCAAATAGCTGTTCTGATGGCGTAGAAGCCAAGTAGGCGTAGAAGCCGAATAGCTGTTCTGATGGCGTAGAAGCCAAGTAGGCGTAGAAGCCTAATAGACATAGAAGCCCAATAGCGGTCAGGTCGGCGTAGAAGCCCGGTAGCTGACATGTTGGCGTAGAAGCCAAGTAGGCGTAGAAGCCCGATGTTGACTGAGGAGATAGCATGCGGCGTACTCCTATGGTTAAAAATAGCCCGGTCGGCGTATTTCAAGGAGATAGCATACAGCGTGCTCCTATAGCTGAAAATAGCCTGATGGCGTAACCTGCAAAGGTGATGATGTGGACGTATTAGCCGTAATCATTTGTCACCCAGTCTTTGGAAGTAGAATCAAATCTAATGCATTAAATGCAGAGATCTGCCCCCATTCTGTGCATTAAATGCAGAGACGTGCCTCGACCTCTGTACGAAGAGCAGCTTTTGACGTGGCAGTTTGTCTTATCTTCTGCTGAGCGTAGAAGCTCATTTTTGCCTGTATAAAACTAAGCAGCGTATTTCTTTGAATGCGTAACAGCAGTTTATATCAAAGAAATGTCACTAGAAGATAGTCTGGGTCTCTGTGCAGACTCATCATTACAGCCATCGTTTGGATAGTCATGTTGTACTCGTTGTCAGGAGTCAGGTTCATTATACTGTCTGACAGGTTCATTCGCAGAATTCGAAGTGTTCCTCATATAGCTTTGTTTGAGGGATACGAGGCATTCCTCGTATGATCTTCCCACTGCATTAAATAGCAAGTAGGGTTTTACGCCGTAAAGGCGAGGTAGCAACCTTTATACGCTGAAGCAGTCTGAAAATACTACATTATACGCGGGTTGTCTCTGGAGCTTATATTTTACACTGCACTAGCGATGAAGCTCTGTTGTACGCCGATGACTCTGAAATCATATTTTACGCCGTTCAGCACTGAAATACTGCGTATGATTGTTCAGCGTATTTTTCATGCTTCTACAAGACCCCCTTCAAAGCTTTTAAATTCCTCGTAATTTGAAACGCTTTGAATGAAGCATGAAACGGTCAAGTCTGACTCGTTTCTCGAGGCTGATTTCTTGGTGGATTTTGAGGATTTTGTTGGGATACGGTGTGTTCTCTTTTGCCTATTAAAAGGCTGATGAGCTAACCTGTTTCTTCCCACATTTCCTTCACCACACAGAGATGATTACCGGAGTTCGTCGGGTCGACTTGAGGAAGAAGAAGATCATGTTCTTCCAGCATGTAAAGAGCCGAAAAAGAAGGCGTCTTCGAGCAAATGTCCTTTGTAACGATGGATCATGGAAGGATATCATAGCTTCCTTTGCTCGGGATAATCAGCATCTTTATATGGCGATTCGTCCAGGAGAGAGGAAGGGTCAGATTCGACCACACAGCTTGCAAGCTGTATTTTCTCCTGTCGTTCGTAGACGAGAGCAGACAAACTAGCCCTGTCGTCCAGTATTGAGTTGGGTTAAATACCTCAACTCAATCTGTCATGGCGTATGGAGGATGGCCTGAATAATTTAAACAGGTCCAGTTTTGTATCCTCCCGCCATTAACCATTTTCTTGTTCATCGACTGTGGAAGTTGATGAACTGATGTAGAAGACAGAAAATGAGGATGAGAAACCCTTTGTAGACGGGATTTCCCTCATATGTAATCATGATTAATAATAAAACTGTCTTCTTTTATGCATCTGATGATTATTCGCCATTTTTGCTGTGATGAAGTCTGAATAATGCGTAGCTTCGACACGTCTGAATAACTTTTACGCCAATCCTGAAAAAAGGAGTATCTGATCTCGTCCTGTCTTCTACGCATAACCGAAGATGCGTAAAAAACTGCTTTAGCATTTAAGTCGAATATCCGAACTGTTCTGCTGTTTTGAACGAGAAATTGCATAGAATTCTGAACTGTCACTTCTTTAAGAAAAATCTGTTGTTCAGACTGTCATCTTCAAGCAATTTCCCGAAAATCCTTTGAACTAAGGCGAGAAATGGCTATCGAAACTAAGTCGCCATCTTGAACTGTAACGAACATATTCAGACTGAATTTTGGATGAACTTCCAATCGACCCAAGAGAAAGAGTTATCTTCAATGTTGAACTCTGTATGTTCTGGGCACTTAGGATATTTTGAGGCCAAGAAGTAGCATTTCTGCGTAAATCCTTGTAACTGGCCGTCTTGAAAATTGTTCAGATATACGCGTACTCTGGCCTGCGTATTTTAAGGTATGCGAAAAGTCATAGATCCGTAGCATCTGTATTTCCTGAGCGTAGAACCATAAGTTTGTAGCCTCTCGAGCGTAAAAGCTACCGAGCATAAAAGCATCCGGGCATGAAACTGTAGATTCATAGCTTCTGAGCGAAAAATCGTCGACTTGTAGCCTCTTGAGCGTAAAAGCTCCCGGGCATAAAATTATAGATCTGTAGCTTCTGAACGTAAAGTCGTAGGTTTGTAGCCTCTCGAGCGTAAAAGCTATCGAGCATAAAAGCATCCGGGCGTAAAACTATAGACTTATAGTCTCTGAGCGTAAAATTGTAGACTTGTAGCTTCTTGAGCGTAAAAGCTTCTGAGCGAAAAAAATCATAGATCTGCTCTGTGCATAAGTTTTGGATCCGCTGACTGTCCGTCTTCCCTTTTCAAATGATAGGCTGACGTATTCCCCAAATCATAACCGAATATTAAATATCGGATTTGGTTAGGGATTCGAGGAGTCTATCTGAACTCTATAAATACCCCAGGGCCTTCAGAGAAGAAACTCTTCACCTGTCTTCTTGCAAGAAACCTTAGCTTTTCAAAAAGTCTTTCCTCTTCGTCTCTTTCTCAAGAACTCTGAGTTTTTAGCAATGGCACCAAATCAATCTTCCACCGCCAAAGAAAAGAAAGTAGCCTCTTCTTCTCGCTCTTCCGCTCAAGCACGAGCGACTCCCGTCGGTCAGAGTGAACCTCAATCGGAACGAAGTGTCCCACCGTCGAGCTGTGCACCGGGCATTATAGGTAAAGCTTTTGGGACGAAATAATAAAAAATAAAGAAAACCCTTCGCATCTGTTGTACGTGCTCGCGCTAGGTCGTCTTCTGTGCTGAGAGTCCCTTCGGGGAAGATGATGCACAGTGATGTTTTCTCTTTTACGCCGATATTCCTAATGTGTCGGCATAAAAACTCCATATTTTCGCAGTCTGGCGTAAAAGCTCTGACTGTCGAAATTTGGCGTATACTACAAACTTTGAGTGTTACGCTCTGGATGGAAATGCCGGCGTAATAACTCAAACTTTGGCAGTCTCGCGTAAAACATAGACTGTATACAGCCAACCTTGAATTTTACGTTTAGGAAATGGATTCCAGCGTAAAAACTCAAGTTTTCACAGTCTTGGCGTAAAAGCGCAGACTGTTGATTTTTGGCAATCAGTTGCAAGACTGTAATGTCTATTATAGAAAATGACATGTTCTTCCTGCACTCTGTAGTTGACTTGCAGATCTCTCCGTTGGCTGAGGTGATGGGTTCTGCTGCTGGGATGCTGTACTCCAATTACTTGGAGGATTTGTCCCACGTGACGATCCCTATTTCTGGACCCCAGTATCCTGAAGGAAGGGGAATCATGATATCGTCTCAGGGAGAGCTAATGCTGTTGAGCATGATCAACGGAGAGCCCCTGATGTATATAGACGGGGACAAGTATATAAAACTAGCCTTCTTGTTCGGGGATATGATTGATAAACAATCTCAGACGAAGCCCAAAAAAGAAGACTGCATTTTCCCTGCTGGGGGCTTGGTCATGTACCTGCCCAAGATGCTGAGAGATTACCCTATCTCGGCATTCTTCCATGCTACGCATCCGAGGAAGATGTCATGGACTCTGACCCCTAATCTTCACGGCCAGCCAGGGAAGATATTTTATCAGAAAGGCTCAGGCCAAGGATCTTTTGTGAGCCGCCCTGCAGGCCCTGTGATGCCTTTCAGGGGATTATTTTCGGGTAGCGTCACGAGTGAAGACACTTCATTGTTCCAACCGGTCCAATTACCGACTTTTTGTAATGAATTTATGGGGCATGGAGGAGTATACCCCAAGGTTAATCCTCGGACCGGCGGGTGGGTCACCCCTACAAATCTTCGATGGGTTCGTTTAGCTGCCTGGGCCCTGAAGAACTTTCAGACGGAGTTGGAGAACATCGGTCTGTTTGCGGCTGTGGAGGCTACCAGTGTTGGGTTACCTCTCAACTCCCACCTGTTTCTGGCTTTGATGGAGCGATATATCTCGCTCACTGGGACTTTCGCCACTCCACTGGGAGAGTTGGGATTGGCCCTTCACGAGATGGCAGAGATTTCGAGACTGCCAATAGGGTATACTCCTTATGAAGAGTATGTTCCCACAAACCAGGAGATGGGGGATACAAACCCTCGGGTGGTGGCAGTGCACCAGGAGCTGATGAGCCATTACCTTGCGTACACCGCCTTCTATAATGAGCCCTCTGATTTGGCTCATACCAACAAATGGGCGTCCTATCTCTTCTTCCACCATGCCCGTAACGCTAAGCCAGATAAGGTGGTAGATAGCCGAGATAAGCCTTTGAGCCTTCTGAGCGTACTTAACGCTCAAGTAGTCGATGATCTTATGGAAGACGCCGGAGCTTCAGATCGAATTCTCGACGAAGCGATAGGGAAATATCCTGCAGGCACTAAAGCCTACAGTTATTTGAGGCATTGCCACAGGCCTCTGTCAAGGGAAGCTCAACTGGCTGGCTTCCTCTCTATATGGCTACGCCGACTGGTAGTACCAGGCATTGCATCTTCGGATCGCATTCACCGTAACGCCTTATGGCCTGCAGTGCGTTTGGTGTTTGGGGCAAGACTGGGCCTGCTCCCTGCCATGGTATGCCGCATACAAGCTGGCCTGAGGGCCATTACTGAAGGGCTGCTTGCCGATGAAACACGGCGTGACAGCTTTCCCAGGGTAGAATTACCGTTCATGTATTTGATGGGATGGTTAATTCTCCATAACCCTAAAGTGATGTCTCCCGGCTCTGGCAGTAGTTCGGGGAGTAATTTCTTGTTGAATTACAAGAATTCCACCTGGAACGTGACCACAGTTTTAGACTGTCGGCGAGCCTTGAATTTTGGTCACAGCTGGAAGCTCTTCTGCACCATCCCCACTGTACATATCAATCAACAGGGGGCGAGACTTCAGGATGAAGGTCAAGGGACGACCGCACTTTCTCCTGAAGCTTTTAATTGGTTGGTCTGCATTAGACCCTCCCATTTAATATACAGAAGTGAAGACCAATGCTTCTTGGAGCCATACCTGCCTAGTCGATTTGCCAGGCAGTTCGGGTATGATCAATTGCATGTGGGCAATGCCCTCACCAGCTTCAAGTCCAGGGGTGGACTTTTTGACGGAGCAAGAGGATAGCGATACTTCATAATGGGCTGTAGTGGAGCGGCTTTTACGGTGCCTGCGACTTCTCTCTCTATGGAGTTGCGCATCCTCCATTCGTTCGCCCAGTTTTACGTGGCCGTCAATACCTTCCATTGCGATTTTGATATGCGTGAAAGTTTTAGAATGCCCTCTTCTAAATCCACAGGAAGAGAGGAAATCCCATCAGTTTCCTCTGACGAGGGTGAAGACTCTGTCAATCCGGATGACCCTTTGCTGGCAGTACCGAGAGGTGAAATACCTCCGCCTGCAGGGCCTCTGGTTATCTCTGGTAAGCGAAGGGCACCTGTTCTAAAGGAAGCTTCCCCTCGCAAGAAGAAGAAGGTTACTGGTGGTTCTATCAGGATTTCCAGCCATGAAGCTCCTCGGAGTGAGCCTGTTGTTTCCCCTGTTGGGGATGATTCTTTGACTAGAGGTCCTTTGCCTATTAGAGAGGGAACCTCCACAATTCTGGTTGGCAGTGCCAGAGAATCTTTGCTCGAGGCTGTTGTCGCTGCTACCGCTTCAAGTAGTGGTACGAGATCACCTTCGAGGCCGAGCAAGATAATAATATCTTTATCCAGACAAGCAACGGGAGAAACCCCTATTGCGTCTGTAAGTATACCCAGCGAGATTCCACCCAATGAGCCTCGAGTGGATCTCGGTGAAGAACTGGAAGAATATCTGCCAGTGTCAGTTGACACACCCCCTTCTCCAGGTATGATAGCTCGCTTAGCATCATTAAGAAATGATTTAGCTGCCCTGGCTGCAGACGCGCCGTATATACCATCGGCCATGGGTAAATGTCGTCTTTATGCTTCTTTTAGAAAAATTAACATCATTTTGATATTAACTTTCTCTTGTCTTCTTTTCAGGGGAAGATGCCTACGGGGAAGGCAACGTCGAAGCAACTTTTGGCTTCGTTTCAGCTCCTGTTGATGACACGGAGGTGACTGACTTTGAAGAGGAAACCTTTTCGGGTGCCGGTTCGCCCACGACAGTTCAGACATCTCTAGAGGAGGATGAGCCTGTCATTACGACTATGCCTCCTTTGAGTATGCCAGTCACTTCGACCGTCGTTGGCGCTTCTTCTTTTGTCGTGTCGTCCGTTAAGGCGACGACTGTGGCAACATCGTCTGCAGTCGTTCCTGGAGGTGGATTCTCTGATATTGCAGCCACTCCCGGCGTCCAATCTGAGTTCGCCATGCTGATCGAGCAGTATACTAGTATCTTCTACACCAGTTTGAAAATATTGATATCAATGGTACTGGAGAAGAATCTAGGTTTTGATGCTCTGAGGAGGTCCTCCCAGTTTGTGATAACGTAGATTAGAGATTTCAACAGCGCTGGGAGAGCTGATACGCTGGAGCAGATAGTTAATGGTTTAGAGAAACCCATTAACGATTATTTGCAGCTATCCTGAGGCAGCATTGACGGTCTCGTTCAAGCTAGGTACGACTCCTTAACTGCAGAGCTTGCTGTGCAATTGGAATCTATAAACAAATCCATCCAGGAACAGCAGCAGGAGATGGATCAAGATCGTGCCGAATTTGGGTATGTCATTCCTCAACTGGCTCAGTGCGAGGCCGAATATGAGGAAGAGGCAGCGAAGGTTCGCCAATTGAAGGATGAACTCGTTAAGGAAGAGGAGCGGGCTCGCTCATTATCAACAGCTCGCGACGTGTTGAAGGGAGATGGCTCAGCAGAAACTGACGCATGTGAATGTCACCCACGCAGGTCTTGTACATGCTCGGTCCGAGCTATCTGCTTTGAACAATGAGGCGACAAGGTTGGAACGGGCTCGCACCGATGTCTTGAATTCCAGGGATGAGAGAATGGCTTCGCTGGCGCGACAACTCTGCGACTTAACTTCTCCTCCCAAATGATGTACTTTTTTGCTTTTCCATGTAATTTGCTCTTCATGGAAATAATAAAGAGACTTTATCTGACTTTGGTGGACCTATCTTTTGGAATATAAACGATAGGCTAGGGTGAAAGTGATATCAGAGGTAATATGGACGTGATATCCTTTCGGTAAGCTTCAGCTGAACATATCTATTCAGAGGTTATATGGACATGATAGAATATGATCCAACTAAAATTTGTACACAAAACACTATCAGAGGTAATATGGACATGATAGGTTTTGATGTTCCAAATTAGTTTTAGACATATCTATTCAGAGGTTATATGGACATGATAGAATATGATCCAACTAGTTTTTTTTTTTTTTGGAATCAGTATTGTCAGAATGAGATCTTCACCATACTCCATTTAAGCAAAGGAGATTAAGCATAGTACCTCTTCAGGAATTTGCCATTGATAGGAGCCATTAACAAGTCTCCATTAGGCTTGGCTAATCTGTAAGCGCCATTTAAGAACGTTGTCTCAATCACATAAGGGCCTTCCCATTTGGGCTGGAATTTACCCTTACGCTTGTGAGTATTGATCATTGGTCTTTTCACGGCTAGAACTAGCTCGCCAACTTTGAACACTCTTTTCTTTACTTTCTGATTAAAAGCTCTGGAAATACGTGCCTGATAGAACGCGATGCGCTGTTGGGCTTGAAGGCGTTTCTCGTCTAATCCTTCTAGCTCTTGAAGCCTTAATAGGTCATTCTTTTCCTGAGTCAACTCATTAGCCACTGCTATTCTGAGTGACGGAATTTGAATTTCTATGGGGATAACTGCTTCACTCCCGTAAACCAATGAGAATGGGGTACAACCCGTCGGTGCTCGTACCGTTGTACGGTATGCCTAGAGACATTCTCCCAGCTTTTTATTCTAATCCCTTTTGTTCGAAGAAACGAACTTCTTCAAGAGTTTGATAATGGTTTTGTTGAAGGCTTCTGCCAAACCATTAGCAGCTGGATAATATGCCGTAGAGGCCATATTTTGTATCTGATTCTTATCACAAAATTGGTGAAACGCTTGGCTGATAAATTGAGGCCCATTGTCATGGATTATCCTTTGGGGAATCCCGAAGCGATAAATGACATGATGCTTGATAAAGTTGATCACGTTAGATGTCTTCACCTCAGCAAGAGGGAGTGCTTCTGCCCATTTAGAGAAGTAATCCGTGATGGCTAATATGAACCGATGACCTCTGGAAGAAGACGGGTGAATAGGACCAATGATATCCATACCCCATGCTTCAAAAGGCCAGGATGCAACCGTAGGATGTAAATGTTCAGGAGGCTGATGTATAAAGTCTGCATGGACTTGGCAGGCTTTGCATCGTCTTGCATATTTCACTACATCCGTGATCATAGTAGGCCAGTAGTAGCCCATCCTCCTGATACGATCCTGTAACTTAGGACCGGGTTGATGTGCTCCGCACACACCGTCGTGAGCCTCACGGATAATCCGCTGCGCTTCATCACCGGAGAGATATTATAATAGTAGTCCGTCGTAAGTCCGGCGATATAGACATTATGAAGTCGCATCAAAATAGAAGCGTAATGATCGTCTTTTGACAGATACTGCTTCTTTAGGATCATCCGGTAAGATTCCGTATGCTACGAAATCTATAAAGGGACTTCTCCAGTCTCTCTTGGAAGGATATGTGTTCACAGCGTAGCTGCGTTCTATGTGAAAGTTGTTTTTCACACAGAACAAATCCCTGTTAAGAAGGATCACCGAGTTCTGTCTTCTGATAGGAATAGCTAAATCTGCAGCTAAACTGGCCAGGGCATCAGCTTCCAGATTCTGGGATCGAGGCACATGCTCTAGGTAAAACCCTCTGAAAGTCATTTCTATCTCGATCGTTGCTTGGTGATAAGGAATGAGGTCTGGATTGCGGACTTCATATACTCCTCTGACCTGATTGACGATCAACTAGGAATCACCAAAAGCTTCCAGGTATTCAACCTCCAATTCTTTAGCGACTTGGAGCCCGATTAATAGGGCATTATACTCTGCCACATTGTTAGAGCAGGGTTCGCTAAAAGAATAAGCTCGGTAGATAACGAGTTTGTCAGGAGTCACCAGAACAATTCCTACTCCTGAAACTACGTTTCCCTTGGGTCCAGTGCGAGAGGCACCATCGAAGAATAGTTGCCATATATCACCTTCCATTGCAGAGTTGCATTCTGCAACTTCGTCGGGAATGTCCTCATATAATCTGGAGGTTTCCGGAATCGGATGAGCAGCTAAGAAATCAGCCAAGGACTGACCCTTTATAGACTTCTGAGGGATGAACACCATATCATACGGTATTAGTAACATCGCCCAAGTCACAAGTCGAGAATTAAGAACGCTAGGCTTACTCATCAATACCCGGAGAGGATTGATTCTGGAGATGATGTGAATAGTTTGACCTGAAACATAATGTCGTGTCTTCTGAATAGCGAATATTAAGGCCAAACATTCTTTTTCCACTGGATTGTACCGGTGTTCAGCTCCGACCATCATCCTGCTGAGATAGTAGATCGCCTGTTCATGACCCTCATTGTTGTTCTGTGCGAGGAGAGCTCCCAAAGAATGATGCATTGCTCGAACATACAGCAAAAACGGTCTTCCTATGACGGGAGGCACCAGAACTGGAGGATTAGTGAGGTAGCGTTTGATATCATTAAACGCTTGCTGACAGGCTTTGTCCCATACGAAGGATACACCTTTCTTTATGAGACGAGAAAAAGGCTGACATCTACCGAAGAGATTGGATATGAATCTCCTGATATAAGCCAGACGACCTTGAAATCCCCTGAGTTCTCTCAGATTGCGGGGCGGTCGCATCTCAAGGATGGCCTTTATTTTATCAGGGTCTACTTGAATGCCTTTAGCGGTAATGACAAATCCCAGGAATTTGCCACTAGATACACCAAGGAAGGACTTTGTAGGGTTCATTTTGAGTTGGTATTGACGCATCAACTTAAACATTGTCTTCAAATCTCGGATGTGATTATCCTTGATGCGGCTTTTGACAACAATGTCATCTAGATAACATTCTACTATTTTGCGCAGATGCTCGTGGAATATGTTACTCATGGCTCGCTGATATGTAGCCCCAGCATTTTTCAATCCGAAGGGCATGACTGTGTAGCAATATACCCCCAGTGGCGTCCGGAAGGCAGTATGCTTCTCGTCTTCAGGATGCATCTTGATCTGATTGTATCCTGAGAATCCGTCCATGAAAGACATGTATTCAAAACCGCAGGTGTTGTCAATCATGACGTCTGTGATGGGAAAAGGAAATTCATCCTTAGGGCAGGCTGCATTCAGGTCCCGAAAATCGATGCAAACACGCACTTTCCCTGTCTTCTTCATGACTGGAACAACATTGGCGACCCAATCAGGGTGTTGCTCTTCACGGATGAACCCGCAGGCTATCAACTTCTTGATTTTAGCTTCAATGGCATCCATCAATCCAGGCGGAACCGGCGTTGGTGCTGCTTCACAGGTTTTGAATTGGGCAATATATTAAGCTTATGAGTAGCCACTTTCGGATCAAGACACGGCATATCCTCATAATTCCATGCAAAGACGTCGATATATTCTCTTATCAGTTGGATCATCTCTTCCCTTTCAGCTGGGGAAAGATTATTACTGATAAATATCGGCTTTGGTGAAGTTTCATCCCCAACGTCGATTTGGATAACTTCATCTTCAGTGGGAGGTTCTCTCTGTCATGACCCGATTCCTTAGAATCGTTGAGGCGTCCCTCGAATCATGACCGCCGTGCGGGCCTGGGGTTGCGCCCGCACAAGTCTTTAATGATTTGCATAACAAGCACATATTCAGAGTACGCAGATAAATTGAAACACAGATTTTGAAACATGGAAAAGTTCTCTTTATTGATAATGAACATCTATTACAAACTCCTGAACGAGTCAGCTAATATGCCGCACGGGCTTACAAAAGTGTTGACTCAAAATGAGATAGCAGTCATGTACATTATATCCCTTTACTAAACTTCAAAAGATATAGACCTCCAGGCTGGAGGACGGCTTTGCCACGGAGCTGCATTTGTGTATGAAGAGTTGTAAGCTCCTGGTTCTTCAAGTACTTCAAGGGGCGCGGTGAAGATGCGCCAATAGCTGGACTGGATCGGGAAGACGACTTCGGCTCCTCGCTCGGTTCGCCTTAGTGCGGAGAACCTGTTTCAACGAGGGTCAGCATATCGAAACATGCTAGTGAAGGCGAGCTAACCTGACTATACCAATCAACACGTTGTTTAATGAAGCATGCATATTTGTGGGTTTCTATCTTGCCTTAGTTCATTTACAAGTAAGCAGCATATAGAATTTACTGAAATGAACGTGCCACCGTTCGGTGGATTTTACCTTCCCGTCTGAATCACCTGCACAATACTTACCATGCCTTCCCTGTCACGAAGACACAAGTTAGTTTGCAACAGGTTTAAATATACAGTAGATCACTGGCGGGATGCCATAATGGACCGTCTAGTCTTGAACGAGGATGGAATGCAGCAAAGATTCAGTAGTGGCTACAAACCATCCCGTCCAGATGCAGTAGACTACAGTGAGTTCCGTCCGGATCGGATCGGTGCCGGTGCCCCAGCGACCGTCCGCAGGAACCAGTGACCTTGTGCACAAGTTGTCCGTGATCGAATCGGTACGTTCGTTAAGTTAACAGTTCATGCAGTTGAGGTAACACGAGTATAAGACAAGCAGTATTTCATGATTCAGTTGCATAGCCTCTCGGTTCAGTGTATTGCATTTAGGATAGCTCTTTCATAGCATAATTTAAAGTAGAGCATACATTCCAACTTGTATTTATTCACATGATAAATATTCCGAACGAACAAGCATGCAAGTTAGTAACCGTTCACAAGTATGAATGACAAGCAGTATTAACCAAGTCTATTCCCTTTTTATCTTGGTTTCTTTTAGTTATTACTTGGTATCGTTTGATCGGGGCAAAGAAGAGTTCAAGCTTTTAGGGTGTGAAGCTTGGAAGCAGGGCTAGCTAATCGGGATGGTAGCCACTCACTTGGATGTTTGGAAGGGAGAAGGAAAGAGGCGCTTCACGACTCCGCTCGCAAGCCACCTACTGCTCGTTCACCTGCATTACGAACAGCTCGATCAATACCTCTTCCACTTTTCCAATCTCGGAATTGAAGTGCAGTTCAATGAACGAAAATAATGAAAACCATCGAAACAGTTCAAAGAAAACAAGCAAATCCCAAAACCAACTCAAAGCACGAAAGCAACAAGCGACATCGAAAACCGAGGCAATAAAAGATAGCAGCGGAGAGGTCCCTCCTGACTCTGCCGCTAAGTCGATCCCGGGGGCACGGTCCACTGTATATGGGAATCGATTCCGAAGAAACAAATCCATAACGAGGACGAGTTCTTAATTCAATCTATCCCGATCGAACGATACCGTCTTGTGTTTCTTAGCCGCGCTCCCCGCACCGGGAGAACGGGGCGTTACACTCTCTGCTTGAACCGGAGTTCCCATTGCGTATCCATTTGCTGAGCCCAAGGGTCATTCTCAAATGGTTTAGATTCTTCGTCTATTTCGAGGGAATCTGTTAATACCATATTAACTGACAATGCTCGTTCGAGATCTTCAGATAAGCCGGAGGGCATCGAGCTATCTTGAGAAAAGGAAGGATGTCTTCATCTAACTTAGAAGTTGCGAGGGAGGTGGTATACCCTAACACAAAATGAGTTCATTGACAGTAGGGATCACCGGGCAGCGGCATTCGCCTGCCTTTCCCATAATTGAGGCATGGTTCCCGCTTCAAATCATAACCCATATTTTGTATAATCTTCAAAGCTTGCGGGCTATATCTGTGAACTTGCATTTTACCAGCATCGTCGTCGAGAGAATCTTCTGGTACAGTCGGCTCATTGCGTATGCGACCGAAGACTATCGAATGTTGACTGCTGCGAGTAGGCGGGACAATAAAGATGGAATCCTCTTGTGGCCCATATGTCGTGATGACATTAGATGGTGACGCTACTTCCCACACATACGGATGATAGGAATCTATAGCTTTCAAGAATCTTCGTGCTATAGGTTCTATATCGTTATGGGGAGAGGATTCCTGATTCGGAATTTGAGCATCAATGTACTGAAAAAGAGGATCTTTATTATCGTCAGAGACCACATTCCTGGTTGTATTTACATCAATCGGTTGCTTGTTGCGCCGAAGGTTGATGACCAAGGGTGGAGGCTTCTGATTCAAAGTGATCACTAGAGGATTACCTCTGTTTCCTGACTTGATTTTGTTCAAGTGGATAGCCATGGGTTCCATGACTTTCGGACGAGTAGTTCGCCCTTTCACCTTGATTGACAGGGGTTGTTCGGCAGAGGGTTCTTCTGGCTCCCGATGGGATTCCTCCTCTATCTTGCCTGATACCTCCTCCATATAGTCTTGGGAGTATAACATGGCATCGGAGTAGTAAGATTCCACTCCTTTGAACGGGTTAAGGTCAGCAAACTCCGTTTTTACCCTTCCTTGGGTATCTACATACTTGAAGCATTGATGTAGAGTCGAAGGAACAATATTGTGGTCGTGGATCCACGGTCTGCCCAGCAGAATGTTGTAGGACACCTCTGAATCAATGACATAGCATGTGGCTACTGATTTGAGGTCTCCAATCTGGATCCTTAGACGAATTTTCTCCAACGGTTTACTTCTCCTGGCGTTGAAACCCATGATTGTAGTAGTGGTGTACGCCAATTCGCTGGTAGGAATCCTCAGCGGTCTGAGCAGACTATGAGGAATGATGCTGATCGATGATCCCGGATCTATATGAATCCGGTCAACCTCCATAGAACTGACATATCCGGTGTAATAGAGGGGTCTGTCATGCTTATTGTGTTTCAATAGCATGTCATTTTGGGTAAAAGTGATATTTGGGATCACCTCCATCACACTATGGCATTGAGGACATGCCACCGGTTCTTCATCAGGAGACTTGAGCTGGGTCAAGTATACGTCCGCCTGCATTAGTGCTTCACTCAGGGCTTGACGAGTGTCTTTAGAAATCCTGAGTAGCTCAAATATGGACAATCTGGCTATTGTATTAGCCAATTGAGCCAAGATATCGAAGTTGTATGGCTTCTCCAAACCTTTATTTTGAATGTTCTTCAAAGGTTTATCAAAGCGTACTTCTTTTTGCTTGCCTTTGTCCGCCAAAGTTGGTCTAGAAGGACCTGCCTCTGGTACGACGGATTCAGGTTCTGACGGCTTGGCAGCGGAAGCGTCTGCCGATCATCTTCATGACTTCCTCCATAGTCTTTGAAGTAGGCTTTCCCTGAACGGGTACCAGTAGCCAATACCTCTTCTTCTGATGTCGAGGATATAGCAACCGTATGACATGGTTTATTCTTTGAGTTCTTTCTGGACTTAGCCTTAGCAGCTTGAGTCTCTTCCTCGATTTCTGACATCAGATCTGGATGAACCCACATAATCTCTCCTCGCTGGGTAGTCAAGGGTACCAGGTCATGATCTTGACCTCTGGCTGGAGGGAGATTAACGATGTTCATCGTTGTCCGGAAAATAGGTATAACACCGTCCGGAATTTCTTGAGGAGGCAGATTGCCAAATTGGAGAGAGATCATGTTGGTTGTGACCGTCTTCTCACTGTTGTGCAGAGTGATCGCCTTGGCGTCGATCAGCTCCTGGATTTTCCTTTTTAGGATATAATACGCCTTGGTAGGATGATGTATATACCTATGGAAAATGCAGTACTTAGGGTTATTGGTACTGCCGACTTTATTAGGCCGCTTCACCTCAGGGAGAGTGAGCTTGCCACTTTTGACGAGACATTCGAATATGCTCGGGATATCGTCGTCGTCAAACGAGTACACTTCAATGGGCCTAGAAGTCCCAGATTTTGTCTGTGTGGTTGCCATTGTCTTTTGCCTGGCTGTATTGATCGCCAGAGCTTTTTTTCCTTTGGAACCACGAGGATGGTCGCTGTTGGAGGATGACTTCTTGCCTCTATCAGAGGTAGATATCATAATTCCATTATCACGCGCCTTCCGACTGTTGTCTTCAGCGGCTACCGCTGAGATGATGAACGAGGGCCAATCATGGAACTGATATGGTCCTGTGAACACCGAGATCACTGGAAGAAGATTCTTCCTGCAAATGTCCACCAATGCTGAGTCTGGAACTCCAGGAGGGATTTGCAAAGTGGCTTGACGAAAACGTTCGATGAAAGTGCGAACGCTCTCTTTCTCCTTCTGCTTAACTTCGATGAAAGAAGACATAGACATGTCCATCCCTCCTTCGTAGAATCGCACGAAGAACAAAGTCTTGAAATCTTCAAAGGATGTAATGCAGTTGTCTGCAAGACTACGGTACCACTGATAAGCCACTCCCGAGAGACAGCCTTTGAACACTCGAGTGAGAAGAGCGTCATTCCCTTGTAACAACACCGTCATCATGATGAAGTAGTTCATGTACTGGCTCGGTGATGTCTTTCCCTCAAACAAAGCCATAGTCTGTGGTTTGTATTTAGGAAGGAAAGGGACCTCATCCCAGACAACTGGGTACGGCTGGTTGATTCCCAATTTCTTTAACTGATCCTTATGTTTTAAGGCATCAAATTGGGCCTTTAATTCTCGCACTGCCTGCATCGGATCTTCGGCTGGAAGAGGGGCCGCGGAGTGGTGAGAGATCGGTTGTATCGTGACTCCAACAGGAGGCAATACATTCTCCGAATTAGGAAGTTGAGGAGATGCTGACTCCTGATCTAGAGTAGGCTCCTGATTCGCGTTGGATGGTGGTAAGTCCATCCCCACACGTATCTGAGTCGGAGGGACCGATGCTTGAGCTATAGCAGCTGTGTGTTGAGTCAGCATCATCTGATGCATATTCTCCATCATAGACTGTATATCTTTCAGAGATGTCTCCAGCACAGCGATGCGTTGCTCAGTACTTCCTGACAATGAAGCATTTTCGCGTTCATCTTCAATGGCATAAACCCCATTTCTCTGGATGTCATTGAAGGACTAGTATAGGTCTCTGTAGAGAATGACTCTATACTCTCAGCATCTGATTCGGGAGATTGGCGACCCCCAGTATCAGAATCAGAAGAATACGAAGCCGGTTGTCGTGAATTTGAACGGGTGTTTCGGAACACCCCAGCTTCGGTGTTCTCAAGGAGTCTATTGAATCTCCTTTGGCTTGGAGTTCTAGAGGGATGACGTCTTGGATTTGACCTTCCTCTAGGAACATGTGAAGCCATGTTCACTGATGCCAATGTAGGTTCTTCTTCCTGTGAAGGCACAGAGTAGTTCAACCGGTCGAAAACCGACCGTTTTACTTCAGAACAGCAATAATTAACTACAATCCTATGACTATTACAATAGTGCTCCCTAGGAGATGTAATAGACATGTTGGAAGATCCTCTCTCTTTGCGCTTCTGGATAGGATATTCACGCAAGTCAGGAGGATTTACAGAAGAAGAAGGCTTATTCTTCTTGCTTATGTCAGTTGGCACGCGGATATTGGGAATCCTAAGTCTCTTACTGCCATACGTATACAGCAGTCTAGCCACATAAGCAGCAGCTGATCCATGCGGAACAAATCTATCAACCAACTGGGCTTTCTTTACGCCGAGGGGCTCTTCCTGGCATAATTTGAAGCTTTGCTCAGATTGGCGTAAAACTGAAGAAGTCCTCAATCGGCCATCAGCTTCACGCGTAATTTGGAGCGCAGGCAGATTCTTCTCTTACTGGCGTAAAGGTCGAGAAGTTGAGAAGTCCGCCACCTGTTTTCCCTTGCGCAGATTGCAGGGACCATCTGCTTTTCCACGGAAGACAGATGCATTTTTACGCACAGGGCGCGTTTAAAATTTCTGTTTTGGCGCTGAGGCATTATCAAAAATCTTGTCTGCCATGTCACAGACGGGAGACTGAATTTTACGTGCAGAGCGCGAAGTAGACTTCTGGACTAGCACTGAGGCATTGCCCAAAGTTTTGTCTATTCTGCCAGCGACGGAAGACTGAGTTTTACGCGCAAAGCGCGGAGTGGACGTCTGGATTGGCACTAAGGCATTGCCAGAAGTTTTGTCTGTTCCGTCAGCGACGGGAGACTGAATTTTATGCACGGCGTGCGGAGGGAGCGATGCTACAACCTCGTTGGTCGGAGAAGCCGGAGAGTCGGCAGGAATGGTAGTGGATATCCGGGGTATCCAAACCTTACGCATTTTCCTGTTGTCTTGGACAGAGAGAGAGTGAGAGCTACCCCCTGCTCGAAGCATATCTTCAGAAGCAGATTTATTGAACTGAACGAACAAAGTCTTCTTCACTGATCCTACTGATACTACATCGTGTTGAGCAATTGATTTCTCGTCAGATGAGAAAGAGATCCCCAGCAGAGTCATCATCTTGTGTTTGATAATAAACGAAAGAAACAAAAATAGGTTTATACGAAACCCTTTCTTAGGTTTACAAACAAGAAGTACTATTAATCCTATACAAGGATGTTAAGTACAAAATTTAATCTGGGTAAATATTGCTATAGGAGTCTGATCTGCAGTCGATCACTTTGTCCCTTGGAAGAAGTGCTGTAGAAGAAGAAGAAGCTTCAAAGATTACAAAGGTGAGTGGATGCTTGATGCCCAAAATTGTTGATCACTACTCTCTGTCTATGCTCTGGATCTTTCTCTCTGAACTTTTATTCTAAAATTCTTTGACCTTGTTCCCGACCTTTCAACCCTGGAAAATTCGACCTCTTTTTCCTTGGACCTCTGTCAATAGAGGTCTCTATTTATAGGGTTTTAGTGACAGTAACCGTCCAGTCGGCGTAGAAGCCGGACAGTGGAGAGTATAGCACTTTTTACGCGACGATTATAATAACTGCCACCCACGTATAGATGATCTTGTGAATGAGCGTGTGACGCGTGTCCCATGATGAGAAAATGCGTATAACTGCTACGAAGATCACGGCATAAAATCCACGTAGGTAACTGCCCCTTGCGTAGAAAAGGTTGGCGTAGAAGCCAATAACCGTCACCATGGCGTAAAAGCCAAATAGCTGTTCTGATGGCATAGAAGCCAAGTAGGCGTAGAAGCCGAATAGCTGTTCTGATGGCGTAGAAGCCAAGTAGGCGTAGAAGCCTAATAGACATAGAAGCCCAATAGCGGTCAGGTCGGCGTAGAAGCCCGGTAGCTCACATGTTGGCGTAGAAGCCAAGTAGGCGTAGAAGCCCGATGTTGACTGAGGAGATAGCATGCGGCGTACTCCTATGGTTGAAAATAGCCCGGTCGGCGTATTTCAAGGAGATAGCGTACAACGTGCTCCTATAGCTGAAAATAGCCTGATGGCGTAACCTGCAAAGGTGATAACGTGGACGTATTAGCCGTAATCATGGCTCACCCAGTCTTTGGAAGTATAATCAAATATCATGCATTAAATGCAGAGATCTGCCCCCATTCTGCGCATTAAATGCAGAGACGTGCCTCGAGCTCTGTACGAAGAGCAGCTTTTGACATGGCAGTTTGTCTTATCTTCTGCTGAGCGTAGAATCTCATTTCTGCCTGTATAAAACTAAGCAGCGTATTTCTTTGAATGCGTAACAACAGTTTGTATCAAAGAAATGTCACTAGAAGACAGTCTGGGTCTCTGTGCAGACTCATCATTACAGCCGTCGTCTGGATAGTCGTGCTGTACTCGTTGTCAGGAGTCAGGTTCATTGTACTGTCTGACAGGTTCATTCGCAGAATTTGAAGTGTTCATCATACAGATTTGTTTGAGGGATACGAGGCATTCCTCGTATGATCTTCCCACTGCATTAAATAGCAAGTAGGGTTTTACGCCGTAAAGGCGAGGTAGCAACCTTTATACGCTGAAGCAGTCTGAAAATACTGCATTATACGCGGGTTGTCTCTGGAGCTTATATTTTACGCTGCACTAGCGATGAAGCTCTGTTGTACGCCGATGACTCTGAAATCATATTTTATGCCGTTCAGCACTGAAATACTGCGTATGATTCTTCAGCGTATTTTTCATGCTTCTACAACTATCATCTTTAGATACTTTGTATTGAGATCTAGTTTCATAGATATTGGTTAATTATTTTTATTATGTTTTCTGTGGATGAGATTTAGATTATACCCTGTGACTTGTGATATTATATACCACTTATGAATTATTGTTCATTATACAGCGTACGCATGTGTTATGGTTTCCATATATTGGAGTTACCATATACATGCGGCTGGCATGCTTACGTGTCCTAGTCCTACATATTTTGGGACTGGGGCGTGACAAAGTTTCCTGGGGACATCGCACTCTTGGAGAATCGTCATGGGAGCGCGAGGATGATATTCGGTTTTGGTACCCGCACATGTTAGATTCGGAAGGTATATTCTACCTTATGCCTTTGTATCTAGATTTCGTGATCAGGTGATCACCTATGTGTTGTGATAATTTTGCTTGCATGTATAATTTTACTAGTGGGATTATATCGTGCTTGTCATGACTTCTCTAACTTACCTGGATTCAAATTTCGAAGATAAAATTTTTCTAAGGTGGATAGAGATGTCACTCCCCGTTCCCAATATACGTATTTAGAACGTATTTTATTTTAGCATGGTTGCATGTGCTTGGAGACTAGACTCATTCTTTGGTTTAACCTCGTTCTTGGTTCTTTTTTGTGGGTTGGTTCAAGTCATGAGAACACTTAGTTCAACCCTAAACCCTACAATATATAACCCAATATTCTCTCTCTCTCTCTCTCTCTCTCTCTCTCTCTCTCTCTCGCTCTCTCTTTATTTCTTTATTTCTTCCTCTCTCTTTAGTTTTCTCTCCCAATTTCATTATATAAGTATACCTTGCAAGAGAAATGGAGAAACCCTCCATATTATTGGTTTATTATATTTTTTATGTGTTTTTAAGAATTTTTAGAACTTGGAGCTTTTATATTTTGTGGATGGATTTGAGTATATCTATATTTCTAACTTAGGATTTTATGGGTTCTATGTGTTTTTCGTGGTTTTGATCTACTAAAACATATATTTTAGAAAAACAGTTTTAGGGTTGATAGAACACTTCATTTAGAACATTTTGGCTTTTGGTTTACTTGATTTGGAGTTAAAATAAATTTTTTATGAAGAAAATAATTTTCATTTTTTGGAGCTTTTCCACCATGGATGAACTTGTTGTCTGAAGAAGATAAAGTTCTCAAGCGGCCAGCGCAATATGCGGCAGAGAATTCCATGCGGCAAGATCTTTATGCGGCCTAGACTCTTTGCCGCATAACCAACCAGCATGCGTCCATCTTATTGGACGCATGGCTCTGAACCGTTGGCACATGTTTCTGTAACTTTTGTCCTTTCTCTCTGACACACTTTATTGCATGTCATATTAGTCACATCAATCACTTTATGTGTCATGCCCCAGTCCCAAAATACGTAGGACTAGGAATACGTAAGTATGCCAGCCGTATGTGTATGGAGACTCCAATATATGGAAACCATAACACATACGTATGTTGTATTATGAACAATAATTCACAAGTGGTAAATAATTGTTACAAGTCACAGGGCATAACTTAATCTCATCCACAGAAATCATAAAGAAATAAATGATCAAATATGTCAATGAACCAAATATGAACTAGTGGAGAAGAACTAATAGTTGGATGGAGACAAATCCACTACCAAACTAGAATATAAAAGTAAATATAATAAGTACATCATCTAATGATCATAGAGGCTCGAAGGAAAGACCTCCTCGAAAGAGAACGAAGTAGCAAGTCCTGATCCGTGCTCCTGCGAATAGTCATGATCGTCTACACCTGGAAATGGACCAGGTCCTCAGAGGGACGTAACAAGATACATAGAAGTATGCCAATAAAATACTGAAAATAAACATCCAAAGGGTCGTCTAACCGCCTATGTGAATGCACTTTGAGAACAATTTTCTAACACGTTGGCTATCTGGCTAAAATGGGATTGGCATGATTCTCTCAGAGAATCAGGGGCCTAAAAAGCATGACATCTTTTGAACGTCAGAGGCCGCCTGTAGATAATATAAGGGTCATCTGACCAAGCATCTCCGGCGGAGCGTGCGAGTTAAACAAGGAAAGTGGAAAGGAGTCCAAACGCCTTACTTATTGTTCTCCCCACCCCATGCTATATTCATGCCATATCCATGACACAATGAGACCTCTAATAACTGCCAAGTTTTCTAACATATCTCTATTAGCAGTTATTTTCTATCTCACATCTTATACGTACTGATGATCAGTCAATACGTAAGTCCGTAATCTATATGAGACTCACAACTCGTATAAGAAATGTGTCACGGCCAAATGAAATATAAGAATGCATCATGATAATGGGGTAGTCTCGTAAAACTAGGTTAACATGCATAATATATAATAAAGACAAAATACGATGCCACCGTCGTTGTACCCAAGTTATTCTTGGACGCGCAGTTTATATAGCAGTTAAAATATATGAACTAAATAATAGAAATAAAATGCATGCACCATATGGAATATAAATCACAGTACAATGGCAAGGTATACTTGCCTAGCAAGAAAGCTGCGTAGTGTAAGCGTCCAGACGTCAAGCACAAGGGATCAGAAACTATAGCATCCGAATGAATGTCTCCGGATGCTAAAATAAATATTGCCAAAGTCTCCGGAATCAGTAAGATAGCTAGAAAATACTACACTTTCATCCAATTTGGATACAGGGGCAAAACGGTAATTTTGGGTCAAAGCGGGGTACACATATAGCCCACTTTGCACCAAAATACGTGTCAGAGATAAAGGGATCTAAATGGTACAAATTATAGGTCAAAAAAATTCTAAACGATGATACAAACTCAATGGTATGTCCAATTTTGGATTCCGGTAAGCCAATTACAAATTTGCCCTTCAAGTCAAACCGTGGGGCCGCGAATAGGCGGCTCGGTCAACTGTCTCAGAATTGCGTGAAACTTGGGTCATAGGACCAACTTGATACCACAAATCTAATGGCATACGTTTCGTCGCATTCCGACGAGCGTACACAAAGTGGGGTGGTTGTTTTACAAAAGTCACGATACGGGAACTTTTGCGGATACGGGTTGATTTCGACGCGCACACACGTCCGAATTCACTTCCTCGAAAGCCCACACGTCAGGATATACTATACGCGCCTTTCGATGCAATTTGTACGCGACGAGGCGATCCCGTTTGGCAGGGTGTACTCCATATCATAAAATTTTAGTTTTAAAATATCAAATTTTTTGTCGTTTTGGAGGCCGAATAATTTAATCTATATTGCAAGCTAATAAAAACTAAAAGAACAGAATTAATATTGGTCATATTGTGAAGAATTTTTTTAATTAGATTTTTAAAATATTAAACGGGTTGGTGGCAAATTGGGCATGAACATGGAGGTTTGGGTCGAAATTCTGGACTGTTCTTAGTCAGTTTTTCGGCCGACCTCCGGTAGATATTTCGACCAATCCGGGACACGAAAACTCGTCCCGCTTGGAGGGAATCCTAGAGGGTTAGGTTGTGAACGTATATGGACAAACCGCTCGAGAAAAGGATGAGAGATGAGAGATATTGGACCTTGAAGTAGGGGTCGCTGCTGCGCTGCTGCGTTGTCTCTACGCTCGCGGGCGGCCCGCGGCTGCTGCGGCGGCGGTCGTCGACGTCGGGTCGTCAGCGCTGAGGGGGTGTCGATGGCGGCCGGGGGGAGGAGGAGAGGAGAGATTAGGGTTAGGGTTTAGGTTTAGGTTTAGGTTTTGATATATATGTATATATATAGACAGGGAGAGGGGGGGATTCTGGGCTGCGGGGGTCGTGGGTTCTGCTGGGGTAGGTTTAGAAGATAGGTTTTGGTTTTATGTTTTTATTATTATTGTTATTTTCTTTTCTTTCTTTTTCTTTTTCTTTTATTTTTCTTTTATTATTATTATTATTATTATTATTATTATTATTATTATTATTATTATTATTATTATTATTATTATTATCTTTTCTTATTAATAATTATATATTTATCAACATATATATTTACATATATAGATGAGGTTATAAAAAATCCAAAAATAATATTTGCACACAAAATAAATTCTAAAAAATTTTACTTTGTAAAGCTTTAATAAAATACTACACCCAAAAAAAAATTTGAAATATTTTGTCATTAATAATTAAATATTTATCTATTTATAATAAATCAAATAACTGTATTATCCAATTAACTAAGTAAATAACTAAATGGATAACCAACAAAATAGGATAATAGTAAATAATATGCGAATCTTATAAAAAGAGAAATTGCCTAATTTGGCATGGAGAATTATGGGATGCTAATTGTAGAAACTTGGGATAGAAAAATAAGCAAAAATAAATTATATATATATAATATCTAAAAAATTAACACAGAATCTATAGCTGTTACACTAATGTCATATTAATGCTAAATGATCGAATTTTGTGCCACGAAAAGATCCTACAGGTTGTGTCTCCTGTGTAGGCTACTTCCTATGAAGGGCGATACAGATTTTGGGGCTATCCTCTATCATTAATGTCCAAACCACGGTGAAGTATCCTAATGAAATCTTTAGATTTTAATTGATTTGAAAAATAATATGAAATAAATATAAGAAATACAAAATACACACAAAATACCTATTTTGGGGGGGGGGGGTTTACAATCTACCCAACTTACAAAAAATTTGTCCTCAAAATTAAAAATAAGGCACGATTTACTAAATCCTTCGCATTTGTATATAAGGTAAGTCAATCAGAATCTCTACAAAAATTTAAATAACGAAATCTATTCAAATCCATCGCAATCACTTCAAAATTAAAATAACCACTGTTTAAATCAAAATTCAACCTATCGTAATCTCTTCTCGATTTTTAAATAATCAACCTCCAAATTTAATTCAAATCTATATGACATCTTCAAGATTTAAATAACCTACAACAAAATTTAAATCATGATTTTCAACTATCATAATCTCCTCTAGATTTTAAATAATAAACAATTATAATCAAATCTTATTCCTAATTTCAACTTAAGAATTTTGTACTCTTCAAATTTTAAATTTAATTTCTATTCTCAATATTTCAAATAGGTGATCCAACAATCAAAATTCAACTTTTAATTCAAATCATCAAATTGTAAAATTTTGAATTCAATCCATCAATGTTCATGTTTAGAGTTCTATTTTTTTCTCAAAAATTAAATCGTTGATTCAATCTCCAATATTCAAAATTTAAATCATGTGCTCAAAGTATAAATATTTGGTCCGCAATATCAAAATTTTAAAATTCATTCTATAAGGCATTCTTATCTTTAAAGTTAAATCCTCATCATCTAAATTATTCTTCTAAAAATTCTTAAAATTAAAATGACTTAAATCTCTCAATCTAATCTTACTTGATCACAATCCAAAAAAAATTACCTCAAGTTGACAATGCAACTCCTACCCAACTTAGAATTTATCGATCTATCACATAAGACTATACCTTCAAGAAAGACTTCCTCATTTTATTTAATCGTATTATTTAATATATCCTCAAAATATTCAACACCAAATATATCACATGTGATATGCCCTTAATTACAAAAGATAGTCAAAAGTAATGTGATTGGCCTATGGGGGTATATCTAGTACTCTCTGTGTATCAAACTTATACCAAGCACGAGCGTTCGTCTTTCCGAAATAGGGGAAGACGAAAAACAACAATAAAGAACTAAAGGAGGAGGTGATAGAATACAAGTACGGGGTTCAAGATGATTAAAGAATTCAAAAGGGAGTTGTCAATACAGTTGTGGATTGAAATCTTTTTTTTGGTAAATTTCTATTTGCATGCTCATATCAGTACAGTTATGTAACAGATACGATATGCTCGGACATGTCTAGAGAGAAAGTATATTCGTCTAAGAAGCTAAGTCAATTACATCTCAATCCACACAAAATAGTCATATGAGGAGCGAACCAAGCGCACTAAGGTTGATCAAACCATAATATACCGATTCTAATTAGACAATGTATTAGTGGATGTCCCCAATAACACATATGTCATGAACAAGCTCGATAAAAGAATAAGCTTCCAAAACAAGGCTATAATAGCAGCATAAGTCGAGGAAGTCCAAAAAATATAAGTACGCTGAATTATGATGAAGGAAGGTACAAAATAATTAAAGTTCCTCATGAAGATAAGACTCGTACGGCATTGTGCCTCTACAGTTGTCATACTAACTTCTTGTCTAAGTCTCTAGTCGATCAAATGGGGGTATGGGACTTTAAAGTTCTACAGTCTGGATAAGCACTATCTTCTTATGCTAGAATATAGTTAGTGTTATTCAATTACACTTCATTAATGGGTCAAAAAGACTATGTGATACTAGGTTGTGAGGCATACTACCCAACTTACAAAAATCAACTATTACTGTAACTGTCTTGTGGAGATAAAGTAGAAACTCTTATTGGGGTATACGAGAAAAAGATCTTGGTACTTATTAAGGTATCCTATTGCAATATAAAACTCCATAAGTAAAGGTCATCTTAAGTCTTAATCATAGTATTTATAGAACAAAAGTGTTAATATCAGGAATGGAAAAGTTACTGGCTCTCAAGTGAGAGAGGATATAACTTTATTGAGATATGTGGAACATATTACTTGATTTGAAACTAAAGGATAATCATAAAATTATAATCTAAATGAACAACTCAAACTATCAATTCTAACTACTAAGCACATAATTTTAAAATTCAAGATTAACAACTATAATCCTAGCAAACTATGTATCCTTACATAAAAGGAATCACTTGGCCTACAATCAGAAGGGTTAGGTGGCACGAATTGAAAGATGAAGAAAAAAATTTAGCCATCGCATAAAAAGCGAGCGCTAAGGTTTCGGAGAATCAAGATATGAAATTAAATAGAGAGACTCTTGATAATATTATGGTTTCCTAAAAGTAGGTGGTATGTTAGTCTCTATGTTCGAGGTATGATCAAGGGAGTGGTTCCAATCATTCAATAGGTTTTAATTGGGTAAAGATCTATGACGATTGATCTATGATGGAGGGAGGGATTAACTCAAGATGGAAAAAGTATATAGATAGTTCGATGAGATGGCACGGTCGGTGTCTCATGGAGACTCAAGTATGACTCAATGATGAACATAGATTTTAGGGACCTACTAAGCTGAAGCTGGGGTACCATTGCTCTTACTAAGATATTGGTTCATTCATCTTGGTTTCCTAAGGTACTGTTCTACTAATATCAATATAAGAATCTAAATTTATAGTCCTCTTATATTATCTCACTATGAAAGTTTGGTTTAGTCCTAATATTCAACCTTGAATTTTTATTGGTTCCTCAATACTAGGGTCAAACAATATGTTCAAATTTCTAACTAACCCTAGTAGTGTCTATATTACTCTCAAGTCATTCCTAAATATATCAAGGGATAATGGTCAATTAATTTACAGGTGTTGGATGCTAGGGTTTATTAGGTATGTTAAACTTTTGGGAGCTGCCGATATTCTAATTTATTTTTCTTAGTAGGTATGCTATCATAATTATCTTCTAACAATAATGATTCCTATATTCCAGCAGGAGGCTATACTCAAGGAATTATTAGGGTAGTACATTAAATAGAAAGAGGTGAGAAAACAAGGATACTGATGTCAAGAGAATTAAGCGAGTATAATTTTGAAGGTCAAGGAAGGTAGGTGAGTTTAAAGAATTTGGAACGAAATCAAGAAGGAAAGTCAAGTATGTGGATGAGACCAAAAACTCTAATCCTAGGTGCAGGCCCGTTCGGTACAGTTACATAACCAAAATAGCTAACTCGACATGCATGGGCCACCACAAAAATATGTCACGCCCCAGTCCCAAAATACGTAGGACTAGTAATACGTAAGCATGCCAGCCGTATGTATATGGAGACTCTAATATATGGAAACCATAACACATACGTACGTTGTATTATGAACAATATTTCATAAGTGGTAAATAATTGTCACAAGTCACAGGGCATAACTTAATCTCATCTACAGAAATCATAAAGAAATAAATGATCAAATATGTCAATGAACCAAATAAAAACTAGTCGAGAAGAACTAATAGTTGGATGGAGACAAATCCACTACCAAACTAGAATATAAAAGTAAATATAATAAGTACATCATCTAATGATCAAAGAGACTCGAAGAAAAGACCTCCTCGAAGGAGAATGAAGTAGCAAGTCCTGATTCGTGCTCCTGCGAATAGTCAGGTTCGTCTACACCTAAAAAGGGACCAGGTCCTCAGAGGGACGTAATAAGATACATATAAGCATGCCAATAAAATACTAAAAATAAACATCCAAAGGGTCGTCTAACCGCCTATGTGAATGCACTTTGAGAACAACTTTCTAACATGTGGGCTATCTGGCTAAAATAGGATTGGCATGATTCTCTCGAAGAATTAGGGGCCTAAAAAGCATGACGTCTTTTGAACATCAGAGGCCACCTGTAGATAATATAGGTGTCATCTGACCACGCATCTCCAGCGGAGCGTGCGGGTTACACAAAGAAAGTGAAAAGGAGCCCAAATGCCTTACTTGTTGTTCTTCCTACCCCATGCTCTATTCATGCTATATCCATGACACGATGAAACCTCTAATAACTGCCAAGTTCTAACATAACTCTATTAGCAGTTATTTCCTATCGCACGTCCCATACGTACTAATGATCAGTTAATACATAAGTTCATGATCTATATGAGACTCATAACTCGTGTAAGAAATATATCACAGCCAAATGAAACATAAGAATGCCTCATGATAATAGGGTGGTCTCGTAAAACTAGGTTAATATGCATAATATATAATAAAGACAAAATATGATGCCACCGTCGTTGCACCCAAGTTATTCTTGGACGCGCAGTTTATATAGCATATAAAATATATGAACTAAATAACAGAAATAAAATGCATGCACTATATGGAATGTATATCACAGTACAATGTCAAGGTATACTTGTCTGGCAAGAAAGCCGTGTAGTATAAGCGTCCAGACGTCAAGCACAAGGGATCAGAAACTATAGCATCCGAATGAACGTCTCCGGATGCTGAAATAAATATCACCAAAGTCTCCAAAATCAGCAAGATAGCTAGAAAATACTATCCTTTCGTCCAATTTGGACACAAGGGCAAAACGATAATTTTGGGTCAAAGCGGGGTCCACATGTGGCCCACTTTGCACCGAAATGCGTATCAGAGGTAAAGGTCTCTAAATGGGACAAACTATAGGTAAAACAAATTCTAAACGATGATATGAACTCAATGGTATATCCAATTTTAGATTTCGGTGAGCCAATCACAAATTCGCCCTTCAAGTCAAACCGTAGGGCCCGCGAATAGGCGGCTCGGTCAACTGTCTCAGAATCGCATAAAACTTGGGTCACAGGACCAACGTGATACCACAAATCCAATGGTGCAAGTTTTGTCGCATTCTGACGAGCGTACAGAAAGTGGGGTGGTTGTTTTACAAAAGTCACGATACGAGAACTTTTTCGGATACGGGTTGATTTCGACGCGCACACACTCCGAATCCACTTCCGCGAAAGCCCACACGTCAGGATATACTATACACGCCTTTTGGTACAATTGGTATGCGATGAGACAGTCCTGTTTGGCGGGGCGCGCTCCGTATCACAAAATTTTAGTTTTAAAATATCAAGTTTTTGGTCGTTTTGGAGGCCGAATAATTTAATCCATATTGCAAGCTAATAAAAACTAAAAGAACATAATTAATCTTGGTCATATTATGAAGAATTCCTTTTAATTAGATTTTTAAAATATTAAATGGATTGGTGGCAAATTGGGCATGCACATGGGGGTTTGGGTCAAAATTCTGGACTGTTCTTGGTCAGTTTTTCGGCCGACTTTCGGTCGATTTTTCGACCAATCCGGGACACAAAAACTCGTCCCGCTTGGAAGGAATCCTAGAGGGTTAGTTTATAAACGTATATGGATAAATCACTCGAGAAAAGGATGAGAGATGAGAGAGATATTGGACCTTGAAGTAGGGGTCACTGCTGCACTTCTGCGCTGTCTGTCCGTACGCGGGCGGCCCGCGGCTGCTGCGGCGGCGTTCGTCGGCATCGGGTCGTCGGCGCTGAGGGGGTGTCGACGGCGGCCGGGGGAGGAGGAGAGGAGATATTAGGGTTAGGGTTTGGGTTTAGGTTTTCATATATATGTATATATATTGACATGGAGAGGGGGGGAGTGTGGGCCGCGGGGGGGTGTAGGTTCTGCTGGGGTAGGTTTAGGAGAGAGGTTTTGGTTTTATGTTTTTATTATTATTGTTATTTTCTTTCTTTTTCTTTTGTTTTTCTTTTCCTTTTTATTTTATTATCATTATTATTATTATCTTTTCTTATTAATAACTATATATTTATCAACATATATATTTACATATATATATGAGGTTATAAAAAATT
Source organism: Iris macrosiphon (assembly GCA_036927795.1). NCBI lineage: Eukaryota > Viridiplantae > Streptophyta > Magnoliopsida > Asparagales > Iridaceae > Iris > Iris macrosiphon. The sequence goes on from JAYESA010000013.1 coordinate 45,690,154, forward strand.
CAAAAAGAATATTTGCACACAAAATAAATTCTAAAAAATTTTACTTTGTAAAGCTTTAATAAAATACTACACCAAAAATATTTTATGAAATATTTTATAATTAATAATTAGATATTTATCTAGTTATAATAAATCAAATAACTGTATTATCCAATTAACTAAGTAAATAACTAAATGGATAACCAACAAAATAGGATAATAGTAAATAATATGCGAATCTTACTAAAAGAGAAATTGCCTAATTTGGCATGGAGAATTATGGGATGCTAATTGTAGGAACTTGGGATAGAAAAATAACCACAAATAAATTATATACATAAAATATCTAAATATTTAACACAGAATCTATGGTTGTTACACTAATGTCATATTAATGCCAAAGGGTCAATTTTGTACCATGAAAAGATCCTATAGGTAGTGTCTCATGTGTAGGCTACTTCCTATGAAGGGCGATACAGATTTTGGGGCTATCCTCTATCATTAATGTCCAAACCACGGTGAAGTATCCTAATAAAATCATTGGATTTTAATTGATTTGAAAAATAATCTAAATCAAATACAAGAAATATAAAATACAAACAAAATACCTATTTTGGGGGGGAGGGGTTTACAATCTACCCAACTTAGAAGAATTTTTTCCTCGAAATTTAAAATAAGGCATGATTTGCTAAATCTTTCACATTCGTATATAAGACAAGTCAATCGCAATCTCTTCCAAAAATTTAAATAAAGAAATCTATTCAAATCCATCGCAATCACTTCAAAATTAAAATAACCACTGTTTAAATCAAAATTTAACCTACCGAAATCTCTTCTCGATTTTTAAATAATCAACATCCAAATTTAATTCAAATCTATATGACATCTTCAAGATTTAAATAACCCACATCAAAATTTAAATTATAATTTCCAACTATCATAATCTCCTCTAGATTTTAAATAATAAACAATTCTAATCAAATCTTATTCCTATTTTCAACTTAAGAATTTCATACTCTGCAAATTTTAAATTCAATTTCTATTCTCAATATTTCAAATAGGTGATCCAACAATCAAAATTTAACTTTTAATTCAAATCATCAAATTGTAAAATTTGAATTCAATCCATCAATGTTCATGTTTAGAGTTCTATTTTTTTTCTCAAATTTTAAATTGTTGATTCAATCTCCAATATTCAAAATTTAAATTATGTGCTCAAAGTATAAATATTTGGTCCACAATATCAAAATTTTAAAATTTATTCTATAAGGCATTCTTATCTTTAAAGTTAAATCCTCATCATCTAAATTATTCTTCTAAAAATACTCAAAATTAAAATGACTTAAATCTCTCAATATAATCTTACTTGATCACAATCCAAAAAAATTCACCTCAAGTTGACAATGCAACTCCTACTCAACTTAGAATTTATCGATCTATCACATAAGACTATACCTTTAAGAAAGATTTACTCAAATTATTTAATCGTGTTATTCAATATAACCTCAAAAATTTTAACACCAAATATATTACATGTGATATGCCCTTAATTACAAAATATAGTCACAAAATAATATGATTGACTTATGGGGTATATTTAGTACTCTCCGTGTATCAAACTTATACCAAGCACGAGCGTTCGTCTTTCCGAAATAGGGGAAGACGAAAAACAACAACAAAGAATTCAAGAAGGAGGTGATAGAATGCAAGTACGGGGTTCAAGATGATTAAAGAATTCAAAAGGGAGTTGTCAAGACAGTTGTGGATTGAAATTTTTTTTTTTTTGGTAAATTCTTATTCACGTGCTCATATCAGTATAGTTATGTAACCGATACGATATGCTCGGACATGTCGAGAGGGCAAGTATATTTGTCTAAGAAGCTAAGTCAATTACATCTCAATCCATGTAAAATAGTCATATGAAGAGCGAACCAAGCGCACTAAGGTTGATCAGACCATAATACACCAATTTTAATTAGACAATATATTAGTGGGCGTCCCCAATAACATATATGTCATGAACAAGCTCGATAAAAGAATAAGATTGCAAAACTAGGCTATAATAGCAGCATAAGTCGAGATAGTCCAGAAAATATAAGTACGCTGGATTATGATGAAGGAAGGTACAAAATAATTCAAGTTCATCAAGAAGATAAGACTCGTCCGGTGTTGTGCCTCTACAGTTGCCATACTAACTTCTTATCTAAGTCTTTAGTCGACCAAATGGGGGTATGGGCCTTTAAAGTTCTACAGTCTAAATAAGCACTATCTTCTTATGCTAGCATATAGTTAGTTTTATTCAATTATACTTCATTAATGGGTCAAAAGGACTATGTGATACTAGGTTGTGAGGCATACTACCCAACTTACAAGAATCAACTATTACTTAACTGCCTTGTAGGGATAAAGTAGAAACTCTTATTGGGGTATACGAGAAAAATATCTTGGTACTTATTAAGGTATCCTATTGCACTATAAAACTCCATAGGTAATGGTCATCTTAAGTCTTAATCATAGTGTTTATAGAACAAAAATATTAATATTAAGAATGGAAAAGTTACTGGCTCTCAAGTGAGAGAGGATATAACTTTATTGAGATATGTGGAACATATTACTTGATTTGAAACTAAAGGATAATCATAAAATCATAATCTAAATGAACAACTCAAACTATCAAGTTCTAACTACTAAGCATATAATTTTAAAATTCAAGATTAACAACTATAATCCTAGCAAACTATGTATCCTAACATAAAAGGAATCACTTGGCCTACAATCATAAGGGTTAGGTGGCACGAATTGAAAGATGAAGGAAATTTTTTAGCCATCGCATAAAAAGCGAGCACTAAGGTTTCGGAGAAACAAGATATGAAATAAATAGAGAGACTCTTGATAATATTATGGTTTTCTAAAAGTAGGTAGTATGTTAGTATCTATGTTCGAGGTATGATCAAAGGAGAGGTTATAATCATTCAATAGGTTTTAATTGGGTAAAGATCTATGACGATTGATCTATGACGAAGGGAGGGATTAACTCAAGATGGAAAAAGTATATAGATAGTTGGATGAGATGGCACGGTCGGTGACTCATGGAGACTCAAGTATGACTCAATGATGATCATAGATTTTAGGGGATCTACTAAGCTGAAGGTGGGGTACCATTCCTCTTACTAAGATATTGGTTCATTCATCTTGGTTTTCTAAGGTACTGTTCTACTAATATCAATACAAGAATCTAAATTTATAGTCCTCTTATATTATCTCCCTATGAAAGTTTGGTTTAGTCCTAATATTCAACCTTAAATTTCTATTGGTTCATCAATACTAGGGTCAAACAATATGGTCAAATTTCTAACTAACCCTAGTAGTGTCTATACTACTCTCAAGTCATTCCTAAATATATCAAGGGATAATGGTCAATTAATTTACAGGTGTTGGATGCTAGGGTTTATTAGGTATGCTAAACTTTTGGGAGCTGCCAATATTCTAATTTATTTTTCTTAGTAGGTATGCTATCATAATTATCTTCTAACAACAAGGATTCCTATATTCCGGCAGGAGGCTATACTCAAGGAATTATAAGGAAGTACATTAAATAGAAAGAGGTGAGGAAACAAGGATACCGATGTCAAGATAATTAAGCGAGTACAATTTTGAAGGTCAAGAAAGGTAGGTGAGTTCAAAGAATTTGGAACAAAATTAAGGAGGAAAGTCAAGTATGTGGATGAAACCTAAAACTTTAAACCTAGGTGCAGGCCCGCTCGGTACAGTTACGTAACTGAAATGACTAACTCGACCTGCATGGGCCACCACAAAAATACGTCACACCCAGTCCCAAAATACATAGGACTAGGAATACATAAGCATGTCAGCCGTATGTATGTGGAGACTCCAATATATGGAAACAATAACACATACGTACGCTGTATTATGAGAAATAATTTACAAGTGGTAAATAATTGTCATAAGTCACAGGGCATAACTTAATCTCATCCACAGAAATTATAAAGAAATAAATAATCAAATATGTCAATGAACCAAATATGAACTAGTCGAGAAGAACTAATAGTTGGATGGAGACAAATCCACTACCAAACTAGAATATAAAAGTAAATATAATAAGTACATCATCTAATGATCAGAGAGGCTCGAAGAAAAGACCTCCTCGAAAGAGGACGAAGTAGCAAGTCCTGATCTGTCCTCCTGCGAATAGTCATGATCGTCTACATCTGAAAAGGGACCAGGTCCTCAGAGGGACGTAACAAGATACATAGAAGCATACCAATAAAATATTGAAAATAAACATCCAAAGGGTCGTCTAACCGCCTATGTGAATGCACTTTGAGAACAACTTTCCAACACGTGGGCTATCTGGATAAAATGAGATTGGCATGATTCTCTCAGAGAATCAGGGGCCTAAAAAGCATGACATCTTTTGAACGTCAGAGGCCACCAGTAGATAATATAGGGGTCATCTGACCACGCATCTCCGGAGGAGCGTGCGGGTTACACAAGGAAAGTGCAAAGGAGCCCAAACGCCTTACTTGTTCTCCCCACCCCATGCCCTATTCATGCCATATCCATTATACGATGAAACCTCTAATAACTACCAAGTCTTCTAACATATCTCTATTAGCAATTATTTCCTATCGCACGTCCCATACGTACTGATGATCAGTCAATACGTAAGTCCATGATCTATATGAGTCTCACAACTCGTGTAAGAAATGTGTCACAGCCAAATAAAATATAAGAATATCTCATGATAATGGTGTGGTCTCATAAAACTAGGTTAACATGCATAATATATAATAAAGACAAAATACGACGCCACTGTTGTTGCACTCAAGTTATTCTTGGACGCGCAGTTTATATAGCAGTTAAAATATATGAACTAAATAACAGAAATAAAATTCATACACCATATGGAATATAAATTACAGTGCAATGGCAAGGTATACTTGCGTGGCAAGAAAGTTGCGTAGTGTAAGCGTCAAGACGTCAAACACAAGGGATCAGAAACTATAGCATCCGAATTAACGTCTTCGGATGCTGAAATAAACATCACCAAAGTATCCAGAATCAGCAAGATATCTAGAAAACATAACCCTTTCGTCCAATTTGGACACAGGGGCAAAACGGTAATTTTGGATCAAAACGGGATCCATATGTGGCCCACTTTGTACCGAAATATGTGCCAGAGGTAAAGGTATCAAAATGGGACAAATTATTGGTCTAACAAATTCTAAACGATGATACGAACTCAACGGTATGTCCAATTTTAGATTTCGGTAAGCCGATCACAAATTTGCCCTTCAAGTCAAACCGTGGGGCCCACGAATAGGCGACTCGGTCAACTGTCTCAGAATCGCATGAAACTTGGGTCACAGGACTAACGTGATACCAAAAATCCAATGGCGCAAGTTTTGTCATATTCCGACGAGCATACACAAAGTGGGGTACTTGTTATGCAAAAGTCGCGATACGGGAACTTTTGCGGATACGGGTTAATTCCGACGCAATCCACTTCTGCGAAAGCCCACACGTCAGGATATACTATACACATATTTTGTTGTAATTGGTATGCGACGAGGCGGTCCCGTTTGGCGGGGCGCACTCCGTATCACAAAATTTTAGTTTTAAAATATCAAGTTTTTGGTCATTTTGGTGGCCGAATAATTTAATCCATATTACAAGCTAATAAAAACTAAAAGAACAGAATTAATCTTGGTCATATTGTGAATAATTCCTTTCAATTAGATTTTGAAAATATTAAACAGTTTGGTGGCAAATTGGGCATGAACATGGGAGTTTGGGTCGAAATTCTAGACTATTCTTGGTCAGTTTTTCGGCCGACTTCCGGTCGATGTTTTGACCAATCCGGGACACGAAAACTCGTCCCGCTTGGAAAAAATCCTAGAGGGTTAAGGGTGTGAACCTATATGGACAAAACGCTCGAGAAAAGGATAAGAGATGAGAGAGATATTGGACCTGTAAGTAGGGGTCGCTTCTGCGACGGCGGTCGACGGCGTTGGGTCGTCGGCGCTTAGGGGGTGTCGACGGCGGCCGGGGGAGGAGGAGATGAGAGATTAGGGTTAGGGTTTGGGTTTAGGTTATGATATATATGTGTATATATATAGACAGGGGGAGGGGGGAGTCTGGGCCGCGGGGGGTCGTGGGTTCTACTGGGGTAGATTTAGGAGATAGGTTTTGGTTTTATGTTTTTTATTATTATTGTTATTTTCTTTTCCTTCTTTTTCTTTTGTTTTTCTTTTCCTTTTTATTTTATTATTATTATTATTATTATTATTATTATTATTATTATTATTATTATTATTATTATTATTATTATTATTATCTTTTCTTATTACTAACTATATATTTATCAACATATATATTTACATATATATTTGAGGTTATAAAAAAATCTAAAAAGAATATTTGCAAATAAAATAAATTCTAGAAAATTTTACTTTGTAAAGCTTTAATAAAATACTACCCCCAAAATATTTTATAATTAATAATTAGATATTTATCTAGTTATAATAAATCAAATAACTGTATTATCCAATTAACTAAGTAAATAACTAAATGGATAACCAACAAAATAGGATAATAGTAAATAATATGTGAATCTTACAAAAAGAGAAATTGGCTAATTTGGCATAGAGAATTATGGGATGCTAATTGTAGGAAGTTGGGATAGGAAAATAACCACAAATAAATTATATATATAAAATATCTAAATATTTAACACAGAATCTATGGTTGTTACACTAATGTCATATTAATACCAAATAATCGAATTTTGTGCCACGAAAAGATCCTACAGGTAGTGTCTCTTGTCTAGGCTACTTCCTATGAAGGACGATACAGATTTTGGGGCTATTCTCTATCATTAATGTCCAAACCACGGTGAAGTATCCTAATAAAATTATTGGATTTTAATTGATTTAAAAAATAATCTAAAAATACAAAAAATACACACAAAATACCTATTTTCGGGGGGAGGGGGTTTACATTATGTCACTTCACTAAAACTTTATTTATTGGCTATCATTTTAACACTTGTCCCAAAGAGTAGACTTTAACCCAGAGCATGCGGCTTGGACTTCATATGCGGCCAAGTGGTTCACGCGGCCCTGACTCCATATGCAGCCAAGTGATTCATGTGACCCTGACTTCATATGCGGCTAGAACTTCATATGCGACCTAGAGACTTATGTGACCCTGATTTCATATGCGGCCTGAACCTCTTATGCGGCCTTGATTGTTTTGATTGAATATTTTCTTATTTCTTAAGTGATTTATATTTGGGTTAATGCTTGTGTTTTGATTCTAAGAAAGAATGGATTTAGTAACCAGACCTGGGGTCAGACATGACCATGAGCTAAGATTGGCTATGAACATAGCATAAGTTGAACTAGGATTTCAGTATGAACCAGACTAAGTGGATAGCGACTAACCGGCTATGTGCATGACATAAGCACTCATGTTAAAATGTGATCTTGATTCATGTGACCCAATGTATAATTGGTAATTGGACTCAACTACTGTATCCATGCTGATACAAATTATTGCCTGAAAGTGTATATAATCGGATGTGCACCGAGGTGCGACACGTCGTGTCACATGTTAAGTGATTATATTTGGGTTGTGCATTAAGAATGCCTCCAAATTCCTGAATGCATGATATTATAAATATATATATATATATATATATATATATATATATATATATATATATATATATTGTTTCCCCCAGCACGGGCATAATATGTGAGTCAACTACCAAAGCGTGGCTAGGATATTGATTGGTTGAATGTTGCATACACGCTTGGGTGAATCCAGATTGAACTTCCATGGATTCGTATATAGCGTGCCCGTACTTTGTACGACATCTTAAGGGATTCTCATGTGACCATGCCTTGAGATTTTTGGACACAATATAGGGTTAATTAGGTAACTAAAAGTTATAGTAACATTTGGAGGGAACGGTATCCCGAGATCGTACCAACGAACCTTCCCACCTCTATTGCACTGTGGGCTGGCCACCACAGATAATGTATATCATCTTCCTTAGTGGAGTACAGTATCTGACTTATTATATTATGTCGAGCCACCGTTTCACTATAGGAGCATTGGAACCGTTAATACCGTATTTTTAGCATAGTGGCCCTACGGAGGACTGGTACATCTTGTGTAATACATATTTTATTTATTGGCTCAGTTAGCTCATGTTCGACAATGGCGTGACCTGAGGATACATATTATGCATTATTCTAAGATAACCTCAGACTAAACAAAAATAGCAAGCCGTACAAGTGATTGGCCGATATAAGAAAATGGACTTGGTTGTGATTTTATTATTCAGTTAGTAGCCTAGAAAAATGGACTATCATAATGTGATGATTCAACCATTATCCTTGTTTGGTTGTAGGGTTGGGCCTTCGCACTAGGATATTCCATGGACCTAAGTTACGACACTGAGCCTTTGTATATATATTTCTATTGTTGGGTTTTGTTTCTTTATTTTGTGCTTCCTTTGTGGTACTTGTTATTTGGGGTCTAACCCCACTAGTTTTGCATGGCCAAGTTTTGATCCAGCTCCCGAGGATCCAGCATGCTATCCCCCAACTCATGGCGCATACCAGGAACATGGTTGCAGAGGATAACGAGTAGGTTTTCTACTTTCGTGTTCGTCATTATAAATTAATTTTTTTGTGCATTTAGCTACCGACACTTGTTAGCCGGCACATCTGGACATCAGTCTCCTTACATGATTGTATTAAATCAGACTGCAGCTGATCACTGTCATGTACTTTTGATACTCTGCCAGCTTCTTATTTTACACAGCTGGTCTCCAAAATATTTTAACAAAGCATTTGTGACGCTTTATTTCTTTATCATATATACTCTATATTTACTGTTTCTTGTTTGAATGATTAAGACATAGAAGTTCTTGACCATAGGAGACTTTATTGTAGCATGCATCCCATTGTCTTATTACAGCCTTGAACGTCGTACGATGTATAATACCTTGTACGGGGTAGCTGGCCATGTCCGTCTCCGTATTTCGGTACTGGGGCGTAACATCATGTATCGATGTCGATTAATTTGCCATGTCTAGAACCAAAGCACGATTTAGGCTAAAGGAATTAATCCTCTACTCCTTATCTCCGACACGAAACAATCATTTGTGAATCAAGGAAGTTAGGGTCAATACATGTTCGTCTTCGAACGTTCCTTTGCCTCAATTCTAACTGGATACTCCCTGAAGCAATATATCGAATACTTGATGTGTAGCGACAAAGAAACATTGTTTTGATCATTGGTGATCAGAAAATCGAATGAAGGATAAAGGAAAGGAGAGAATCATACCAAAACTAGAACCGAATGGAAAGATCTAACTCCTCACCGAATACTCTGACTTCATGCAGATGACTTGCTCGTCTCTGATCGAGCTCCGGTCTGGATCGGACCCACAGTTCGATAATTCCTGAGCTACTACTGCTCGAGATCGCCAGGTCACGTTCGTTGTAGAGAGAAACTTTAGAGCCTCATCATGGCTACCGAGCTCGGTGCTCATGAAGACGAAGTCTAATAACTTCTTGATGGAGGAGAGGTGGAGGGAAACAAAGGAGCATGGCTTCGCCGCCTGGTTGGTGATGAGAAATATAGAGGGAATGGGGTCCTATTTATATGAGGGAAGGTCGGTGGCGAGGAGGTTAGACCGTTAGCGGTAGACGGTGGTGATCATCGAAAACTAATTCGGTAGCGATGTACGGTGGGGATGATGCAGAGACGCGGATAGATGATGTGGCGATGGTGAAGTCAGGAAGCTTCTAGACCGGCCTAGAAGATGCGAGAAGTCTGGAGTCAAGTCAGTGGAGGTCGGTCTCGTACCGAAGTCACATCGAGAGGGAGAGCGTTGGATGTGGAGTCGGTAATTAAGAGAAATAAGAAATAAGAATGGTAGCAACGATCGACTAATGACCAGTAATTGGGCCTGGGCTTATAGGGTTTGGCTTATGTGAAAACGGGTTTGGACTCAGCGGGTCGGGTCCAATCCATTTGGTCTGATTAACCGGATGGGTTTGGCTCACTTAGTTTGTTGTGGTTTGCTAGGCCGAATTAGTATTGGCTTAAGTCTGATTCAGGTTTGGGCCTATGTGGATGGTTTTGGCTTATGGTTGATCCAAGGAATAGGTTATGGATGGAAAATTGAGTTGGTTAAATAAAATCCAAAAATTGCATTTGTTTTTATCACAAAATTTATGCAATTAACCAAATATCACCTTAGAAAAACGTTTACTACTTATTTCTAAAATAGGGTTTACTCTAGAATGGTTTATAAAATTTAGAAATAAAAAATCAATTTATTGCAAATATCTGAAAAGAGGAGTTACATAACCAAATTTAAATTTTTTGAAAATATGACTCTTGACTCGTTCAAGGACTCCATGTGTTCACCCAATCTTCGACCTCCCGACAAACTTAAGAAAAAATATATGAATGATTGGTTCTATGACTTGCATCGAATTATTTTCTCTGTCATTCTTCCCAAATAATCTTTCACTGATGAACTAACTTATTTGGAAATGTTCGCGCTTTATCATCTGCACTTTGGTACTCAATTTAGTCTACCAAAGACCATCATTGCATCTATGGAACGATGTCGCAAGAAACCACGTAATTTACTATACGCTATGTACTTGCCCATCATCTTTGAGTACTTTGAGATCCCCATGGATGATTTCCCCCATCTTGCTGAACCTTCCTATCTTCATAAGCATTGTAGAGTTGAGCCTACTCCTCCTGCTCTAGCACATCCCGTTGATCCATCTCTTGGTCATGAGACTGCTCCACCTCCTCCACATGCTTCAGTTGTTACACTTGAGACACTTCATATCATGCTCCAGGATCGCTTCAGACTGGAAGACGATCAATATCACTCTCAGGATTTATGTACCACACTACAGTTCCAGGCATTGTCCAACACCATGATGGACATGCGCTACAACTTTTCTCATCACCCTGGCAGACCCATTGTTATGGTCTGTGACCCATCTATAGCTTGGTATCTCATTGATGATCGAGATGCTCAAAGATTCTTTGACCCAGATGTTGCTTGCTTTGATCTGAACCATTCTACTGAGACCGTTGAACCCTTTGGTAGAGATGATGATGATGATGATCTGTAGCGATGCAGAGATATGATGCTTAGATTTAGTTATTATGTTAGTGATGAGACATTTTTTACTTAGTTGACATTTGTACTAGATTTACTTTATTAGCTTGATGTTGATTAAAACTATTTCAGTTTATAGTAGTTATTTGGTTATGTATTTCGGTTTGCTTTATTAGTTTCTGTCTGAAAACTTTTTAAGTTGCACCGAACTCTAGTTGATGTATGCTTAAATATTATCATTTATCTGTGACATTCCCCAATACTGGAATATGGAGACGGACATGGCCAGCTACCCCGTACAAGATATAGAACGTCATATGGTGATCACGGCTGTAACAAGACAAAGGGTGCATGCTACAATCAAGTCACTTAGGGTCACACAGAGCATCTATTGTCTCAATTAGTCAAACGAGGAACAATAAACATAGAACATATATGATAAAGCAAAAATGCATCCAGACGCTCTATTAAAATAACGTAGAAACTAGCCATACAAAATGAGGGGCTAGTTGAGTAATAAAAGTACATGCCGTGATAAGCTACAATCTAATTAATTACAATCATGTAAAGAAAACTAGATGTCCAGACTTGCCGGCTAATAGGTGTCGGTGGCTAAATGCTCAAAAGAGATAAATATACAATAACGAGCGGTGGAGAAAAAATCCACTCATTTTCCTTAGTGGCCATCTGTCTGGTACGCGCCATTGTTCAGAGAAAAATAAGCTGGATACTCGGGCACTGACTCTAAACCTGGCCATGCAAAACCAGTGGAGTTAGGCCCCAAATAGCAATTATCCCAAGGAAGCACGAATGAAGAAACAAAAATCCAAGTTATATATATAATGCATGAGCCAAGAACCATAGGCGTATACACTCTCGTTGAGGTAATACAACGCTCCTACACCAAACAAGGATAAGAAGTAGTATACCATACCGAGATGGCATACATCCTCTGGTTCAGGTCAAGCTATAAGATTCTGTATCATAGTTTCGGTCCATAGTCTATCAAGCATAATAATCTAACCCTATAACCAAACAAGGACAAGGGTTAGATCACCGCACCACGATAGTCCATGTCCCTAGAATATTTAACATATGGCAATACGCTTACAGGCAAGATCGGTTAAACATCAAATCAATTCTATGGATTTCTAGATAAAGTTTGGGTTATCCCAGGATTATAATGCATATAATAAGAATACTCAGATTGTGCGTTGTTCAAGCGGGGCTAACCGAGCCATGATAATCGTCGCATAGCGCGTAGTATTATGCACCGATCCCTCGTAAGGCCACCGTGCTAAGATCACATAGAATATATAGTACAATATAGTAATCGAATATTGTAATCTACTAATACAGATTTAGACAATATCCATGGGGGGCAGCCTTACACTTCCCAGTTAGATACCTGAGGGCAGCTTGTCATACACGATCTCGGGATTCTGTCCCTCCCAATGCTCTACAAGTTTTGTTTGCCTAGTTAACCATATGGTTAGTTGGAATCGCATGGCATGGTCACATGTTCATTCCTTATATATGTCGTGCCGCAGTATGACCACGCTAGATACGAATTCACTTTGTCACTTGGTAGTTCAATTTGGATCCCTCCCAGCATGATGCAACAATCAAACAATTTCTAGCCATGCTTGGTTATTGACTAACTATCATGTCCATGCTGGAGAAATTGTATCATATCAAATTTCATATAGCACATAGGTAAACCTCGTTGTAAGACATGTAACATAATCACGTAAGAACACTTAGCACATAGGAACACATAGCACATAGTAAGTGTATCAGCATTGATACAAATAGTCGAGTCAAGTTACCATTCATTAGTAATCACTTGTGTTCTATCACATTATGACACATAGGTCAAGTCATGCACATAGGTAGTATAGCCACTTGGCGCATGGTCAAATTCTACATATAATCAGGTCAGGTGCATAGTCATGTCTAACACATAGTCACTTAGTTCACATACACTTACAGTCATCAAGATCACAAATGAAATCACAAAATCCAATAAAATGTTCAAACCAAGCAATCAACAAAACATATGCATGGGATCGCATGCGCGCATGAGGAACCACACACCTGAGGCTATCGCATGGAACTGAGTCGCATGCTCAAGGCAAAGCCCACGCCTAGAACAAGTGCTGAGTGATGGACAATAAATGTGTCGGAGATGTGATAGATATGACATGCCATAAATGCGTGTCAGAGGAAAAGACAAAAGCATAAAAAGATATGCAGAAGTCAGTGCAGATTTATGTGCGCATAAGGAGAGGTGCCTAGTACTATGCCGCATTGCTAGCTGGCAGCATGAATACCTTTAAGCGCCAAATGAGCAAAACACAAAGGGTTCTGCCTCATGACTCTTTCAAGTCCATGGCATCAAAATGAATGTGTAAGTCAATCATGCACCTAACAAAGCTCCAGAAATTTGTGCCGCATAGCTCTTGGCCGTATGAAGTTCCATCATCCCAAACCAGCAAGTCTGCGATAGAAAAAGTTCCAAAACTTAAAAACTTATTTCCTTCATAAAATCTTTATTCTAACTCCAAATCAAGTGAAACAAAAGCCAAAACAGTCTAAAATTGAATTCTCTACCACATGGAACAACAAATTTTCTAAAATACCAAGTTTTAATAGATCAAAACCAAGAAAAATTATGGAACCCATAAAAACTCTAACTTAAAAAATGTAGAAATACTCTAATCCATCCATCAAACCAAAAATACCAAGTATTAAAGATGTAAAGGAACTTATAGCACACATTATAGACTAATAATATGTAGGGAAATCAAAGAAATAATTGCAAGGTTTCTCCATGTCATACAAGATATACTTTTCTAGTCCAAGAAAATAAAGAGAAGAAAAATAAAGAATGAATGAAGAGAGAGAAAGAAAAAGGGCTTATATAGGCTAGGGTTGGGTGCTTGGCCATTGGATCAAGTCATGACCAATCATAGCCACACAATTAAACCATGAACCAAGCTCATCCAAAGAATAGGTCTAGTCTCCATGCAACTTAATTATTATGCAAGCAAGAAATAATATGCTCCAACAGATATATCGAAAATGGGGAGTGACAATCTGTGTGCTTCTATTTCACTTTTTTTTGTTTACAATAATACTACCTTGCGAGAAATTATGCTCCATTTCGATAAAGTGACGATGTGGGAAAATACTGATACAGTCGAATATGCTCTCGTTACGGGGGAGCTATTGCTGCTATTGTTGAGGTACCAACACAACATATCAATCGATGACCCGTATCAGTCGCAGTTTTTATCAATTATCAAAATGGGGGTGATTATTAACCCATCTGGTCTCAGTCAACCTGATTTTGATAATTAACCTAAAACTATGAGTCGATACATGGGAATGCATTACAACAGAAGTCTGTACCTTCAGCAATTATTTTACAGGAACTTCTTACTTCAGTGTTCGTCTGGTCCAATTTTTTACATTTATTATGTATTTTATTTTTACTTGAGTTTAGGACTTATATAAATTGCATCGCACTTTGGAACTAGTTGAATCCTAACCCAAAGTCCACTCGAAATAAGCCTACCTAAACCCGAACCAACTTTGAACTCATATTAAATCAAATACCCTACTCAAATACCAACCCAAATGAGCCAAAATATAACCAGAACCAGTTTAGAATTTGGTCAACTGACCCCGTTCACTAAGAACTGACTCCTAAATCAAAGTGCTAGACCTATTCTTATGGCTCCAACGTTTAAATTTTTGAACGTTAGGATACTGAGTTCTATACGAACTCTGCTTCAGAAAATCTATAAATAGAGACGAGTTTTCTATTTATATTTACTCATTCACTCTTCTTCTACTATATTCTTTAAAGAGCTATTAACCTTCTCCATCTCCAAGACAACTCATATTCTTCTAAGTGCCAGTGCGGTTTTGATTAGAAGTGTTCGAGTTGTACAAGCTTGGCTATTCATAGTTACTTCTTAAACTGTCTAAAGTCTTCGAGCTCTTCATATGAAAGCTCGTGTCTGTACGAAGTCGTAAGCCCTTCGGATCAAAGCTTATGTTTTTACTACTAGTAGATTTAATAACGAGAAAGAATTCTTAGGACTGGATTAGTCCGCCACGAGAGAAACCAGTAAAAATCTTGGTATTTGTGTTTGTTCTTCTATACTCATTTATTGTTCACATATATTGCTACATTATTTGCTAGTTGGTAACTTCCTTTACTTAGTCTTTAATTTCAGTTGGGTATATCTTCCGCTACACTCTATTCACCCCCCCCCCCTTCTAGAGTTGCCTAACGATCCATCACGTCCCCACCCTGTTAACACTTTCGGGGTCGGGTTTCTTCGTCCTCGTCCCTCGTGTAAGCCCCCTCATTTTTGAATAGGGTTAATTTGGTATTTTTTTAATTTATTTTATTTAATTTAATGGATTAAAGTATTAATTTCTAAATCCTTCTTTTATATATATGACCATTTGCCATGGCTTGAATATTTTAAGCAATGCACAATCTTTTTTCTTCCAACAAAATTTATATTACTAATTTTGATTGTGCCTAATATATTTGGGACATGGTTGTTACATTTTTTTGACCTCCCCCATGCTCCAAAAATATTGTCAAATATCTAGAACCACGGTTACCGTAAAACTGCCTCCTTTTGACTTGAACTTGACTCAAACCCAAACCAAACGCATGTAGTCATGTAGTGCACACAAATACCCCATGTATATATATATATATATATATATATATATATATATATATATATATATATATATATATATATATATATATATATATATATATATATATTAATTTGGTTCTATTTATAGAGTTCGAATTATGGAAAGGGCCATAGGTAGCATCCTAATTGGCAAACTACCTAACTAACTAACTACCTAACCACCCAAGATCCTAACCAACCAAAGTACAACCATAAAAACCCAACATTACTTCATAATTTTGTGCAAGAGAATCCCCCTTGGTGGCCGACCCCTACAAGCCTTAGGAAAACCCCCTCCTATGTTTAAATCTATCCAAAAAGCCCATATATATACCCCTTTATCACAAAACCCTAACCCTAACAACTCTCTCCCCTTTTTGGCCGATCCCTCCCCTCTTCTTCACGTGTAAGAGCAGCCCCCCTTGTCATCTACCCCTCACAACATCATCTCCTTCACCAAAAACCCTCTCCTCTCTTCCAAAACTCCATCTTTCATCATCCTTCCACCCAATCTCCACCAAACAACCATAATGGCTCCACCATTTCCATAAAATCCATCAAGAACCTATTGCCATCATCATCAACCCATCAAAAAACTATTTCCATCATCATCAACCCATCAAGAAGGACGAAACAAGGTAAGCACAAGCAAGAAGGTGCGTTCTTGAACAAGAAGAGGCACCGTCATCCAAACCTTCAAAGCTTTTGGATAAGGATTCAAATTTCCTTCTCAAATCTCTATGGAATGACTCTATTAGATTTATGTAAGTTTAATATTCTATAACCCTCCCTTGCCATCTTTTTTCACCAAAAAAATCTATGAGAAATTTCATGTTAGATTGATGATAGATTGGACAACAGTAGGGCTAGTTTTTGGCTTTGTGACACGGTTCTTAGAGGCCTTGTTGTTAATTCTTAAAACTAAATTTATTAGTGGTTTATTAATGTAAAATAAGTATTTTAGAATTATTTTTATGGTATTTTCATCAAAATTCTTAACCCTAAAAATAAGGGTCACTAGACTAGATTTTGGGTGATTTTGTGGCATAGTTTTGCCCATAAATAGGGGTTGTTTTGAAAGAAATAAAAGGTGATTATTTTCTGAGATTAAAACAGAATCAAATATTATATAAAATAATTTTTCTTGATATAAACCGTACCCATGGACTGGTAATGCTCTGAACAAGTTTCGGACAAAACTAGTCAACTTAAAGTAGCATTAATCTTGAAATATGGTTATTTTATCAATTCTAGAATTTAATGGTTAAAAATTAATATAAATAATGTTTAAATAAATATTTAATTATTTATTATGATTTAGATTCATGTCCTTCGATTGGGGACTTAACCGTGAATTTTGGAAGCGGTAAACCATGAAACTAGGTTCCGATACCTCGCAAAACGTGTAAGTTATTGTATCAAGAATTTACATGTTAGGATGAGTTTGGACTTGGGTAGTAATGGTTTATAATAAATTATACAATTTAGTTGCGGTTACTAGATTTTTGATTAGATACTTAAAGTAGAAAATTTATTGTTTAGGTTAATTGGATTCCGAAGGAGTGGACGCGGGACCAACTTTGCAACTACATGCTGCAGACCCAGGCAAGTGTGCCTTGTCAAACTTGCAGTAGATTCTATTATATTATCTTCTTAAATTTCTTTTCATATATATATACTCTTTTGATGTACTTGTTCAACCTAGGACCGTGAGACATTGCTTAGCTTCCGAACAAGATTAGGGTGTCGATGCCGTACGCGAAGTCGTGTAACGTCACTTAGAGAGTTGATTTTATGATCCTATTTTTACATGCTTGCTTTACCAAGTACGCCATACCTTAGGACACTTGACATTATTTCATGTGACAGAATCTTTCTTGAGTTATTCATGGTGATTCTGTATAGGCTTACAGAATTTATGATATGAGACTTGCATATTATATAGATATCATTATGACTCATTTTACTAGCTAGAGGTCATGATCTTGCGTGTTATGGATATAAGACATTGTGGACATGAGATTTGAGGTTACATTGGGTGGGGAGAGACACACATATTATAGGCTGATTGTGTTTATATATATATACTATGTTACTAGAGGTGCTTTCATCTCTGTACCAGAGCTTGGCACATTTACTGGCCATACGAGATACTACTTGTTGCTATGGGCTCCCCGACACAGAGCTGGTAGTGGTCTCAGCCGGAGTACTAGTGATGCTCTCATTTGTATTTTACTTAGCTGGTTACATAGCTTGCCATGAGGATCTGTTTTTACTTACTATATTTTATTTGGCTTGAGTGTTTATTGTACCTTGCTATATCCCATGAGGACCTAGATCTGGATTATGTCCCCAGGTGTAGACGATGAGAGCTATCCCGAGGTTTATGGGGTAGGTGCTGCTATTAGAGACGTACAGGTTGCAGAGGACGAGGTTGTTTCGGAGGACTTCTCTTGAGCACACAGTATTCTCACAATTTATTTATTATGCTTAGTGTTCTTAGATATTTGATCTTGTAGTGACTTCTGGATATTATACTTGGAGTTATTTTTCTTTCTATTTTGATAACGGGTTGTACCCCATGACATTATTTATATTGCTTTGGTTGGACAGATCATTTTATATTATTGTGACAGGACTTGTCTCTTTGTGATTTTATTACTTATTATAGATAAGATTAGATATATAAACTGTGACAGGTATTTGTAGACCATTTTATATGTATTACAGCTTAAGTGCACTTTAACAGGTCCATTAAATTGGGTTTGCCCATTGGAGTTGTGCTGCTGGCCTTTTCCACGTGGCTAGTCCCTTGGTATTTTGGGACTGGGGCGTGACACCCCGCCCCCGTTAACATTTTTTCCCATAAAATATAAGCTTAAAAAAATTGTTTTCATTCCCCAAAAAAATACAATATAGGTTAAGAAAATCTGGTTTTCATAAAAAAATATAATATTAAATAGAAAAATGATACAATATAACAAAGAGATAGAATATTAATCCAATGGAAGTTTGGGGTCGGTCGTTACACGTTAAGCACAGCCTTTGCACATATGGGTATAAGTAATTGGGGTCATATATTTACCTGGGTAAGGAGTGCTTATACCCAAATCGGTCCTGAACTCGATCAAATTTTTTTAATCCCCATCCCCTCCCGTCCCTATTTTTAAATCTCCAAACTCGTCCTCGTCGAAAATAAATCGAGAAAAAATTGGGTCCCAGTTGTGTTCGGAGAAAATTATCATCCCTATTCACTACTAACCTTATTTTTGCGGGATTGTGAAATAACTCATCCCCTAATGCGTGTTCGTATGCACGTGAAAATAATAATAATTTAGACGAAAGAAGTTTATTTGATATAAAGAAGAAGTCCATTGAATACGTTCGAGATTCATGGTTTTGATAATAACATCGACATAGGTATCCTGGTTGGGGTGTTAATGGATTGTTTTAGCGATCAACCTCATGCTATCTGCATGCTATCCAAAGAAAAGTAGTACTCATTGTTGAGGTCCAACCCGATGGAGGTGTCTGGATGGAAGCCTGAGGGCATTAATAAATTTCGTGTGATCAAATCTGGACGGTTAGGATCGGTGTTGGACTATTAGCGACAGAAAAATTAAGAGAAAGTTCTTACTTTTCTCTCAAGACTCGTCATTAATTCAAGACAGTTGGAAGAAGATATTTGTTTGTGGAGTCATTTTCTTCGTTTAGGAGATCACTAAGGGGTTGGGTGAGTAATTTTAGTTGTATATCTGTATTTCTTTTTAAGTTTGGTGAGGAGTTGAACATGGGGACAAATGGTTTAACATTTTTTATTCAATATTGTATCTAGTTAGAAGTTATATAGTTTAGGATTCTTCTAGATGATATAGTCACAAAAAAATATTGTGTTTGATATGTCTTGGTGTAAACCCCTCACCCAAAATAGGTATTTTGTGTGTATTTTATATTATTATATTTATTATAAATTATTTTAAATATTGAATTTCTTTAGAGTATTCTCTTAGTTAATTTGAAAATAAATTTCTTGATATATTTACTTATATAAATATTTATTTAGAATCATTTTTAGGCTATTTTAGATTTTTGGAGATTTTTCTAGAATTTTAGGGTAATTAAAACATAGGAAACATAAATTTCTAGAACTTTCATGATTTACTATGAGACCATACTTATATATTGTTCCTACCAAATATTTATTTTAGGTTAAAATATTTTATTATATTTTTCTGTAATTTATTTAGAATTTTAAGAAATTTATTTAGATTTTTGAAATTATTTAGGATTTATTTGGATATATATAGTCTTAATATTAGATAGATGCTAATTTAGTGTTAATAGATATTAATAAGATTATATATAAATTATTTATATTATCTTTAATTCTATTTAAGATTATAAATTATTGAGATAAACTCAAACTCTATTTTAAATTAATTTAAATCCTGAGCCTACTAGGAAAGCAACTTCATGCATATCATATCCTTATTTAAATTCATCATAATCCTATCCAAATTAACCAATCCTAGTCGTATTCAATTAAGTAGTGTCCACCATTATAAATACCTCATACTTCATATTTTTCTTCCCCAAATTCCCCTCTTTTTCGTCCAAAAATAGTCAAAATTCGTCATAAATTCAGCCTCATTTTTTAGTAGTTATGACGACTTAAAAAGAAGATATCTCCTAGCTCCGGACTCTAAACGCGCTCCAGTTTTTTTGTTAGAATCGTATCAAGGTTAGTTTTCTGAATATATAAATTATTTTAATAATTTTAGAACCTATTTTTTTAGAATATTCTAAAAGTGCCAGTTGTCCGAAATCAGACGTGTTTCTGTATTTTCGAGATTTCGGGAGATCCCGAATTCGGAATTACGAACCGTTTGAAGTTTCGAAAAGTTAACATGATGAAATTAAATAAAATAATATTTCCAGAATTTAACATATAATTTTAATTTACTGTAAAATTCGTGCAACGTAGAGGTAAATAGGAAACCACCGAAAATTGTCATATGTGCTCCCTTATGGACATAACTCTTTACCGACTTGTGATTTTATAAAACCATTGATTCCGGTATAAATGTAGCATTGAAATATATAGCATTCCACACACAAATCTAGGATTTGAGTTGGTTGACTTTTTGGTCAACGGATTGCCTCGATTTGCGTGCCACGGATCACAAATCCGTAAAGTTGACTTTCTTTGGGCCAAAATTAGGGTTTAACAATAAAATCAGATTATAATAAGATTAAAATACTATTTTAGGTTATTTTATTCAGAGTTAAAATAGATTAAAATGACGAAAACTATTCACCCACTTTTGTAACCTAACTTGTTTAATTTATGTGACGGGTAGATCGGACGACGCCTTGAGTTGGGACTTTATCCTTTTCAGACCAGGCAAGTATACCTTGCCAAATTATTTACAGTACTTTGCATGCTATTTATATTCCTGTATATTCATTGCATGTGTAGTTTCGTTCAGTCATTACTATATATTAGATATGTTGACACACACTTGACACCTAGTATCATGAGAGGACAACCATTAGGTGTATGGACTTTAACCACTCTGGTAAACCGTAGTATCTAGCTCGCACTACGGTAGTGTGTCGCACTGATCGCTACCCCTGCGGTATGTCAATTTCGGGAGTCTCGCTGGTCGCTACCCCCGTGGTATGTCGATTTCTGATGTCCCCTGACGTGTGTGTGAGTTGTGAGATTTAGATCGAGTAGCCTACCCTTGCCCATACGTCAAAAAATTGTCCTCATTATGCATTTCATATAGATTGTCTTGTACAGCACACTTACATATTTTCCACCTATTATGCATGTTTACTGTATTCAAATTGGCATGCTTCTATGTATCTTGTTACGTCCCTCTAAGGACCTGGTCCCTTTCCAGGTGTAGATGTTCATAACTATCCGCAGGAGTACGAACCCGGACCTGACGCTTTACTTTCTGCCGAGGAGATCTTACCCACTGAGCATCATTGATTATCTCTAGCGATGGATCGCTTCGCTGATACCTTTATATCATCATCTTATTTATATTGGAGATTTACCCTTCTCCCTCATTTTAGTATTGATATAGTCATTGGTAGTGGATTTGTCTCCACCCGACTATTATTTTGGATTATTCAGACTCATTATTTGTAAACCCCCAGAATTTTTCATAATTTAAAAATGAATTTTTGGAATTTTTCTGGAATTTTCTGTGATTTTTCAGGAATTAAAATAAATGTTCTTCTGAATTAAATATTTTTAAGTATTAAAATAAATATTATGAAAATAATATTTTTGGATGTAAAATAAAATATTAGACATAGGGTAATTTTTCAGGAATTCATTGGACCCAGAACTAGTTTTAAAGACCTAAAAACTTATTTTTAATTAACCCAAAATAAACCAACCGGTTTATTGAACCAACCCACCCTGAAACGAATCCTGAACCAACCCAAACCGGACCCAATCCTTATTGGGTCGGATCCGGACCCGTTAGCCGACCCGACCCAAACCCGCAACCCGACCCGTATCTACAGTAACCCCTAAAATCTCCCCGACGGTTCCCCTCCGCCGTTATACGCGGCCGACCCGGCGAATCCCTCCGCCGACCGTACACCCGCCGCCTCGCCTTCGCCTCTCCGCCTCCCGTGCCTCTTCACATCCTTAACCGCCGGCCGGCCCTGCCCCTTCTCCTCCCAGCTAACGGCCGGTCGCCCCTATATAACCCCCGACCTCGGCCACTCCACTGCCACCGAACCACCATCCATCGACCACCACCGCCACCGACCTCTCGTCGAACCCGTCGTGATCTCCACCGCCCTCCGACGATCCTCCACCCCGACCCAGCCAACTCCGGCGCCTCCTCCAGCCATCGACCCCTCCGTCGTGACCCTCGACCCCGACAGCTGTATCCATCGACGACTCCGCCACCCACAGCCATCACCGTACCCCGACAAACCCACAGCCGACGCCCAGAGCTCCGGCCGACCGAACTCCCCTCCGCCGTGCCCTCGCCGCCGTAGGCCGAGTAAGTCACCGCCGCCAGCAAGCCCCGTCGGCCGAGCAACGTCGCGACTCCCCGCGTATGCGAATTTCAGTCATTTCTGACCTTTTTCCTGTGAGTGTTTCTCTCTCCTCGCTGCCTCGATTTTCGTTCTGTCGAATCCTGTGCGAACCTTGCGTGACCCTCTAGAACCCCGTGCCATTAGCCAGGGGTATCGCATCCTGTGGCGATCACAAACTGCGACGCGAATTCAGGAAAATAAATCCCCTTTTCTGAAAATTCAGAAAATGTCTCGAACTCCCCAGTTCGCGACCGTTTTGCGACCAACCTGCTTAATGTTTTCAAAATTGGCTTCAACAATTATTTAGACCATATAACCAAGTTTTTAAACCCTATTTTAGTGTAATTTATTGAACTGTAGTTTGTAATATTTTTTAGGGTAAAAATGACCAAAAGATTGGTTATTTAAATACCCTGATTTTCTCGGAACTGGGTGCGCCCCGCTAAACGGGACGACTTGGCCATGTGCGAACTTCACCGAAAGGTGCGCGCCGTTAATACGGACGTGTAAAATTTCGCGGAAGTTGATTTGGATGTGCGTACACACCAAAATCAACGCGTATCCGTCGACAACGCTCCGTATCGACCATGATCTAAAACTCGTTGTAACTTCGTGTACGCTAGTCATTTTGAAATGAAACTTGCGCCATCGGACTCATAGCAATACGCTGGTCCTGTGACCCAAGTTTGATTCGATTCTGAGAACGTTGACAAAATTCCGTATCGTGGGCCCCACGGCTCCACTTGACGGGCAATTTTGTGATCGGCTCATCGGAATCCAGTTATGGACATTCCGTTGGGTTAGTATCGTCGTTCTGGACTTTGAAACACTAAGTTTGACGAATTTGGAGAACATTGTCTCTGGCACATTTTTTGGTACGAAGCGAGCCATATGTGGACTCCGCTTTGACCAGAAACTATCACTTTTGCCCCTGTGTCCAAATTGGACTTATGGCAAGCAATTCTAGCTATTTGATATCTTCTGAAACTGATGGTAACGTTTATTTCAGCAAGCGGAGGAGTACCTGCAGATCCCGCTGATACCAGAGCAGTAGTTGGTAACCAAACCCCAAGCAAATGTACCTTGCCATACTTGCAGTAAATTGCTTTATATTATTCCCTTGATTTAATCATATGATATATATGTTCAACCTAGGACCGTGTGACATTACTTAACGTCCGAACAAGATTCGGATGTCAACACCATACGCGGAGTTGTGTAACATCACCTCGAGATGGATATCGAGACCCTATACATTTTTCGTGCTTGCATCATCAAGTATGTCATACCATAGGTGTAAACCCCCTGATTTTGCAAGAATATTAAATTGGAATTTTTCACAATTTTCTGGAATTTTTTGGGAATTTTCTGTAATTAAAATCAGGGTTCTTAATTATTGAATGATTTTTAATTGTTAATAAATAATATTAAATATTATGAAAATAATATTTTTGAGTGTGAAATGAAAAACTGGACTTAGGGTAATTTTTCTGGAATTTATTGGACCCCGGACCTATTTTTAATTACCTAAAAACTAATTTAATTTAATTTAATTATTATTATTATTATTATCAAACCCGGCCCAAACCCAGAGCCCGGCCCGGCCCATTGGGCCCGAGCCCGGCCCAGCCCCCTAGCGGGTCGGGTCGGATCCGCCAGACCCGACCCGCCCGCAACCCGCACGACCGTCTTCCCCCACGCGTCCCCTCGGCCCGCGTCTTCCGGCGCTCCGCCCGCCTCGCGCCGCTCCGTCCGGCCCACGTCCACCCCTCTCCGCCAGACCCGGCCACCCCCTCGGCCACGACCCTCCCCCAGCGCCTTTAAACCCCCCCCCCCCCCGTTCCCCAGGCCGTCGACCCCACTCCGCCACCTCGCTCCACCACCGTCGACACCTCCGCCCGGACTCGCCACCACCGGCGCCGCCACCCTGCTCCGCCCCGCCTCTCCCCGTCCTCCTCCTTCCTCCCCTCCGGCGGCCACCGCAGCAGCAGCAGCAGCAGCTCGGGCAGCTCCTCGAGCCGCCTCCGGCCGCCCTGAGCCGCCGCCGACGAGTCCCCAGCCACGCCACGCCGCCCTCCGCCGCGTGCCCCCGAGCCCGGCTACGTTGCCCCGGCCGACCTCCGCCCTGAGCCGCCGGATCCCAATCCCTAACCCTAACCCTAATTCCTAATTCGGACACAGGACACAGTGTCCTGTGTCGTGTCGGACACGACGAAAATCCCGGTTTTCGACCCTGTTCAGGTACTCCTAACTTCTTGCTCGTAGCTCTGTTTTCGATTCTGTAAATTGCGTTGTGAAGCCTGTATGACCCTCTCGGTGCCCGGACAAACCGCTCGGGGCATCGCGTCCTGTGGTGATCGCACACCGCGATCCAAAAACAGGAAAAACAACGACCCAATTCACCCCGGAACTGGGTACGCCCCGCCAAACGGGATGACTTGGTCGCACGCGGTCTTCACAGATACGTGCGCAGCGTTGATACGGACGTGTGGGATTTCGCGGAAGTCGATTCGGGTGTGCGTGCACACCGGGATCAACGCGTATCCGCGGACACCGCCCCGTATCCACCTTTTCTGAATCACGCCCTAACTTTGTGTACACACGTCGGATTGAAACGAAACTTGCGCCATCGGACTCGTAGCGATACACTGGTCCTGTGACCCAAGTTTGGCTCGATTCTGAGAACGTTGACGAAATCGCGTGTCGTGGGCCCCACAGGCCCCGTTCGACGGGCGATTTTGTGATCGGCTCATCAGAATCCAATTCTGGAAGTTCCGTTGGGTTCGTATCATCGTTCCTGATCTGTTGACACTAAGTTTGGTGAATTTGGAGACCTTTGACCCTGACACGTTTTTCGGTGCAAAGCGGGCCCACATGCGGATCCCGTTTTGACCCGAAATTGCCATTTTTGCCCTTGTCTCCAAATTGGACTCAAGGACAGGCGTTTCTAGCTATTTGATATCTTCTGAGCATGATGGTAATATTTATTTTAGCATCCGAAGACATTTCTGGAAATTTCCCCGAGAACATAACTGTAATTGGATCCAAACATCAGGCAAGTACCTGCACTTCAAGTTTATTCTTTATATTGTGATAATTTCCTTGCTCTACTAGCACCATTGGATGATTACACGTAGTGTTAGAACACTGGATTTCATGTCTTGAATATTGAATTTCATGTCTTGCTTTTCGTGTCGGGCGGGAGAATACTAGGAGGCATGTGGTTTACCCTTCCCCGTGTTATTGTGGATAGCTGTTGGTACACGACTGTCCATCAGCCGGATCTCGATTATATTGTGGATAGCCGTCTATGACGGCCGGATAGCCTTATAACCCCCTACATGCCAACTATGTATTCTAAATACACAAGTTCACACACATAGTTTCTTGTCTTGTTGCAGTTCCTGTTATCTTGTTGTAGTTCCATTTTCCTGTCTCATTATATTTCCTGTTTACTTATATTCCTGACTTACAGCAATAAACCCCTAGTTATTGTTACTTCTTATTTATGCATATTCTCAACATGATACTTGTCAGTTCTTTTCTACTTGTCATAAATATTTAGTTTAATCCTTGTTGTGCATTGTGTACTTTGCTCCTTTCCTGACTGGATCCGTTGATTTAGGCGATGATGAGGTTTATGCCCCCACCTATTTGGCCCCATTTGAGGTAGCAGGTGATATAGTTGAGAAGCCGGTTCCCACTCAGGAGACTACTTTTGAGGAGTAGTCAGCCAGTTAGCTAGTATTTTCTTTCAGCATAGTAATCGGGTTTGTCCCCGATATATCTTCTGGTTCTGTAATAAACTATGGATCTGTTTGTCACATTTGTTTTACTTGAAATCTTAGCATTCTTATTTCCTGTTATTATCCTTGCCTATTTATTTACTGTGGATGAGCTAGAGATTACCTGTGAAGATGACCTAGACAGCGTACTACCGCCGATACTGCGGCGTAGGCTGGACGTACCCACGTACTCGTGCCCGAATATCCGGGTGCGGGTCATGACAATAGGACACCTGACACTATTCATGAGACAGAATCTTCTTGAGATATTCATGGAGATTCTGTATAGGTTACATGATTCGTGATATAGATATTGCATGTGCTTAGCTATCATTATGACTTGCTGCATTAGATATGATCTTGCGTGACATGGACATGATATATCGTGGACATGAGACGTATGATTACATTGGGTGGGGAGAGACACACAGGCTATAGGTTGATTATATTATTACGGTGTTGTAGCCTCTCCGAGCTAGACTCCTACATGATATCACTGCTACCGGCTCCCGACACAGAGCTTGTAGTGGTCTCAGCCTGAGCTCTAGTGATGCTCTCAACTTGCATATCACTTAGCTGGTTACTTAGTTTACCCTATTGATTCATTTATTATTGCACTGCATTTATTTTTGGCATAAGTTATTCTTGTACCTTGCTATGTCCCCTGAGGACCTGGATCCGGATTATGTCCCCAGGTTTAGCAGAGGAGATCTACCCCCAGGTTTACGGGACAGGAGCAGTACCAGAACCTGAGGACGAGGTGATCGCTGAGGATTTCTCTTGAGTATCTGGTTATTATACTCAGTTATTTCTATTGTTGGACTCTTTATTTCCTGTCTATTGAGTTGTTGTATCAAACTCATTTTTGGGTTGTTCCCCGAGTTATGTTTTATTGAGAGTTGATATTGCTTTATATTCTGATATTATTATATTTATTTCTGTGGATGAGATTAGTACCATTGCCCATATTGTTATTTTACAGCTTAAGTACACCCTGGTGGGTCCATTAAATTGGATTTACCCATCGGTGTGTGCTGTTGGCCATTGCCACTTGTCTAGTCCCTCGATATTTTAGGACTGGGGCGTGACATAGTTTTTGTGGTGGCCCATACAGGTCTACGACTAAATTGCTTCAATTTTAACTTAGGAATCGAGCAAGCCTGCAATAAGGTTAGGATAAGTTATAGGATCTCATCCACTTGATTGAATCGTTCTTGATCTCTATCGGATTCGAATTTCTTGACTTGCATCCTGCCTTGATTCCTCTGTGCGCCTCTTATGGTTTATTTTGGATGCAGAGTAATGGATCCCCTAACAAGCGACCTGCAAGAACACAATAAGATGCTGTAGCCACCTAAAAAGGAGATAGAGTGACGCCATTAAGTGGAGATCCCTCCACTCACCAAAGCAGTCAAGCAAATCAGCATACCTCAAGAATCCAACAAGATGATATTCCGCCACAGTTTACTCCACCAATGCCCGTATTCCCACAAGGGTAGGCTATGGACGGATATCAGATATTTCAAATAATCTACGCAATGATGCAATCTCAACAGCAGATTCAACAAGAGGCACTACGAAACAGTATAGTGACCGCACTGGAGCAGGCGAATCTACCAGCACGACGGCCAACGACGGGCTCTATCACAGATTTTCGCCAGCTGAAGCCCCGCACTTTTTCAGGCAAGGAGGAGCCCACTAAAGTTCATGAGTGGCTCACAAACACTCAACATCAATTAGAAGCAGCTGAGCTTCCAAGAAAACGTTGGATGACTACTGTCAGGATGCAGTTGACAGACAATGCACATCACTGGTGGCTATCTGAGGAGACACGGCTCGGACCAGACCGAGTCACTTGGGAAGAGTTCTCTAGACTCTTTCAGGAGATGTACATTCTATCTATTGCTCGATCAGAACTTCGGGACAAGTTCAATCGACTCACTTAAGACAATATAACAGTGGAAGAGTATAATACAAAATTCATCCGTTTGAGTAGCTTCGCCCCTACCCTGATCCCGACAGAAGAAGAGAAGGCTGAGAAGTTCTTCGACGGACTAAACTTAGAGCTACCGAGACTGATCGGATCCGTTGTACCTACTTCTTACTCGGACGTCCTTGCTGCAGCCCGACGCATGGAGCGCATCACCAGGAGAGAAACCAGCCTGAAGCGGCCTTCCACATCAGCACCAGCCAGAGCACCACAGGAAGAAGCTGCAAAGAGACCTCATATGCACCAGCCACCCGGAGCATCTCCGCAAGCACTGCCTATCTGTCAACATTGTGGCAAGCGAGGCCATATTGAGAACGAGTGCAGATGCAAAATGGGATTATGTTTAGCTTGCGGATCCAGTCAGCATTTAGTGAGGGAATGCCTTGAGCGTCGAGAAAGAGCACCAATGGTAAACCAACAAGCTCTACCAGCACCAGGAGGATATCATCTGAGGCCACCCTTGGCACCCCAGGCAGTACTCTTCCAACAGGCTCAGCAGCAGCAGAGGAATCTACCACAAGGATGCGGACAAGCTTTTGCGATGACCTTGGAGGACGCACAGACTCGTGGAGTAGAAAATGCGCGTAAGTTATTCATAGATGCATTGCTTTAGCACGTGCCTGTTAGTTCATGACCTTAGCCTTAAACCTAGTAATTTGAACAGGTTAATAATTGATAACCTAGTTTTTCTAAGCTGTAGTTTTCTCTAACCAGATTTCCTTCACTCTTGAATTACCTAAACTTTCATTGCCTAGGGAAATATTTTATTCCTTCCCTATGAGTTTTGTTTAAACCCTCATCCTTCGAATTCTCCTTGATCATGATTTTTTTGATTGTGTCGTGCTTCGAACCAGTTTTACAAACCGTGTCATCTCTTCTGACCGGTCATGTTTCGTTATTCTTTGATTGTGAGGACGCAATACTCTTAAGGGGGGTAGATTGTAAATCCCCAGAATTTTTTAGAATTTAAAAATAAATTTTTGGAATTTTTTTGTAATTTTCTATGATTTTTCAGGAATTAAAATAAATGTTCTTCTGAATTAAATATTTTTAAGTATTAAAATAAATATTAAAATATTATAAAAATAATATTTTTGGATGTAAAATAAAATATTAGACATAGGGTAATTTTCCTGGAATTTATTGGACCCCAGAACTAGTTTTAAAGACCTAAAAACTTATTTTTAATTAACCCAAAATAAACCAACCGGTTTATTGAACCAACCCACCCTGAACCGAATCCTGAACCAACCCAAACCGGACCCAATCCTTATTGGGTCAGATCCGGACCCGTTAGCCGACCCGACCCAAACCCGCAACCCGACCCGTATCTACAGTAACACCTAAAATCTCCCTGACGGTTCCCCTCCGCCGTTACACGCGGCCGACCCGCCGAATCCCTCCGTCGACCGTACACCCGCCGCCTCGCCTTCGCCTCTCCGCCTCCCGCGTCTCTTCACATCCTTAACCGCCGACCGGCCCTGCCCCTTCTCCTCCCAGCTAACGGCCGACTGCCCCTATATAACCCCCGACCTCGGCCACTCCGCTGCCACCGAACCACCATCCATCGACCACCACCGCCACCGACCTCTCGTCGAACCCGCCGTGATATCCACCTCCCTCCGACGATCCTCTACCCCGACCCAGCCAACTCCGGCGCCTCCTCCAGCCATCGACCCCTCCGCCATAACCCTCGACCCCGGCAGCTGTATCCATCGACGACTCCGCCAACCACAGCCATCACCGCACCCCGACGAACCCACAGCCGACGCCCAGAGCTCCGGCTGACCGAGATCCCCTCCTCCATGCCCTCGCCACCGTAGGCCGAGCAAGCCGCCGCCGCCAGCAAGCCCCACAGTCGAGCAACGTCGCGGCTCCCCACGTATGCGAATTTCAGTTATTTTTGACCTTTTTCCTGTGAGTGTTTCTCTCTCCACGCCGCCTCGTTTTTTGTTTTGTTGAATCCTGTGTGAACCTTGCGTGACCCTCTCGAACCCCGTGCCATTATCCAGGGGTATCGCGTCATGTGGCGATCGCAAACTGCGACGCGAAATCAGGAAAATAAATCCCCTTTTCTGAAAATTCAGAAAATGTCCCGAACTCCCCAGTTCGCGACAGTTTTGCGACCAACCTGTTTAATGTTTTTAAAATTGGCTTAAACAATTATTTAGACCATATGACCAAGTTTTTAAACCCTATTTTAGTGTAATTTATTGAGCTGTAGTTTGTAATATTTTTTAGGGTAAAAATGACCAAAAGATTGGTTATTTAAATACCCTGATTTTCCCGGAACTGGGTGTGCCCCGCTAAACGGGAAGACTTGGCCATATGCAGACTTCACCGAAAGGTGCGCACCGTTAATACGGACGTGTAGGATTTCGCGGAAGTTGATTTGGATGTGCGTGCACACCGGAATCAACGCGTATCCGTCGACAACGCTCCGTATCGGCCCTGTTCTGAAACTCTTTGTAACTTCGTGTATGCTCGTCTTTTCGAAATGAAACTTGCGCCATCGGACTCCTAGCAATACGCTGGTCCTGTGACCCAAGTTTGGTTCGATTCTGAGAACGTTGACAAAATCCCGTATCGTGGGCCCCGACGGCTCCACTTGACGGGCGATTTTGTGATCGGCTCATCGGAATCCAGTTCTGGACATTCCGTTGGGTTCGTATCGTCGTTCTGGACTTGTATACACTAAGTTTGATGAATTTGGAGAACATTGTCTCTGGCACATTTTTTGGTACGAAACGGGCCACAAGTGGACTCCACTTTGACCAGAAACTGTCACTTTTGCCCCTGTGTCCAAATTGGACTTATGGACATGCAATTGAAACTGATGGTAACGTTTATTTCAGCAATCGGAGGAGTACCTGCAGATTCCGCTGATACCAGAGCAGCAGTTGGTAACCAAACCCCAGGCAAGTATACCTTGCCATACTTGCAGTAAATTACTTTATGTTATTCTCTTGATTTAATCATATGATATATATGTTCAACCTATGACCGTGTGACATTACTTAACGTCCGAACAAGATTCGGGTGGCAACACCGTACGCGGAGTTGTGTAACGTCACCTCGAGATGGATATCGAGACCCTATATATTTTTCGTGCTTGCATCATCAAGTACGTCATACCATAGGACACCTGACACTATTCATGAGACAGAATCTTTCTAAGATATTCATGGTAATTCTGTATAGGTTACATGATTCGTGACATAGATATTGTATGTGCTTAGCTATCATTATGACTTGCTGCATTAGATATTATCTTGCGTGACATGGACATGAGACGTCGTGGACATGAGACGTGTGATTACATTGGGTGGGGAGAGACACACAGGCTACATATTAATTATATTATTACGTTGTTGTAGCCTCTCCGAGCTAGACTCCTACATGATATCACTGCTACCGGCTCCCCGACACAGAGCTTGTAGTGGTCTCAGCCTGAGTTCTAGTGATGCTCTCAACTTGCATATCACTTAGCTGGTTACTTAGTTTACCCTATTGATTCATTTATTATTGTACTGCATTTATTTTTGGCATGAGTTATTCTTGTACCTTACTATGTCCCCTGAGGACCTGGATCCGGATTATGTCCCCAGGTTTAGCAGAGGAGATCTACCCCGAGGTTTACGGGACAGGAACAGTCACTGGAGCAGTACCAGAACCTGAGGACGAGGTGATCGCTGAGGATTTCTCCTAAGTATCTGGTTATTATACTCAGTTATTTCTATTGTTGGACTCTTTATTTCCTGTCTATTGAGTTGTTGTATCAAACTCATTTTTGGGTTGTTCCCCAAGTTATGTTTTATTGAGACTTGATATTGCTTTATATTTTGATATTGTTGTATTTATTTTTGTGGATGAGATTAGTACCATTGCCCATATTGTTGTTTTACAGCTTAAGTACACCCTGATGGGTCCATTAAATTGGGTTTGCCCATCGGTGTATGCTGCTGGCCATTGCCACGTGTCTAGTCCCTCGATATTTTGGGCTTGGGGCGTGACATTATTCTAGTTTAGTTATTTCTTTTCTATGACTTGTTGTGTGGATGAGATTAGTATATCTGTGACTTCTGACACTATATATACCACATGTGAGTTTGTATTCATATTATAGCGTACGTGTGTATTATGGTATCCATATATTGGAGTTGTCATATACATACGGCTGGCATGCTTACGTGTTTCTTGTCCTACGTGTTTTGGGACTGGGGCGTGACATATTTTTGTGGTGGCCCATGCAGGTCGAGAGCATATTGTCTCGGTTACGTTACTGTACCGAGCAAGCCTGCAACTAGGATTAGAGTATAGGATCTCATCCACAATTGACTATGATTCACTTCCTTCTAATCCATTCTAACCGAATAATTGTATCCTGCTTGATTCCTGTGCTTCCCTAATAGTTCCTTGAGTATAGCCTTCTCCTAGAGTATAGGAATCCTTGTTATTAGGAGGATAATTAGGGTGCACACCTACTGAGAATACAACTAGAATATAGACACATCACTAAGTTTAGAATATCTAGTGAACCCTAGAATTCCTTATCTATAGATTGGTTGACCATTATCCCTTGAGATATTTATGAAGGGCTTGAGAATGGTGTAAACACTACTAGGGTTAGTTAGAAATTTGACCGTATTGTTTGACCCTAGTCTTGAGGAACCAATAGAAATCCAAGGTTGAATATTAGGACCAAACCTAACTTTTATAGTGAGATAGTATTATAGAACTATATATTTAGATTCTTGTCTTGATGTTAGCAGACAGTACCCTAGGAAGCCAAGAGGAAAAATAACATTTTCCTAGATCATACCTCAAACACAAAGATTAGCATACCACCTTCCCCTTAGAAAACCATGATATTATCTAGAGTCTTTCTATTTAAATTCAAATCTTGTCCCTCTGAAAACCTAGCGCTCGCTATTGGTGCGACGACTAATTATGCTTTTCTTTCTTTTCTTTCAACACGTGCCACCTAACCCTTCCATACTTACTATTAACACTTGTTCTATAAGCACTATGATTAAGACTTAAGATGACCAATACCCTTTTTAATGCAATAAGATACCCTAATAAGTACCAAGACCCTTCCTCGTAAACCTTAGCAGGAGTTTCTACTGTATCCTTAAGACAGTACAATATTAGTTAATTCTTTTAAGTTGGGTAGTATGCCTCACAACATAGTATCACATAGTCATCTTAACCCATTAATGAAGTATAACTAAATGACACCAACTATAGACTTGCCTAAGAAGATAGTGTTTATTCAGACTGTAGAACTTAGAGGCCCATACCCCTATCTGGTCAACTAGCAACTTAGACAAGGAGTTAGTATGACAACTGTAGAGACTGTAGAGTCTTATCTTCTTTGTAAACTTGAATTATTTTGTAATTTCTCTCATCATAAATCTAGCTTACTTATATTTTCTGCACTACCTTGACTTATGTTGCTATTATAGCCTAGTTTTGCAAGCTTACTCTTTTATCGAGCTTGATCATGATATATGTATTATTGGGTATACACATTAATACATTTCAGAATCAGTGTATTATGGTCTGATCAACCATAGTGCGCTTGGTTCGCCCCTCGCATGACTACTTACGTGGATTGAGATAACATTGACTTAGCTTCTTAGAGAAATGTACTTGCCCTCTAGACATGTCTGAGCATATCGTATCGGTTACATAACTGTACTGATACGAGCATGCGAATAAGAAACTACCAAATAGGATTTCAATCCATAACTGCCTTGACAATTCCCATTTGAATTATTTAAACGCCTTGACCTCCATACTTCCATTCTATTATCTCCCCCTTGAACTCTTTATTATTGTTTTCTGTCTTCCCTTATTTCGGAAAGACGAAACCTCATGCTTGGTATAAGTTGATACATAGAGAGTACTAGATATACCCCATAGGCTAATCACATGACTTGGTGACTCTCTTTTATAATTGATTAAGGACATATCATAGATGATATATTTGTGTGTTAAAAACTCTGAGGATTGAATAACATGATTAAACAATTTGAGGAATATTTTCTTAGATGTATAGCCTTAGGTGATAGATGGGTAAATTCTAAGTTGGATAGAAGTTGCATTGTCAATTTGAGGTAAAAAAAATTTAGATTATAATCAAGTAAGATTAGATTGAGAGATTTAAATCATTTTAATTTTGAGAATTTTTAGAAGAATGATTTAGTTGATGAGGATTTAACTTTAAAGATAAGAATGCCTTATAGAATAAATTTTAAAATTTTGATATTGCAGACCCAATATTTATAATTTGAGCACATAGTTTAAATTTTGAATATTGGAGATTGAATTAACGATTTAAATCTTGAGAAAATAAAAATAAATAATAGAACTCTAAACATGAACATTGATGGATTGAATTCAAAATTTTACAATTTGATGATTTGAATTAAAAGTTGAATTTTGATTGTTGGATCGCCTATTTGAAATATTGATAATAGAAATTGAATTTAAAATTTGAAGAGTACAAAATTCTTAAGTTGAAATATAGGAATAAGATTTGATTAGAATTGTTTAAAATTTATAGGAGATTATGATAGTTGAAAATCGTGATGTAAAATTTGATGTGGGCTATTTAAATCTTCAAGATATCATATAGATTTGAATTAAATTTGGATGTTAATTTTTTAAAAATCTAGAAGAGATTATGATAAGTTAAATTTTGATTTAAACAGTGGTTATTTTAATTTTGAAGAGATTATGATGGATTTGAATAGATTTTGTCATTTAAATTTTTAAGAAGATTGCGGTTGACTTGCCTTAGATACGAATGTAAAAGATTTAACAAATTATTCCTTATTTTTAATTTCGAGGACGAAATTTTTGTAAGTTGGGTAGATTGTAAACCCCCTCACCCAAAATAGGTATTTTGTGTATATTTTATATTATTATATTTATTATAGATTATTTTAAATATTGAATTTCTTTAGAGTATTCTCTTATTTAATTTAAAAATAAATTTCTTGATATATTTACTTATATAAATATTTATCTAGAATCATTTTTAGGCTATTTTAGATTTTTGGAGATTTTTCTAGAATTTTAGGGTAATTAAAACATAGGAAACGTAAATTTCTAGAACTTTCATGATTTACTATGAGACCAAACTTGCATATTGTTCCTACAAAATATTTATTTTAGGTTAAAATATTTTATTATATTTTTCTGTAATTTATTTAGAATTTTAAGAAATTTATTTAGATTTTTGAAATTATTTAGGATTTATTTGGATATATATAGTCTTAATATTAGATAGATACTAATTTAGTGTTAATAGATATTAATAAGATTATATATAAATTATTTGTATTATCTTTAATTCTATTTAAGATTATAAATTATTGAGATAAACTCAAACTCTATTTTAAATTAATTCAAATTCTGAGCCTACTAGGAAAGCAACTTCATGCATATCCTATCCTTATTTAAATTCATCATAATCCTATCAAAATTAACCAATCCTAGTCGTATTCAATTAAATAGTGTCCACCATTATAAATAACTCATCCTTCATATTTTTCTTCCCCTAAATTCCCCTCTTTTTCGTCCAAAAATAGTCAAAATTTGTCATAAATTCAGCCTCATTTTCTAGTAGTTATGACGACTTAAAAAGAAGATATCTCCTAGCTCCGACTCCAAACGCGCATCAGTTTTTTTTGTTAAAACTGTATCAAGGTTAGTTTTCTGAATATATAAATTATTTTAATAATTTCAGAACCTATTTTTTTAGAATATTCTAAAAGTGCCAGTTGTCCGAAATCAGACGCATTTCCGTATTTTCGAGATTTCGGGAGATCCCGAATTCGGAATTACGAACCGTTTGAAGTTTCGGAAAGTTGATATGATGAACTTACATAAAATAATATTTCCAGAATTTAACATATAATTTTAATTTACTGTAAAATTCGTGCAACGTAGAGGTAAATAGGAAACCACCGAAAATTATCATATGTGCTCCCTTATGGACATAACTCTTTACCGACTTGTGATTTTATGAAACCATTGATTCCGGTATTCATGTAGCATTGAAATCTATAGCATTCCACACACAAATCTAGGATTTGAGTCGGTTGACTTTTTGGTCAACGGATTGCCTCGATTTGCGTGCCACGGATCACAAATCCGTAAAGTTGACTTTCTTTGGGCCAAAATTAGGGTTTAACAATAAAATCAGATTATAATAAGATTAAAATACTATTTTAGGTTATTTTATTCATAGTTAAAATAGATTAAACTATTCACCCATTTTTGTAACCTAACTTGTTTAATTTATGTGACGGGTAGATAGGACGACGCCTTGAGTTGGAACTTCATCCTTTTCAGACCAGGCAAGTATACCTTGCCAAATTATTTACAGTACTTTGCATGCTATTTATATTCATGTATATTCATTGCATGTGTAGTTTCGTTCAGTCATTACTATATATTAGATATGTTGACACACACTTGACACCTAGTATCATGAGAGGACAACCATTAGGCGTATGGACTTTAACCACTCTAGTAAACCGTAGTATCTAGCTCGCACTAAGGTAGTGTGTCACGCTGGTCGCTACCCCCATGGTATGTCAATTTCTGGAGTCTCGTTGGTCGCTACCCCCACGGTATATCAATTTATGATGTCCCCTGACGTGTGTGTGAGTTGTGAGATTTAGATTGAGTAGCCTACCCTTGCCCATACGTCAAAAAATTGTCCTCATTATGCATTTTATATAGATTGTCTTGTACAGCGTACTTACATATTTTCTACCTATTATGCATGTTTATTGTATTCAAATTGGCATGCTTCTATGTATCATGTTACGTCTCTCTGAGGACCTGGTCCCTTTCCAGGTGTAGATGTTCATGACTATCCGCAGGAGTACGGACCCGGACCTGACGCTTTACTTTCTGCCAAGGAGACCTTACCCACTGAGCATCATTGATTATCTCTAGCGATGGATCGCTTCGCTGATACCTTTATATCATCATCTTATTTATATTGGAGATTTACCCTTCTCCCTCATTTTAGTATTGATATAGTCATTGGTAGTGGATTTGTCTCCACCCGACTATTATTTTGGATTATTCAGACTCATTATTCTAGTTTAGTTATTTCTTTTCTATGACTTGTTGTGTGGATGAGATTAGTATATATGTGACTTGTGACACTATATATACCACATGTGAGTTTGTATTCATATTACAGCGTACTTGTGTATTATGGTATCCATATATTGGAGTTTCTATATACATACAGCTGGCATGCTTACGTGTTCCTAGTCCTACGTATTTTGGGACTGGGGAATGACACTTGGTGCTTTTATTAGATGTTTGTCAGTTATCTTTAGGTGCGTTGGCATCGTTTCCGCGTTCGCATCTGTGGTCAACTCCAATTCGGGTCACACTATGATCCCAACACTCATATCTTAAAAGGACGAGGCTAAAATCTAAGGTAACATTTGACTTATGATATTTCCAAGTTATGATTGTTTGTATGCTAAAAGCTTGATTAGCTTAAAGTGGGACAACTTTAAGTCCAGATTAAAGTTCTTTGTCCCAAATTGAATATGAAATTGTCTCGTACCAACTTTGAAATGTTTATTAATTTATGAATATAATAATAATAATAATAATAATAATAATAATAATAATAATAATAATAATGCTTTGAAATATTTATTAATAAGAGTGGCGGAGGCGGAGGTAATTAAGATCCAGGAGGTCTTGTGTCATTTCTTTATTCGGGCTATGCACCAAAAGACCTATTCGATGGATGGATGGTCGACGTTGACCAGACTAGAAGGAAGGGGAAATAACTAGTGCAAAAGGAGGCGACTTATAACATGGTGGCAGTTGTAGAAGCATACAAAGTGCGCCTCTTGAAGATGGCGCAGTTTCCTACAAATAAACTAAAACATAGGAAGAATGGCGCACTTTTTATCTGTTTCAAAGGATGGCGTACTTTCAAGCTGCTTTCATCAACAAAGACAGGCACACAAATCTCGTATCTACTTTCCCCCTGGGCATTGAATACAATGGATCTGACAGCTGAACAGCAGACGAGGATGTCAGAAACCATCATTACAACTGAGCTACGGCACACAGACCTAGGTTGTCTTTTAGCGGCCAGTACGAATCAGCTTCTTCAAAGTGCGTCGTAAGGCCAATTTCCACAAAAGTGCGCCATCATGGCCAATTTCGACAAAACTGAACCATTATGGCTACTTCTTCAAAAATGCGTCATCAAGGCCAACCTCTTCAAAGTGCACCATCACGGCTACTTCTTAAAAGTGCGCCATCACGGCCAACTTCCTCAAAAGTGAGCCGTCATGGCTACTTCTTCAAAAGGGCGCCATCACGACTAATTCTTCAAAAGAGCGCTTATATAGCCAATTTTTCCAAAAGTGTGCCAGTCTCCAGACCACTTCTAAAGTGCGCCTACGATCCTAACTGACAAAAAAAAGTTATTATTACGTGTCCTACATGCCATGTTCCTCGTAAAACATGTACAAATAACTGTCCCATGACCTATGCTTTCCTCGTATAGGAAGCCGCGTGTTAAGCAGGCAGCAAGTTGTGCACTCACTCACTAGATCGTGGGATGTCATCCCCTCAAAAGTGTGCGCACAGTGCGGATTATCCAAAGTACGTGCACACTATCATAGCTTCTTTAAAATCCTATAAATATAGGATCATTGTGTATGTTACAGGGGCTAGAATTTTAAGTCTTTGAAGTTCAAGAACAGAAGGAGAGAAATAGAAGCTTGTCCTGTCATTGTTTCCAAAGCTTTCTCATTGCTCAACTCTTCAAGTTGTTCACAGCATCCTTGCATTTCTTCGTCGTTGTATGGTACAAGGAGTAAAGTGATCGTTTGCATATCAGATCTCTATAGCTATACTTTCCCAGAATCAATTGTACTTGGATTCTTGTTTAAGATCATTTATACTTTTCTTTCTTTCAATAGTTTATAAAACAAAAGTTTCGTATAAACCTTTGTCCATAGCAAACAAGATGGCGACTCTGCTGGGGACGACTTTCTTCTCTGATAAGAAAGTGATAGCTCAACGCGATATTGTGTCGGTCGGCTTGATGCAAAAGACCTTGGTCGTGAATTTCGACCAACAAGCATACGAAAAAATGCTCCATTCTGGGGATAGTGCTCACCCCTCATCCGCTCTCAAGTCAAGGAAGACCCGCAAAGTATGGGTACCCAAGTCTCGTCACACATATCCCAAAGTTACTGTCAACAAGAAAAAAGGTATTCTGATTGACAAGATCTCCCTTGTCAATTTTGTCAACCAAGTTCAAATCAATGACTTGGTGGACAACTCCCTTGCGTTAAACAAAGAATACAAATCATGCAACTCACGCAATATCAAGAAAAGGGTGA
Source organism: Iris macrosiphon (assembly GCA_036927795.1). Classification (NCBI taxonomy): domain Eukaryota; kingdom Viridiplantae; phylum Streptophyta; class Magnoliopsida; order Asparagales; family Iridaceae; genus Iris; species Iris macrosiphon. Next base: position 45,730,320 of record JAYESA010000013.1, read on the forward strand.
TCCATACCAAGCTTATGAACCAGCACATATTCGTTGAAATGTGCGGGATATGCATGTTATGGAAACTACTCTCCAGGACAATCTCTCTACAGGCGCGCTCTTCAAAGAGAGATAAAAGTTTTTCCAGAATCCACGTCAGCATAAGAAAGACTACAGGCGCACTAATAAAGCGTTTGTCAAGGAAAATCATTCCCCTAATGTCATGATCATCCGCACAGTTGATGGAAAGTCATTCGCTACTCGTCAGAATCCTACTATTAATGTGACATGCCAAGACCTTCGTGCAAAATTAAATACATGTTTGGCAAACTGTGCCAACTCTTTCTGCACCACAGAAAGTGTGCCAAGCAGGATCAACCTCTTCACAATGTGTTATTTGTGCACGTGTGCATAAGAAGACTGCTAGAGACAACTTTCTCTCATCCGTGAAGAACAAAATCTTGAGAAATGACGAATCACTCGCCAATCAAGCCAGCACCTCACTCTATACACAGGGGACCAAAAATTTGCATAGAAGATTCAATGTATCTCATGTAAAGTGGCAGAGTCTGCCCTCTTCCTTATCTAAACTTTCCTCTTCTGATTTACGTCATCTTATTGTACAAAAGCATAAGGAGAGAGATCCTTCTAATTTTGCAACGGTGTTTCCTAATGAACATCGTTGCAATTGTCATAAGGTTGTAATCAAATATTGCTGCGCATCAGCAAAATGGTTTGTGTTTGACCGATTGACTTACACTATGTCTCCTAAACCTCGACATGCAAACCAAGCTGACGAACAGAACTATGATGATGATGAACCGTTCTTTGCTCCAATATGCATGGCTTCGCATCTTCCCCGTGGTGGGAGACAATCAAGACAAATTTCTCCAAGAACACCCAGCCAGAGGAAATTTGACCAACTCATCGACTCCTTTGAAGGAGTATACCAAAATACCCATTCTCGGAGATGGGAGCTCATTCTTCACGAGAATCCTTATTCTTCAGAATCTGAGGCTGGGGGTAGCAATCCTCCTGATTCTAAAACTGATAGTGTAGACTCCAACTTTTCGGTTCTTTCTACCAACCCCTCTGTTGCACGAAGAGATGTTAGCGTCTATGCCATCGGTGACGAACAAGACACTCCTCCATCAGGAAACACCAAACAACACCTCAACTCATTAGAGGTCGTCCTCAGGGACATGCACACCATGATGAAAAATATGCATCAAATGATGACTGCCTAATATTCTGCTACACCAGTTCATGTACAAGTGGCTCCATTCATACATGCACAGCCTACTCCTGGAACAGCACCCTTATAGGGTAACACAAATCCAGAAGTAGTTCCAAATCAAGAGTCAACAGTGCCAACTCTTAATTCTCCCGATACTGGGAATGGACCTCCGCAGGTGGTAATACCTATTCAACCAGGATCTTACCAGTCAACTTTACTACTCCAACCAGAATATCCTCTCGAAGCCATCCAAAAATTGCTTGCACAGGTCGACATTTTAAATAACAAAGACCAGCTCCGCAAGCTGGTGTCAAACAGCCTTATCCTCCTCATTGGGATCATTTTTCCTTCTCTCCTAAATACAAACCCCAATCAATAGTCTTGTTTGAAGGCAAGACATCGTCGGACCAATATATTAATTACTTCAATATGATGATGCCTCACCTGCAAAATGAGGATGCTCGCCTTACAAGATTGTTCGTGGGATGCTTGGCCGGCATAGCCTACGATTGGTATCGCAGTTTACGTGATAACTGCATATCCTTGTTTGATGACATAAAGTATCTTTTTCTCTCACGATTCGACGAGGGAGGCATTGGCTCATCGATATCAAACAGAAGGAAAAAGAATCCGCTCGTAAATTTGTAGAACATTTCAGGCAAGCAACTCTGAAGTTGCCATCCTATATTCCAAACTCCGCATTCATCGCTACTTGCCAAAAGAATCAACTGCCTATAGTAGGACTCTGGACGGGTCCAAATCAATTTCATGACTGGAAGGCATTCATCATCGGGACCGAAGCTGCTGAAGGTAATGCAAAGGTGGCACATAACTTGGGGATATAAATGACCAATGTGGAAGGGAAGTACTCCTCCAACAACAACAATAATACGAATAATCGCAGCAACAAAGGAAATAAGACCTTAGCAATAAATTTGGCAAAGCGACCCACCTCTCATCCAGCACAAAAGCCTGCATAATCTTTCAGACCTAAAAAAGAATATTCTTTTGACGAGAACGATATCTATAGTATTTTTGACTGTCTGATGAAGAGCGAAAGATTGCAGTTGCCCAATATCAAACGACCGGAGAAGGCCGGTAAAATAGATGACCCGAAGTATTGCTTATACCATCGATATGTACATTATCCTACCAAGGCTTTATATGTCTTGAAAAGGAAAATACAACAGTTGATAGATGCTAAAGCTATCATCCTTCAAAATAAGGAGAAGACAGTCACTGCCAATATGGTATCTCTTTAATTTGATAATTTTTTAGTACAAGAAGTCCCTAGCGGCATCATTCCAATACCTCAACCTACAATGGAAGTGATAAATCTTTTGCCTCCTCGAAATCAACCAAAGAGGTTGGTGCTTCTTACCACAGATCATGATGAGATTATGTGGATTCATCATGACCTACTGCCAGATTGGGACCAGGAAGCAGCATCTTCCAATTCAAAATCCAAGAAGCGCAAGAAGTATAAACCGTGCAAAATAATTTCTTCGGATCATCACTCAGACAGAGATCAAGATCAACCTTAAGAAGACATACCTCTTGAGATCAGATTTGAAAACATGAACATTGCCCCACCAAGCTCTACTCACAAGATCCGCTTGACACATCGGCAATGGTGCATGATTGCCAGTATTCCACTGAATAGGGCACAACAAATTTCCAATGCTTATGAAGGTGTTCCTACACAAATTATTTCTCCTCCTTTTACAATTAGATAATCAACCTCAATTAGTGTGGCTGAGGAGAAGCGTCCCTAATTTCATCAATACAGCCAACATGCCAAGAATATTATGCAAAGGATGGACTACAACTTAAAGTCTGGTTTGGGACTAAATTATGAAAAAGGCAGAGAGACTCCTATATGTCACTTCTCTCCAAACGGCAAGCCAGAAATATACTACCAGTAGACTGGTCATGGTTTGGGATATGTTACACTACCAATAAGTCCTGAAGGTTCAGAATTGGAAGAAGAGACGTATTCTCATTCCTCTGACTCATCATTGTGGGATTCTGACGAAAGAATGAGTGACGTATTCAAACAGGATTTTTCTGTAAATATGGTATCAACTGGTCCATATGATAAAGAGGTTGAACTATTGGAACCATTCGAGAACGATCCATGGGCACAATGGATGGATACTCAATAGGAGCTTGCTTCGGTTTGAGCAACGTGAACCACCTACAGAGGATAAAATAGTCCAAATTGATGTAGGAGAATAATCTTCTCCAAGACCAATCTTCATTAGCAAGAGTCTTCCTGAAGAAGATAAACAAGCTTTAATCCAGCTAATAAAGGAGAATATTGATGTCTTCGCCTAGAGTTACGAGAATATGCCTGGCCTGGATCCTCAAATAGCCATACACAAGCTCAATATTCTTCCTAATGCTAAGCCAGTGAAACAGCAGAAACGGTGATTCCGTCTGGATATGATGGATGCAATTGAAGTAGAAGTCAAGAAACTGATAGCATGTGGCTTAATTCGAGAAGAGCAGTATCCCGACTAGGTAGCTAATATTGTCCCAGTTATGAAGAAGAATAGGAAGTTCCGAGTCTGCATAGATTATCGAGACCTAAACTCTGTATGTCCAAAAGATGCGTTTTCTCTCCCCCATCACAGATGTCATGATCGACAATACATGTGGATTTGAACGCATGTCCTTCATGGATGGATTCTCGGGATACAATCAATTTAAGATGTCTCCCGATGACGAAAAATAAACCTTTTTTCCTACACCATTGGGTGTATACTGCTATACAGTCAGGCCCTTCGGCTCGAAGAATGTGGGAGCAACGTATCAACGAGCCATGAGTACAATTTTTCAGAAGTATTTACGGAAGACAGTAAAATTCTACGTGGATGATATTGCTGTCAAGAGTCGTCTTAAAGATGATCACCTTCAAGATTTGAAGACTATTTCGAATTGATGCACCACCACCAATTGAATATGAATCCAACTAAATTCTTTTTGGGAGTCTCCAGTGGTAAGTTCCTCGAATTAGTTATAATCTTCAAGGGTATTCATGTTCACCCCGATAAAATTAAAGCTATCCTCGAAATATGGCCTCCACGTAATCTGAAAGAACTTTGTTGTCTGCAAGGCCATCTGGCGTACATTAGGAGGTTCATCTCCAATATTTCGGGACGATGCTGACCCTTCACTCAGTTAATGAACAAAGGCGTGTTCTTTGTCTGGAATGAAGCATGTCAATAATCATTCGACGATATCTCACAAATTCGTCAGTTCTGGTGTCTTCGATCATAGGAAAACCCTTTTTGCTGTATGTTCGAGCAATGGATCACTCCCTAGGGTCTCTTCTTGCACAGAAGAGTAACGAAGGCCATGAATAGGCGATCTATTATCTTAGTCGCATGATGGTTGGTGCTGAACATTGATACAATTCTGTGAAAAAAGAATGCCTCGCCTTGATATTTGCTATTCAAAAGATGCGATACTATGTGTCGGGTCAAACCATTCATGTCATATCCAGAGTGAATCCCCTCCGGGTATTGATGATGAAGCCAAGCACGCTTAATTCTCGATTAGCTACATGGGCAATATTTCTATCGCCTTATGACAAGGTATATGTCACACAAAAAGCAGTGAAAGGTTAAGCGCTAGCTAATTTCCTAGCAGCTCATCCTGTACTAGAAACTTCCAAACTATACGATGATATCCCAGATGAAGTCTTGGAGTCTAATATGGCAATGGAAGATGACACTTGGCAACTATTCTTTGATGGCGCATCAAGAATAGGACCCAAAGGCAACATAGTAGCCGGAGTGGGCATAGTCCTAATATCTCCTAACAAACTACTCATTCATCGAGCATATTCTCTTAGCGAACTATGTTCCAATAATATGGAAGAATATAATGCCCTACTTATTGGTGTCCAATTGGCCAAAGAATTGGACATAGAATATCTGGAAGCCTACGGAGATTCCAAGCTGATAGTCAATCAGATCAGGAGAGCGTATGAGGTTCGGCATGAAGATCTCATCCCTTATCATCAGGCGACAATCAAACTGGCTTTTACTTTCAAAGGATTCTCCATCGACCATGTGCCTCGGTCATAGAATATGGAAGCAGATGCTTTGGCCGGCCTATCAGCATCATTGGTCGTTCCCCTAAAGAGACGATACTGAATTATGCTAACAGGTCAAGAGTTGTTTTGTACCAAAAATAATCTGCACATTGAACATAGTTACGTTATAAATTTAACCTCCATGGAAAAAGATTAGAGGGAGCATTTTATAGACTACGCTGCTTATGGGATTCTTCCAGAAGATCCAAAAGAAGCCACTTCTATTAAAAGACGTTCACTTCGATTCTACTATGACGCCTCATCCAAAATATTATATCGTCACTCTTATGAGGGATTGCTATTACGTTGTCTTTCCAACCCAGAAGCAAGACAATCACTCCCAGAAGCTCATGATGGCATTTATGGGGCACATCAGGCAGGTCCTAAATTGCAAGACCGCCTTAGAAGAATGGGTTATTATTGCCCACCATGGTGGCAGATGCCGTAGATTACGCTCGTAAGTGCAATTCATGTCAAATCCATACAGATTTTATCCACCAACCAGCAGAGTTCTTACACCCTACAGCTCCCTCCTGGCCTTTTGAAGCATGGGAGATGGATATTATTGGTCCAATCAGCCCATCTTCTTCTAGAGGACATCGGTTCATACTTGCAATAACCAATTACTTATCCAAATGGACAGAAGCAGTCCCGCTCATAGAAGTAAACATAATTAGCTTTGTCAAACACCATGTTATCTATCGTTTCAGTGTTCCCCAGAGGATAATATATGATAATGGTCCATAATTCGCCAGTCAAGCATTTTATCGGTTCTGTGACGAAAACTGAATCCAGAATGTAGCATCTACGGCTTACAATCCAGCAGCCAACGGCTTAGCGGAGGCATTCAATAAAACTATAATCAAACTCCTTAAAAAGTTTGTCTCATCCAACAAACGCGATTGGAATGAGAAACTCGAAGAATGCTTATGGGCTTATCATACGACAGTCCAAACTCTAACTGATTGTACACCACTCTCTGGTCTACGGATGTGAAGCAGTTATTTCGCTCAAAATTCAGATTCCTTCTCTCAGAGTAGCTATTGCTAATGAGCTAACAGTAGAGAATAATGATCGGTTGCACCTGCAAGAATTATCAGCATTGGATGAAAAGCGCATGCACGCTCAACAGCGTATTGAGCTATACCAAGCACGTATTTCAGAACTTTCAATCGAAAAGTCAAGGAAATAATATTCTAGGTCGGTGAATTGATTCTTACAGTAAGGAGACCTATGATCACAACACATAAGAGCAAAGGCAAATTCCAAGTTAAATGGGAAGGTTCTTATGTGTTGGAGACAGTATTCTCCAATGGAACCTACATGCTCGCTAAGCCTAATAGAGATTTGATAATGATGCCTATCAATGATAAATTTCTTAAAAAATATTATGTATAGGCACGACATATTCTACTCCATCTTCAGCAAAATAAGATGTACAACAAGTACTTTTTTCCAAATCTCCAGCAACTTGAAGCCTACACAGTATCTCGAACTATTACCAATTTCATTCTTGAAAAAGACATGGGTAATGGGTCATCAGAGTTCCCCAGTGGGACAATACTCAGATCTAACGGAACACTCTCGTTGAGATCATATAAACGATTCTCTCCAACAAAAATATTCCTATCTTAAAAACCCAGTTTTTTTAAGGATACCATATTCCTGATCCCTAGTTGGATTGGGAATAATCTCATATATTTCTTCACCAGTTAATAAATGTGATGTGATTCATGTCCATATTACCTCTTAATCATATCCCATTTATTATCCCCAAAAGAGAAGACAATAGTTTGCCTTTGAACTATTCTTTCTTCTTTTTTCCGGTGGAGTAAACTAGCGAGTTATCACATCCATATCACCTCTGATAGTATTGTATCCTATAAAATTTATCATTTATATTCAGCATGAGTATGCCACGGGTGACAAAGCCACCAAATCTCCTATAAAATTATATTTTTCCATGTTCATGTTATATCTGAGCAAATATATTCGATGGAATCCCATTTGAAAATATATCACGTCCATATTACCTCTGATTTTATTTTTACTCTAACCTATTATTTGTATCTAATGTTAGATGCACAATAAATAAATAGGTCCACAACAAATAATTGTTCTTTGAAAAGCTAAAAGTTTCAATTCATTTTCATTGAGAAACTTACAAGAAAATAAAACAAGAAAAAACATAAGATAGATTTTACTCAGGTGGAGTAGAAAGATCAAGGAGGACAGTCGAGCTAGTTGCTGGTCTGTATTCAATGTCGCTCTCCTACGTGCTTCGAGCATTCTCGAGTCATCTGTAGAAAAAAGAGCCATAGAAGTATATAACTCTATCATCTTGTTTAGAGCATGGTCAAGCTCGTTCTTGTTATGCTCAAGATCCAAAAGCTATTCTTTTCCTAAGTCGCAATGTGCCAGCTCTTTCCGACGTCGGTCCACAGTCACCTTCAACTCTTCTCTCGCTTGCTTAAGTTGGGCTTCGAGTTCTTGGATCAGAGTTTTGAGCTGTAGTGCACTGTTATTATGTTTATTATGGGCAGAACGATGAAAAGCCAAAGAAGAAGTTAATTTCTTTCATAGAAGCATTTATTCGGACAGTCTTCTCAGCATGGATCTTCATATGCTCCTGGAAAGTGGTCTGACGCTCCATAAACTCAGCAGTAATTGACTCATATTCAGTCTGAATTAGAGCCGAGATGCCCCCACTGTTAAGTTGCAGATATTCATTAATAGGCTGCTCAAGGCCTACCAAGATTTGCTCGAGAGCAGCAGCCCTATCCCCATCTTTGAAATTTTTGATGAGTTGAATTATAGGCAAGCTAGCATCTTTCACATCTTCAAAATAAAAACCTTTCTCAAGCACCAGATTTATCAACTCATTCATGTTGTGTAGAAAACAGATGTATAAGCTTCTACTAAAGCATTAAAGCGGTTGTTTGAATTTGGAGTTGCAGCAATTTCAGCTAATCCCCGTCCATGATGCACGAAGACATTTGTAGCCTCGACACTAGAGACAAAAGAGGAAGAACCCACGGCTTTTTCTCTCGGGCTAACAATAGAAGTCATTTCGGCAGCACTGGTCACTTTTACCATAATAGCATTGAAGTTATTGGTGGTATTGACACGATATCCGCAGCAGAAATAGTGATATCAGTAATATAAGTTGTTTCAGCCTGCGAAACAACTGTTCTCGGCCCTCTCCAGAGCAACTTCTACCATAACTTCATCACCTGCAAGAAATATCAAAAATAATATGATCAATAAACAATACATTGTAATTAAGATATATGCACATCGAGTTAAGAAAAAAGTGACACCTTGACATATGCTTGCTTGAGTTGCCATTGCATAAATTCGTGATAAAAAGGCATGCAACGCAAGAACTTGGGGTATAGAAAGAATACAGAGACACGTACCAATACCAGATGGTATATATTCATCTTCAAGAGTCTGCCCCTCCAAAGAATTCCTCAAGTCTGTCAACGAAGCCTCCACCTCAAACGAATCAGCATGAAGGAGCAAATTATCGTAATCACTCAAAGTCATGCTCGCATATGAAACTACAATTTCAGTATCATTCTGCTCCGTAGCATCTATAAGCGCAGTTGTAACTATAGCAGATTAAGGTTGAGCCTGAATATCCTATTCAGGCATATCTTTGGGGGCTGTGGCGGCAGCGGCAGCTTATGACTCGATCTGCTCACCAACTTCAACCCGATAAGGTAAAATTATTTCTATGTCAACTCTTCTTCGTTACCACTGACCCTGGGATCAAAACTTCCTAAAGCAGGTTGATCATTTCGATCCACTGACGGAGCAGCCTGATTCTTTGGATCCATTGGTGCGGGATGTATGAATGCAATCGGCAGGATAAGTTGAGCCACAACATCGAGGATAGGATCCGCAAAACCAACTGTTGCAGCAGCAGCAGCAACACTTATTCCTGTAGTAATAGCATGAGGAGGGATGGAAGTGCTAATCCTCCGTACCGCTAGAGAGGCGACAGAAGGTCCAGGTCGCTCCGGCGAACTAATCAATTCATCAATCAAATTCCTTTTTGAAGGAGTAGAATTCTACGATTTTGACTTCTAGGCTTCACATAAATAGCCTTCTTTTGGGCAGACCGACCCCCAGTAGGGGATGCAATCTAATACTTTCGAGATTTTTGAATCACTATGGCAGGGGCGGGTGTATCTAGTTGTACGTGCAGAAGAGCTTCCAATATCTCATCCAAAGGCGCATCCTCCTCCTCCTCGATTAAAGAAGGTTTTATTGGCTCCGGAATGGCTCCTTCCATCGGAATTCGAAAACTAGCCCGCATATCAAAATTCCCGTAAAATTGGTTTATAGAACAATAAAACTGGGCAAAGGAATAAAATAAGCGTAAAGGAGGTTTGGGTGCAGGCAGAGTAAAAGTAGCTCTTGTACAACCCATGATAAAATATCTCCATCCTCGAGCGCCATCTATTAAACCTCCAGAATTCGCTAAGCACGGAGTAGCATTTCCAACGTGCAGTTGATCATAGCCAAATTGTCTTGCAAAGCGACTAGGTAGATACGGTTCAAAGGTACAACCATTGCCATTTCTATACACCAAGTAAGATGGACGGATAAAAATCAGCCATGAAAAGACCCCTTATGGCAACCTCGATGTGGTGGTCCCCTCGTTAGTAAAACTCGAACTATGGTGCTCAGTTGCTACGTCAAAAATAGCGCAGTAAAAGCTCCAACAGTTTCCCAAGTTTAAATCTTGCCTGGTCTGAAAAGGTGTGGTATATGTCCATTTATAAAACCTATATCTACAAAGGAACAGGTGTTCTGTCCCGTCAGCTTGAGTCAAGCTGGGAGCCATCAAACTCTGGTTGTGTAAAATCAACCAACCCATCAGATATATAAATGGAAGCTTTGTTCGAGAAAATTTCTCTCGTTGAGGATCTACTGCCAAGTTATGAGCAAGTTCCCGTAAACTATCATTCAAACGCCACACCATAGCTGGTAACAGTGCCAGTCGATGCTTGAAAACCAGACGGACTACAGGGAATAAAACAGTCATATGGAGACGATCTACTAAACCTGAACCTCCAGGGACTAGCCATCTTCGAAGCCATAAAGAGAAATAACCGGCCAATAAAGTTTCAGATGAGATCTCTGTACGGGTGTGTCTGAGATAGCTAATAGTCGGTGTGCCTGCTATAAAGCTTCCTACACGGTCCGCAAAGGACTTATCGTCAGCATCATGACTTTTCATGAGTTCTTCAACTCTGGTAGAACTCAAAGGTCGAAGCAGTCGAATCTCTGTACATTCTTTCTCGCTTCTATCGTTGAAGATATATTGAAACCACTTCCTGATATAAACAGTGCCAGAATCAGTATTGTAGTAATGATTACAGGCCATGTAGTAGCATATCAGTTCTTGATATATTCAACTAGACGCGGCTCAGTCTTTGCTAAATCTACCAGTTCCGCGTTGGTAGGCACATACTCCTCATAAGAAATTTTCCCTGTTGGCGATGCAGATTGCTCATGTTTTTTATCCTTCGAGGAACCTCCTTTGCAACCAGCGGTGAATGAAAAATTATTCTTTCGGGTCACCCATGCAGTGGTTGGTTATATATTTCATCTCGTGTAAGGCAAACCCCAACCCGCTATGTGGAGTGAAAATAGTTCTGGTGCTAGAGTTATATCGTTCTAACAAAGCCAAGAACATATTGGTATTGGGTGCAATGTCGTAGCAAGTCGCTAACAAGGCATTTTATAAACCCGAAGATACGAGATTCTCAGTATATTGATCCAATACCATGTCATTTCTCGACGCCAATAGATATTTTCATTGGTCAACCATCTTGGCAGTCGAACGTTTTTCTGGGGATAAATGCCTCCAACATCGGCATAAGTGTTAGCGAACAAAGGAGACTGAATAGGGTGAATTAACGAAGAATCTTCGCTTGGTACGTTCCCTGGATGAAGTCCTCGCATTTGAACTAAATGTCCATCGTTGGAAATGAAGAAACGACCATGTTTGTAGTTAATTTTTCTCGGTTTAGCTCCATTAGTAGGGGGAGTCAAATCCCAATCCATCTTCCGTGGATAAGTAGCATGGGAGAAGGCAGACAGCGAAAAACTTTTTGACATCTCTGGGAGATACATAACCCTACCATGAGCATTGAATAACCACTTATCTTTCTTTTTCTTGGGCTGAGATGATTGATGAATGGCGTCACCAAACAAGAACGCCGGCTTAGAATATGTCTCATTCTCAAAGAAGTAAGAGGTTCACCTCTTATCAAAGACGTCAACATTCGTTCCCCTTGCCCGGCTATATCAATAATTGGCATGTGCTGGACATCTTATCAGATTAGGAAAATTCAGTGTGAGAAAAAATCTCTAGATAATTGGTATGCAAAAGTCCAACTGTGGATCCCATCAGTTCATCCAAATGACCCATACCAAGTCAACTGCAAAAACCACAAACGATGAGTCAATAAATCTCACGAAAAGGAGTACGTAAAAATAACCCTATTATGAGTCTTTGAAGATTCTAAGGAAGACACATTTTTCCTAAATTTTTGGGAACTATGCGCATTTTATGAATACTTCAGGAGATTAGCACATTTTATACGTCAATCTATCAAAATAGACGAAAAGTGCGTCGACGCGTCAATATTGGAGAAAGTACTCCATAGTGGCTGTTTTCTCTCTGAACGAGGGAAAGTGCGCCATAATGACTGTTTCTTCTCTAAACAAGGGAAAGTGAGCCATAGTAACTGTTTCCTCTCTGAACGAGAAAAAATGAGCCATAAAGGCTATTTATTCTCTAAACGAGAGAAAAGTGCGCGTGTACGCGTCTCTGTGTTCCATATTTTTCGGTCTTCTTCTTCTTTCTATTTGGAGTTTACATTTTATATGTAAAAAGAAAGAAAGAAAAAGTCAGTAGCTGTTCCTATCAGTGGAGGGTGTGTTACAGCCCCTGATGCTACTCTCGACGGCGGCATGTTGAGTCGCTCTCCGATGGGCTGAACCACCATCGACCTCGTCAGCGACCTCGCCATTGTTGTTCAAGAAAAGGAAGCAAATCCCTTCCCCTAGTTTCCTTTCTTTGTCGCTTGAGGCTTCTTGGGGGCCATTGTTGTTGCTCGAGGAAGAAGAAGACAAAGAGATTAAGAGCAGTAGAAAAGTTCTCTCTCTCCTCAACCCGTGTATTTATAGATTTGGGGGGGGGAACTCTTCGGCTGTTGACTCTTCGAATCCCGTACATTAATCATGCTGATTAGCTTCGTCAGCAAAATTGTTGGAATTCTGCCCAGAGTGCACGCACAAATATCTCAACAACTTTTATACTTCTAGTTCAAATTATTTTGAATTCTTCTGGACGAATTCGAAAACTTTGAAGGGGGTCTTATAGAAGCATAAAAATTATCTTTTGAAGATGGAGCAATTTCCTACAAATAAACTAAAACATAGGAAGAATGACGCACTTTCTCTCTATTTCAAAGGATGGCGCACTTTCAAGCTGCTTTCATCAACAAAGACAGGCGCACAAATCTCGTGTCTGCTTTCCCCCCTGGGCATTAAATGCGATAAATCTAGCAGCTGAACAACAGACGAGGATATCAGAAACCATTATTACAGCTGAGCTACAACACGCAGACCCAGGTTGTCGTTTAGCGACCAGTACGAATCAGCTTCTTTAAAGTGCGTCGTAAGACCAATTTCCACAAAAGTGCGTCATTATGACTACTTCAAAAATGCGCCATCAAGGGCAACCTCTTCAAAGTGCGCCATCACGGCCAACTTCCTCAAAAGTGAGCCATCACGGCTAATTCTTCAAAAGAGGGCTTGTATAGCCAATCTTTCCAAAAGTGCGCCAGTCTCTAGACCACTTCTAAAGTGCGCCTACGATCCTAACTGACAAAGAGAAGTTACGATTACGTGTCCTACATGCTATGTTTCTCGTGAAACATGTACAAATAACTGTCCCATGACCTAAACTTTTCTCGTATAGGAAGCCACGTGTTAAGTAGGCAGCAAGTTGTTCACTCACTCACTAGATCGTGGGATGTCATCCCCTCAAATGTGTGCGCACAGTACAGATTGTCCAAAGTGCGCGCACACTGTCATAACTGCTCGAAAATCCTATAAATATAGGATCATTTTGTACGTTACAGGGGCTGAAATTTCAAGTCTTTGAAGTTCAAGAACAGAAGGAGAGAAATAGAAGCTTGTCGTGCCGTTGTTGCCAAAGCTTTCTCATTTCTCAACTCTTCAAGTTGTTCACAGCATCATTGCATTTCTTCGTCGTCGTGTGGTCCAAGGAGTAAAGTGATCATTTGCAGATCAGATCTCTACAGCTATACTTTTCCAGAATCAATTGTACTTATATTCTTGTTTATGATCATTTGTAATTTTCTTTCTTTCAATAGTTTGTAATACAAAAGTTCTGTATAAACATGTCCATCACAAACAGCAGCACCTATGGCATCGAAGTCAGTGCGAATGGGAAAGAGGGTTGCTTTCCTAGGTAGATCGATGGGTTCGAGATAGCCCCATGTCTCTTGTACAGACAGGGGCTCTCGTAAAGAGGTTAGGCTGAGGGAAGGTCAATCGTCTCGAGTGAGATCGGAGCTCAAAGCGCTTGAACCGTGCCCCCCAATTAATGGGAATTATGTAGGGGTGCCTATGCTATAGTTGGAGAAGCACCCTTATATATTAAGGGAGCAAATATTCTCCTCCTTAAACCCTAAAAGCTGGGTTGCGATATTCTCTCCTACAATGGTGGGTGTTGATGTCCAGCTACGCTATGAAGAACCGACCATCATCAAGGGTGAACTGGTATCGTCCATTGTTGTTGATGACATGGCATCTCAGTGGTGGGGTGGAGACAGACCCTATTCCTCTATGTGGTTGGGCCTAGACCTTCCTACTATGCGGTACTGGACTTTGTGCACCGAACAAGGCAACCGGCTGGAGCGATGGACGTGTTCCTTAGGGATAATGGGTTTATCTTTACCCAATTCTCCCTAGAGATGGACTTGGTTAAGGTATTGCAGGATGGCCCTTTGATGTTCGAGGGACGCCTCATCGTGATCAAGTAGTGGGACCATATGGTCTCATTGGACAGGAACCTACCTCAGCAATATCGATCTGGGTCCAATTCATCAAGTTGTCTCTCCAGATATGGAATGAGTCAGCGTTGTGAAATATAGCCAGTATCATCGACATGTCATTTATATGGATGTGTCTTTGTGCACCAAAAGTGCTTCACCTTCGCTCGTATCCTTGTTAAGGTATCCGCAACACATACTTAGGTATAAGTGGTGTCAGTTTGATTACCTGATGAACAATATTTCTCTCAATCAGTTGTCTATGAGTGTATACCTCCAGTCTATTTTGTATGTCATTGCATCGGGCACATAGTAGAGTTTTTCCCGGACCCAACTGGGAATCCATCATGAAGGAGTTGATGGAGGTATTATAGGATTGATCATAGATATTCTCCATTCTTAAGTGCACAACACTAGTGCTACAAAGAAAAGAGAAAACAACCCTGAAGAGATTCATCCAAATCATTTTCCTAAGGAGCTCGAACTCAGCTACTTAGCCTAGTATATTTCTTCTACTAGGATATATAAGCTGAATTAGGAGAAAATTACAGATGGGGGATAGACATGGTGGTTCATCTAAATCATTTGCATAAGGTAGGAAATAATGAGGGAGAAATCTATTCGGCTCCAATGTCGATGGTGGAGGATGTCCCAGCATCTGAAAATACTAATGAGGTCAAGGTTGTGGAGCCGGATTGTCTGTAGTTTCCATAAAGGATTACGAGCGATCATAGACAAAAGATGGAGTTTCGAGAAGATCTAGTCAGAAGCATATATTGTGTGGAAGACGAGACTACAGATTGGGAGAATTTTGGTACGAGGGTCCAAGATGGGGTAATGCTATTGACAAAGGAGAACGAGCACTAGCTTAAACTCCCGGAGGAAGAGGGAAAACAGTCATGGAAACAGAGAGCTAGATGAAACATATCTGGATCCTCTTAGCGTACATGTTAGTTCTCGGGCCAGAAAAGGTAAAAGTGATATTACTGAGTGTAGTATGTTATGTGTTAGGTAAGAGTGTGAGGTATTGCTTTACTGCATTAAGTGTTGAGTTGTATATATATATATATATATATATATATATATATATATATATATATATATATATATATATATATATATATTCTTTCGTCATCGATAGTATCTTGACCTTCTTCAGGCGGTACTAAAAAGAAGGATCATTTCTCCGGAGTGAAACAGTTCTCCGTTTGAAACGAAAAAGTCACTGACATATGCAGTGATTTGTACAAGATAGATAACGACTTAGGTTGTTTATCTGAGCACAGAGAGTAAGGAAATTGCTACTTTCATAAATAACATTGTCGTTTGAGATTACAAACATATTCCTAAAGTCGACATGACTATCTACATTATGTAGATAATCAGCAAGATCGATCACAAAGGGGTCTGTTGCACCCAGATCGATGACGAAAGGTTCTGCACTGCCCAAGTCAAGAACAAGAGGTTTTGTTTGCACTTGAACCCCGACTGAAATTAACATCTTCAAGGTCTTTGATGAAAGGTCCATTGTCAGATATGTCACCTGCACTTCCCCTATAATATTTAAGGTCGATGACAAATAATGTTTTTTCTGCTGAATCAGCTTCACCTTCTTTGACAGCTTCATTACCACTATCATCCTCAGTAGATAGTGGTTTGTAGATAATGACATCGGAGAAATATGCTTCAAGCCCTTTGAACGGATCAATGTCAGCAAATTCAGTACAAACTACCCCATGTTCATCTACATATTTAAAACATTGATGGAGGGTGGAAGGGATGATGAGGTTCTCGTGTATCCATGAACGCCTAAGCAGAACATTTTAGGTAGTTCGACATCGATTGCGTAGTAAGTAATCTCTGTCTGTAAGTCGCTGATGCTATATTTTAGGCGAAGCTTTTCTGAGAGGAGTGCTATGTCCAGCATTGAGGATGGTTTTCTTGTAGCTGACAACCTGTTCATATGTATACCAGTGTTTGAATCAGACTTCTGGGTTTGATACTCAGAGAATAACCTGGGTCGATATACATTTTGTCAACCTTAATGGCATCGTTGTATTATATATATATATATATATATATATATATATATATATATATATATGAGGAAGGATCCACATCCCCACCTAGTGTGCATCCCCAAGCATCCCCATGTTTATAACAATTGGATCTTGTTTAAGTCATCTAATCTTAACCGTTGGTTTGAACCATTCAAACCAATGGTTAAGATTACTTGACTTAAACAAACATCCAACGCTTTATAACATGAGGATGCTTGATAATGCAAAAAATGGGGAATGCGGATCCCTTATATATATATATATATATATATATATATATATATATTGAATGACCTAAAGGTAACTCTAGAGGGGGTGAATAGAGTTTTGTGACAATATTTACCAACTAAAATGAAGGCTAATAACCAACTAATAATAAATGCGAAATAATATGGAAATAAGATCAGAGTATAAGCAGAGTGTCAGTAAGTAAGCAGAGTTCAGAAAGCAAATGCAGACACCGAATTATATCCTGGTTTTCCTCCTGGTGGACTAGTCCAGGCCCGAGAACTCTTGCTCGGTGTTAATCCACTATTTGTGAAATATGATACACACACATTTTTTATCCGAAGGGCACACCAACTTCTTACAATATGAGCTTTGATCCGAAAGACTCGCGACTTCTTACAACCACAAGCTTTTGATCCGAAGAGATTGCTAACTTCAATAAAGATGACTCGTAATAAACCAAGCTTTTTACAACTCAATCAGACTTCTAAATCAGAACCGCATTGGCACTAGAAGGCTGGGAGTTGATCTTGGGAATGAGAAGATTAAAGCTCTGAATGTAATAGATGAGAAGATTAATGTAAGATGAGTGATTAGAAATAGAAGATTCAAGGCCTATTTATAGGTTTTCTGGGACCGAACTCGGGAAGAGTTCGGTGCCCTAACGTTCCAAAATATGAACGTTGAAATCCTGGTCTTACGGAATAACGTTGGAAGTAAACGTTACAAACTGGGTCAAGAAGACCGAGTTCGGCACGAGTTCGGTCTCCTTCAGGCCAGAATGTTGGGTTCAGGTTTTGGGCTATTTTGAGTGGACTATATTTTGGTTTAGTATGGGTTTAAGCTCCCTATTGCCAACTGCGAACCCGATTTACATTTGGTCCTAATAAAATAAAATAAAAAGATTACAGAACATAATAAAAACCAAGAGTACTATGATGATGCCAATCTTCTGAAAACGTCGGTTGACTTGAAGACGTCTTTTTCCTTGGTAGTTGTCCAAAGATAAACAGATTTGAAAATCTGAATTAAACGTCCGCTGACTTGAAGACGCGAAGCCTGTCATGACCCGCGTCCGCGATATCCGGTGCGAATCAGTCATTCCCAGCATACGCTATCGTTGACAGCGGTATTCAGCTGTGTAGACCTTAACAATCTCCAATGTACAAGTATTTGATCAACTCATCATAGCTATCTAGACGCGTTTCCCATCATGAACAATCACCACAATCCACTATTAATTTTATTACATGTCTTTTACAAGTGCTGTCCGAGAACAAATCTGGTGAAACTAAAGGCAACATCATATTCCAAGTACAGCATCCAAGTACAACATCAATATAACTAAATAAAATTC